>PVKU01001005.1:0-357624 GCA_004027475.1 Anoura caudifer | reverse complement strand
TCCGCACCTCCGCTTTTTCCTGCCTCGACTCCGCCCCTCTTACCGGTCTGGATGAATCGTTGTTGGACTTCCAAACAGTTTGATTTTCTGAGATCTGGTTGTTTTCTTGTTTCTAAATCTTTGTTGTCCTTAATTTGGTTGTGAGAAGAGACACAGTGCGTCTGCCTATGCCTCCATCTTGGCCGGAAGCTCCCCAAAACATTTTCTATACAAACGTGGATACATATACAAATAAGAAATGCACTCTCTGTAACCTATGTTTATTCAAAAATGCATTGCCAACATTTTTTCATGTTAATAAACCCGGATCTAAAACTTCATTTACTGCAGGCAGTGCTTCCACTGTAAGGATGTGTCAGAGTTAGAGGCATGTGCCCAGTTGGGCCTTTAGTCTATTTGCCATTTTTACACTGAAAGCAACGTTATGAATGAATACCATTGTACATACATCTTGCCTGATGATCTCCATTGGACAAGTTACTTACAGTAGCGTTGCTGGACTAAAGGGTAGGCACTGGGTTTCTGGTGTATGTGTGGGTTTTTTGTTTTTGGTTTTCTTTTTTTAAGTTTTTTTGATGCATAACTGCTCTGAAAGAAAAGATCGTAGCCGAGAACCCTTCCTCCGCCTCCTCGGGAGGCCTATGAGACTGAATGTTCCCTCACACCTTATCAGCGCTGCATCCTATGATCCTGCGAATGATTTTCAAAGTGTTGGTCGCAAGAAACACATTTTCCCTCCCCTGCTTAAGATATGACTTCACAGGAGGAATCCCAAACTTGCTGGGGAGGGGCTGACACCTATTGAACCGCTATTACCACATGCCAGGCACAAAACATGGCCACTCGCCCTTAATCCCATGAGGTAGATATCATTGTTCCTATATGACAGGAGAGGTTCAGCAATGTTAGGTGACTCGTCCAAGATCACACAACCAGCCAGAGTCAGGTTCTGAGCCCAGGTCTGAAAATAAGGCCCATGACCTCTCTCCTTTGAGCCCCTAGGGACACAGAAAAATCCGGGGCCTAATCCAGGCCTTCAAGACTCATCTCCCTCTGGACCCAGCCAAGTCCCTGCGAGTTAGCCATGCCAGTCTCCCTCCCAGGGTGCTCACCCTGTGTCGGCACCTGGGTGGTGTAATCAGAGATGATTTTTCTTATTGCTTACCTATACTTGCTACCAAGGCAATATTTGACTTATTTCATAAAGAAACACAGAGGGTTTTTTAATTTTAAAGACACCTCATTGTCAAGATTCTCTTGGAGAAAAAAAAAAAAAAAAGAAGCATCCCTTCCAGTGGGGCTGGTGTGAGGGAGGAGATAGTCAGCAGTGAGGAAACTCCGAGACGTCCCAGGATGAGGACAAAGGACATCCATACAGGACAGAGAGTCTGTTCTGAGACTGGTTATCCCCACTTTCTGGAAAAGCACTGAATCATGGTGAATCATGACCGCACCTGCACAGAAGATGCTACATGACCCCTGCTTCATCATAACAGCCTTATAATAAATTAGCATTGTGGGTTCCCCCTCCCCATGGCCAATCAAGGAAAATCATGGCAGACTGCATGTGCAGTAGCTTAAAAGTAATGTAACTACTTGTACTGGCACAATAAAAGCCCACCAAAACCAGCCAGGAAATATCCTCCCTGTAAGAACAGAATCCCTCTGGCTACTGCAGGTCAATCTCTGCTCGGAGTTGGACCGCTCCCGAGTTCTGTGGAGTGTACTATCACTTATAAATCTGCTCCCTCTCTTTCTACTATGAACTCTCTGTGTGTTTGGTTCAATTCATTGTTCATGATCACTGAGAACCCAGTTATCTGTGCCCACATGTGACAGTAGGCTGCAACTACAGATGGAAGGAATGGAATATCTCAGAAATATCACATGCTCTTCCAAGGGGTGACTAGGGCCAACTCACCCACAGTCAAGTCTCCCACAACAGGCCACTGTCCTTTGAAGACGTCCCAGAGCTACTGCTGGCCTCTCTCTCCCCCAGGGACCTGACTGCCCCCTGCACTCCCCGCCAACTCAGGCTGGCTGCCTCAGGCCCAAACCCTCCACCAGCCAGGCCCTGGGGAAACAGCTGGAACCAAATGACTCCAGAGGCTGCAGCTAAATGGCCAGACCTTCCAAAATAAGCAAAGGGAAGTTGAGGGAGCCAAGATGGGAGCCCTCTGCTGAGGGCCATGAGGCAGGGACAGACTCTGGGAATTTGTTGCTCGGGGGGAGTCAGGGCTACAGCGGGGACTAGTGTAAGAAAAGAATAGAAACTGGGGGGTGGACTGGGGTTCATGGCAGGGACGTCCTCTCCTATACCCATACCCACTCACACGCTGGGACACACACTCTACCTGGGACTTCCACAATACATGCAAGGCTTAGAGGAGATGCAGTGTATATTGAATGGGTGGGTGGGTGGACAGCTATACAAAGCAATGAATGCATATATTGATGGATAATGAGTAAACAGTCACCGTTCCTTCAGAAGTCAATGACACCAAGGTGAATCAGGAGTCATGAAGACATTCACTCTCATTGAGTCCTGTGTCCCATTCCCATAAATTTGCTCTAAGGAAAGATTCCGAGGAAGAAAACTGCTTTGGCCCCAAGAGGCTGCAATAGAGCTGCTTCTAACAGAGAAAAACTGGGGTGGCCTAAATGAGCGATAACTTGAGGCTAATGAGTAAATCCTGGTAAAATATGGTGCAGCCATTCAAGTGATAGGCAGATGACAGTGTAAAAAAAAAAAAAGAAAAGAAAAGAAAAGATAACCACCTTTTAAAAATAATATGAAGTAAAAAAAGAATTTAAAATTTGTAAGTATGGAGTTAAGTCAAAAGTCAGGTGGGAAAGTATTTTGGTGGAAAGAACTGCACAGGCTCAGATGTTGGATCAGCACACAAGGCCGCCTGCACCTCAGAAACGTCACTCATGCCTTCTCATGTCTTCAGCCTCCTTTTTCACATCCCTGAAGCAGGGACACAAGCGAACTCCATCTCCTGCTGGGCAGGGCTGCATTAGCTCTTCTATGTGAGGGGGCTTTGAAAACTGTGAAGCTCATTACACACTAGTCAAAATTATAAATGTCTCTGGGTGGAGACCGGAAGGAAAGCAAAATAAATACAGTGGTGGGGTTAACATTCATTTTCAGGGAAATACAAACTAAAACAAAAATAGTGCAGTATTTCGCCCATGTCAGAATGGCCAAACACCACCAAACAAACAAACAAACAAATGACAAACAGCATAGAGTGGCCTCCACGCCTGATTAAGTTAAACATGAGCCCTGGCTTGGGCTGCCTGCACGTGGCCGTCCACCTTGATAGGGCAGAGCTGGGTTGTGGACAAGGGCAAGTGGGACTGTGGGAGAAGCAACCTGAGACAGAGGGCTCTGCTGTCCCCTGTGCCCTGGAAAAGGACCAATGAATTCACATTCGCTGAGCATGACAGATGCATACATAGTGTTTGTTCTGGGCCAGGAACTTTGTAAGGACTTTTCATGTGTTCATTAATCCTCCTAACAGCCCACCGAGAATGACACTATTCCCCACCCTTTACAGATGGGAGTGTTGAGGCACAGAGAGTTGAGGAACTGGGCCCAGGATCACGCACAGGTAGCTGGGAGAGCCAAGACTACAAACCCTCACCACCTCTTGCACACTAAGCCTGACTCGCCCCTCACAGTCTCCAGAGCCCACCACCAGAGTGGATGCAGCATTGCAGGGCTCCTTCCAAAGGACGAAACCCACGGGTTAGTCACAGTTGGCCGTTCTTTCCTGGTGAGTTGGCATCTTTGCTGCCCTGGAACAGGGGGACTGGCCTGGACCAGCCCTGAGAGCTCGTGCCCCATCCTGTCTCTTCCCAGGTACCCTGGCACCCCATGTCCAGGCCTCGGAGTCCTGAGTTCTGCACCCTGACTCCAGGCTCCCAATGCCAGAGCTCCCTCCCTCCAAGACTCCGCTCCCAGGAGACCCCTCCAGAGAGAGTCCTCACCCTCCAGTCAGAGGGCCAGGGGGCCCCGGCTCACCTGCTGAGCACTAGCTCTGTGACCTGGACAAATAGTTCTACTTCCCCATTTCCTTGTCTGCCCACTGAAAGAATGATATATATTTTACTCCTGGGTCTGATAGCCACAGAGGGGTGCAGCTGAGGCGAGAAGGTAGCCTGAGGGGTTGGTTGTGAGGGCCGCTCAGCCTGCCACTCTAGGGGTTCCCAGCTCAGGCACAAGGAGAGCCCTTGCTGTGGTCTGCAATCAGAGGGAACAAGAGCTTCTTGGCAGGAAAAGGAAATGGGCCTAAAATCCCCAACAGACCTAATTCACAGCTGCTTGGAATTCAGTTCTCAAGTATTTACTCAGCCCCCCGCTGCGGGGAGGGGAAGGGGGAGGGGGGGCGGAATTACATTTGTACGTGTGTTTAGGACCCAGTGGGGAGAGGACAGACACAGAAGCACAGGCAGGTGGCTCAAATAAACCACCAGATTTTTCAAATTCATGGCCTCCTTTGACTTTCAAAGTAACCCCAAGAATAAACAGTCACCCCTTTTACAGACAGGAAGCAGGAGTCATTTCGAGCCCTTCCTTCCATGCTGCCCTGCTAGGTCCTGTCTGGGTGAAGGAGGGCCTGGGGTGGGAGGAGGTGCTCTGGGGGACTTGGGTCTTGGCTGACTCAGCTGGCCTGGATGTGTGTTCCACAGCCTCTCCGCAACTCCGCGACTCCCTGACTAAAGACGTGACTTAAGCCCTACAGGCAATACCCCTGGGCACACGAGGAAGTGGGAGGGCTGTGACACAGAAGCTAACGGCCTCAATTACCCTTCGTGACAGGAACATAGAACATTTTTATGAAGAGAGAAATTTTTGCCTCATAAATCACACTTAACGAGAAATCAGCCCAAACCCGTGACCACGGTGACAGCCAGAGGCAGCCTCGCCAGCTGGGATCACCCCAAACGGAGCTCTGAGGGACCTAGGGGTCAGCCAGGGCCAGGATGAGGTCAGGACAGGGAGCAAGAAGGCCTGGAGCTCAGGTGTATCCCCGCTTCCCATCCTTCGCTGCTGGTGGCATTAGCTGTGGAACTGGAGGTGGGGAAGGGGCTTTAAAAGGGTCCCACCCCCAGAGATTCTGATGTAATTGCTGGAGCCTGGGCATTGGGATCTTTAATTCCCAAGTGATTCTGATATACAGCCGAGGTTGAGGGCTAACTCGGCCTTTCTCTGCCTGCCGATCAGTGAACAAAACAGCAAGCTTTTAGCAAGTGCCATCTGCTAGAGGGACCCAGAAACAGGACACAGTTTCTGCCCAGGCCCATGAAGTCATGTTGCCGACTCCCATATCCCACGGGAGTCTCAGACCCTGGGAGGAGGCCTGGGTGCCACCCGTGGTGTCTTGGGGAGCCGCAGCTGCACCTGACCCGAGGCCAGAGGCTGAATCTGTTTCAGGGTTCCCACCAGTGCACACAAACGCTGCCCCTCCGTGCAGCAGCCATGCACGCTGTGGGTCTTCTTGGTCTCACTCACTCGCTCCTTTGCTCTCCCCAGACTTCCCCAGTGCAGCAGGCCCGCCTGCCAGGGGAGCTTCTTTCATGTCATTTACAACCCTTTGCTGATCGTCATGGCTGGGACGCAGGAGTCAACAAAGCTCCCTCGAGCCCACAGCAATTCTTCTCCCAACCAGTGGAATCCATTCACACGATGAGCAGCCTCAGGAGGGTGCAAGCAGAGACTCAGAACAGCCTCTAGCAACTTACATTCTTCCAGTGAAATTGCAGGCTGATTCCAAGCTTTCCAGTTACTCTTGGGTATTAATAAATAATTGCATATTTTATCACAAAAAGTCTATCCCAACCCCTGCCAGCCAGAGCAGCCCTGCGGTAGCTCAGGTTCTCAGATGCCCCTGGTGTTCAACACTGATCCTGGGGAAGATTCCATGCGGGCATAGAGACCCCCCATGGCTGGGGGCGGGGGCCCGGACTTCACAATGTCCCCTCCTAAACTGACATGACAGCATCATCCCTGTTCAACATTTGGTTCCTCACACAATATTCAGACTCTGTGGGTCATTGTTGTTGTTTGTTTTCTGATCAAAGCATTTAAGGATATGAATTTTCATCAGAGTATAGCCAATTCATTAATGAACATTATTTGCCCTCCCTACCTTTCAAAAATGATAAAAGTAACATAGGCTCATTGGACAGCACATACAACCCAGAAATGCACTCATTAATTCATTCAACAAATATGTGTCTCATGCCTTTTGTATGCCTGACACGGTTCTTGGTACAACAGAAATAGCGAGAAACAATTAGATGCAGACCCTGCCCTCAGCTTCCAGTTTACCCGGGCGCCAAGTAGACACTAATGATTATGAGGTCACGTGATGCAGAAAGACTCAAAAACACACACACAAGTCAGCCGTCATCTCAAAGCCCAGAGATTTCCGTGGTTCGCATCTTAGTACATGACTTTCCAGTATCAGTGTTGTTATTACTACATGCAGCACTAGACTGTGAATATTTTCCCATATCAACAAATACTTTCACAACCAAATTATTTTAGTGCTTTGAAATGTGCATGAATCATAAATATCTTAATCACAGAATCTGTAAAGCAGAAAGAGTCTTTCCAGGCTGTCATGCTGTGGGTGTGTGAAGTGGGCATAAAAACCAGGAAACGGTGGGAATTACGAATTGCGGCGGCATTCCCCTTCTAAGGGCACATGCATTTTTGGAAGGGAAGGGAAAGGAAGCACAGTTCAAACTGAGGGGATTCAGCCCCAGACCTCCGTGGAAAGCCCCTGGAAAGCCCCTGAAAAGCCCCCCTTTCACCGAGAGATGAGAGGTCAGAGATGCGGAGGACATGTGTGCCCAGAGGGCCTGTGGGTGACGGCATCCAGATGGCCAAGGCCAATCGTGACTGTCAAGCTGCACCATCTCCAGAAACTTGCAGCCAGATCTCCTGGTTCCCCCTGGATTCCTGAATTTCTTGAATAATTGCTTCGATCTTTTCATCAAAACCCAAGGTTGAGGGAATCAGCCAGAAGCTCTTTTTAAGGGAAGAGATCTTGAAGTTGCAAGGCTGATCCATTTGACACCTTCTTAATTCCAAGGCTGCAGCCTTTCCTCAACTGCAGCCAAAATGCAGCCCAATTTCAACTTTATTTAAACTTTTGGAAAGCCTGGTGCGTGTCTTTAGCTGGAAGACATTTTTCCCCCTTCCTTTTAATCAGTTCAGAAGTCAGTAAGCAGCTTGGGCAATTGAGTTCATAGTTGGAGAAACCAAAGACTAAATCACCATCTGCATTCACACCCAGGGTGCACGGTCTCAGCTTTCAAGAATTTAGTGTTTGTCTTGGAGAAAACCAAGAGCCTAAGTGTAGCCAAGGGAAAGATAAAAGTGCCGCCTCAGCCCCAAGCTCTGCTCCCCTGCAAACATGGGAACGCAGTCAGGAGACACAGTCGAACGATGTAGCTGTGCAGTTGTGTTAGTCTTAAGGTTCCGCTCGTGCATCGCCCTCCATGTGTTTGTGTGAGTGCCCTCTCACAGCCCTCTGCTGACTGCACCCTCTGATGCTTTACATGGTCATCATTCTCCAGTGATTCCCTTGTGCGTACTTAACTTTCCCAACTAAACTTTCAGCTTGGGGCAGGAACCTTGTGGGACTTGGGGTTTGTTTTGTTTTAACACTGGCCACCCACCCAGGGATCTTCACACAGACTCTGCTGTGATGAGATGGGGGCGAGGGTGGGGGGCAGGGAGGGAAGTACACCAAAAGTTGTAGCTCCAGCCTCACTGCAGCCACATGCCACGAGCAAGTCACTTAATTTCTTTGAGTCTTGATCGTCTCATCTGAAAAATGGGGATATCAGTGTCTGCCATATTTAATCTGCCACATTAAATACACTGTGTTAAACTGTAAAAGATGATATCAAGTTAGTAATTATCCTTACTGTTGAATGCTAATTACCCACATGGAGACTTGAATTGTATCATAAAGACTATGCGTTTCATATCATTTTCTTCTTGGCAAGTTCCCAAGGAGAAAGCATCATAAGAAACTTCTGGAGCTAAAGAAAAACTGTAAATTAAGAAAGCCTAGCACTGGACTAGATGTCTTCTTATACTTGAAGATTCATTATTCCACCACAGGTCTATGAGGTGAGAAGTATTATTACCCCTCTTCAGATGAGTGACCTTTATGAAGGTCACCCAGCTAAGGAGAGGTCACAGTGGTGTGCTGGTAAACTGACTCTCTGAAGGGGACTGGGGAGCAGGGAAGCCTCAGTTCTTGGTTTGTAGGGTTTGCCAATTGCTGTGGTGTAAATACCCCCACCGCGGCTGATTTCACACTAACTGGTAAGGGCTAGTTTCGGCATACTGCTGGGTCTGTAGCATCTGGAAGCAAACTCAGTTTTAGGTTAAGTTCATTTCATGAGCCCATGACTGAGATGCTCCCTGGAAACAGAGAATCCTCTCCCACCAGGGAAGGGCCACGGCTGGCTGCCTAATCTGGGCTCCAGCCTCATACCTACCCAACAAGATCCTCTGGGGCAAGACCTAAAGGCCTGCATCATAAACATGGACCTGCACCTGCATTTGTGTTCAGGTCCAGCCCAGCCCTCAGTCACCAAGAATGTGATCCATCCAGTCACCCCTAAGGCCCCTTCTAGTCCTGTCTCTCAAAGGCAGCAGGGATGCAGACACATCCGAGCAGAGAGAAGACAGCATCCCTAGTCTCCTGTACTGGGGTTCTGGTTCTAGGGGTCCATGGAGGAGCTGGGTCAGGGTGGGGAGCTGGTGGCTCTGTCTTCATGTTTACACTGTTTTTCACCAAATCAAAGATGCCTCTCATTTTAAGCCACATCATTCTGTCATTTACCACCAAGAAAAAAAAATGTTATCAAATTCAAAAATGTTAAAATACGAAAAAGTACACTTTAGAATGGATAAAATATGATACGTGTGGGTGTACTTGTATACACACTCATATGTCCCCGGCTTCACAATGGCTCAGTAAATATCCTGTTCTTTGAGGGTGACACTGGGTCCCTCTCATCTTTCTGTCCTCAGAGATCCATCAGACTAGGTTGAATGAATACATACCTAACAGCATATCAATATATACACTTTATTGGTTAATTATCAATAAATGCCCCAGGCTCTGTACTAAGGTCTTTATGCTTAATCTCCAGAATAAAATAGGCACCAGATGGTCCCTACTTTACAGAGGAGGTAACTGAGGCTTTGTGAAGCCATGGAACTCCTGTGCATCCTGCCTGGCACTTGAACCCAGGTCTGAGATTTGTGACCACCCTCACAGCACTGGCTCCCCAGAGACGTTCAAAACCATTCACCGTTCACTAAAATGTGGTAGATGTTCTTCAAGGCTTGACAATAAATAAACCAGTTTGATTTCTCTTTGGTGCTTTGGCTGAAAGAACAGGTAACATTTTCAACTGATAAGAACAGATACTATACTTGATCTTAGCAAAAAGGATGAGAAGCAATGAGAACAGGTAACATTTTAAAAAGCAAAGTTTTCTCACCTCTTTTGGGGTTCCGGCTTTCTCGGACTTTGAAGAGGGATGGTGGGAGGGGATTTTCTCAGCTTTGATAACGCTAGGAGGGCTTGCTGGCATAAAACCTTAAGGACCGAATCAGGATGTGAACTCTGGGGTACAAGGCACTTAACTGAGCACCCCACACCCCTCCTGCCCCTACTCCGCCCCTCCCTCAGGGTTTGGTTCTTTCCATCTACCTGGCTCTCCAAATCCAGGCTGTGTCCCATCCATGGCCATGCCTCTCCACCCCATTCCCACACTGCTGCGACCTGCAACCTTGGGGGCGGCCCTGCTCCCAGGAGAGCCATCCTAATGACAGTATTGGGGAAATGCCTCTTCCCTTCAGCTGCAACACAGTGGGGATCTCTCCAAAGGCATTTGTGTTAGGGAAAGAAAGCTCAGGGCTCAGAGGTTGACAAGCTGAGGACCTTCATAGGTCTCAGAAGAAGCCGCTTTGGCCCACTCAGGCTTTACTGGGTCCATGGCACCACCCCAGCTCTCTCCCCTCTGGTCATCGCTTTCATTGTTTGGGGAAAGTTGAACAGTGCCTTTCCCCACAGTAGTTCAGCCAGTGCAGTTGCATTCTCTAGTCCTTACTTGTTTTTCAATGGTTTCATTGTTGTTGTGTGACTGTAGGTGACTGTGTGTTGCGTGGCTGTATGTGACTGTGTGTTGTGTGGAGGGGCTTCCAGTGGCCGTTTGATTCAGGGAGGTTTGAAGAGGAGTCGACCCATCCCTTTGTCCTTGTAAAGGATCATGTGGAAAGGAGGGAGTCACATCCAATTCAGACCGTGTGATTCCAGTCTGTGTCTGGAACACGCGGAAGCATTTGATGTCAGCCAGCCTGGGTCCTGAATTCGAAGACTGAAAGTCTTCTGTTCCACCATGAAGCAAACAAAGCAGCCAACCCCACACGGAAGCTCTCTGTGTTGCTCTTGCCATTTCAGCCTCCCGGACACCGTCTACAGTAAGGTCTGTCACCAAACCTGATTCGTCCGTGAACAATGTGTGTAACAGATCTGGGGGCTAGCTTAAGGTCTACTCCTTACTAGCATTATTAATGTTTTTAATCCTTTTGGTTTTTTAGTTCTATAAAGGCAGTAGGACAGAGCAGACTGTATAGAGAGCATTTTGTACAGACTGTTCTTCTTCAATTCCATCACAACCACTGATTTCATGCTTGCGTGTCACCTTTGGACTTCATCCACTTATGTATTTTAGCTTCATAATAGTCAAAGCTTTTGTGACTTAAATTTTCCAAGTGGAGTCAACAGCCTTGTGAGAGCACTACTGCAGCTCCAACTGAACCTTTCTTCCCTCCCCCAAAGGCCACCGCAGCACTTCCCCTTCATTCTCAGTACACGGCCACCCATCTGCGGCAGAAACAGTGCAGCATATCTATGTACGTGAAGTGCAGCATTAGGCCTGACACACAGTAGGTGCTCAGTAAATGCTGGGAGCAATTGAGTTTCCCATGCAGACCAGTAGGAGCATTTTGTACGTGACCTTGGACTACTTATCTACCCGTTTTTCCACTGTTCTGCACTGCCTCCTGGCAGGAGGAACAAAATAATGCAGCGATTACTCTGGCTGGGAAATCCATACAGGTGAGGGGAGGTCTGGCAAGAGAGTGAGCTTGGGTTTTCCAGGAGTGAGCTAGAACTGACTGCAAAAAGTAAGCAGCCCCTGGATGGGCTACTAGAGGCTGGGAATGGACACTCTGTGAGATACTGCTGCCATCTTGTGGTTAGCATGCAAATGACAAATTTTGTATCAAACCTACTGAGGGATTCAATAGTCAGGATGGAAAATAAAATCTCAGAATCTTAAAATGTTGGTGTTCAAAGAGTCATCACAGCCAGAGAGTCAACAAATGCCGATATGAAGCCAACAAATCCTGGGCTCAGCCCCTGCAGTTGACTGGCATGGGGCTGGTGGTCCAGGAGATGGGACAGACTCAGGTGTCCCCAGTACCAAGCACCTGTCAAAACAGTGACAGGTAGGAGGAGAGCAAACCCCAGTGGACGGCAAGCAGAGGAGTAATGGGGACTTGGATGTTGCTTTAACCTGTATCTATCCGGCTTGCTGTTTTTAGAACACGTATCATTTCAGTGATCATAATGATTTATTACTTGTTATCGACCATGTGCTCCCTAAGGCAAGGGTTCTTAACCTCAGGTCTATCAACCTAGGTTCACCCATAAAATACGATGGAAAAAGTTATATCTTTGTTTTCATAAACCTCAGACTGAAATTTAACATTTCCTTCCATTAGAAATTAAGCAACACACTGCAGTGGTGTTATTGGAACTTGACTTCATCATTCACAGAAATAATAAAATACTTTCCTATCACAGTACAGTTGTTCCAGATATCTTGGATCATTTACTCATCACTACTTTGAAATTACAGTGACTATTTGTCCTGCTGAGAGATCTTATTCATGTTAGTGAAGAAGCACATATAGCACTAAATCACTTGTCTTTTAAACTATTTTGATATCTGTATCTCAGTATAATTGGTTTTTTTGAAACCCTTTTTTACTTTATGCATTTGGAAACATTGTTTTTAAAGGAGGCCATGGTCACAAAGCGTGACACTGGCTGTCCTGGGGGCTCAGAGAAGGGACAGGTGACCATGGGCTGGACTAGTCACAGAGGGCTCCCCAGAGGACAGGGGTGGGATGTCTTCTTTACATTTTTTCTTTCAGTTTTATTAAGGTAGAATTATCATAATTATCTCCACACTTTATTAAAAGGGGCCCACAGAACAATCTCTACACAGGCCTTATCTGGGGAAGCAGAGCCAGGCTTTACCAAAATGTCCATGTGGGTGGGTTTCTATGACTTCTATGTCCAGCCCAGCAAATGGGTCCCTTTGGAAAGAATCCTAAAAGCTGCCTCATACTAAAAGATAAATGACTAAAAACACTTTCGTTTCAGGATGATTTTCATTTAACATGATTCCAAGCCTCTATGAACCTAGGGGACTGACCTCCGTTGATGACATTTGGTTGGCGTGGCACACTGGGTCTGCCTGCCCTCGAATCATACCAGCCCCCCTGACATGTTCATGTGCATGAGTAAGATTCCCTTGTTATAAACAATGTAGAAACAAACTTAGAAGAAGGCAACTCAATAGGATTCCACTGGAATCCAAGGAAGGGTGATCATACTTCTCAGAGTAGCAGGGATGGGGCAGCTCAGCTGTCTGGGCAATAAGTGCCTGGAGAGAGCTGAGCTTCTCCCATACACAGCACTGGGCATCTCTCAGCAAGCAAACTCCGACTCTGCTGATCTGGGGTGACGCCTGAGGTAGGACAGTTGTAAGACCCCCAGGTGACGCTGGTGGTCCATGGACCACACAGGCAAGGGCACCACTCACCGGTCTCCACAACCATGCCTCCCTGCTGCTATGTTCTTTGGTCCCAAAAACCAAATCTCTGGGACAGAGAATGTGTTGGCCCAACTTGAGTGGGTATCCAGGCCTAGCTATGAAACTGTGGTCTATAGACAGGGCCTTATAAAACCCTGAATATGTCCGAGTTCTCGGAGGGGGAGAAATGTTATCAGAACAGTCAAACCCTGACTGGTGTGGCTCAGTGGATTGGGCATCGTCCTACAAACTGAAAGGTCACAGGTTCTATTCCTAGTCAGGGCACATGCCTGGGTTGTGGGCCAGGTCCCTGGTTAAGGGTGTGTGAGAGGCAACAGATCAATGTTTCTCTTGCACGTCAATATTTCTCTCTTTCTCTTTCTCCCTTCCTTCCCCCTCCCTATAAATAAATAAATAAATAAATAAATAAATAAATAAATAAATAGTTGAGAGGGAGGCATATGCGTGCCCAAGCTAAAGGCTGGACACCTTGAGGTAGAGGCCATCGACTGCAGCCCTAGACCCCACTGTTCTGTGCTCTGGTCCATACACCACTGTATTCCCACCCAAGGAATTGCCCCAGTGGCCCAGGGTTGGGTTTTGACGAGGTTGTTACAGATGGAATCCTGGGCTCCTGCAACTGTGTGAGAATGGGCAAAACCCTTCAGAGCAAGTCTAGGGATACTTGGTTTAGTATTCTCGTTCCTTCAGATATGGCTGCACTGTTCCCATCTCGCAGTCCACGGTGCCCTTAGAATTTAGCTATGGACACCAGAGCCTGCCTCATGGATGAGCCATCACTATTTCCTGCTCTTTTAATTCTCTGACATCCATGAAGGTCAAGATCTCTCCCTGTGACCTCCTCAGTTTGTACAGCTGTTGGATCTCTTCTCTCAGGTTCATCGACTACAGCCACACCTTCCTCCCTGCCCCCTTTGACTATTCCCACAGCCAGGGACAAGGGACACTCATTCTGCTTCCATCTGGTGGGGCTCCAGCCATTCAGGTCAGCCCTGCATAGTCCCCCTCCAGCAGAGTACAAGTACTCCTTAAACTTTCTCACCCCTCTCTGGGCTGCAGGGCCTTTTAGCCTTGGCAGGCGTGGCCTGCATGTCCTTCCCCAGCCACCCAGTGGAAAGGCAATTAGAAATTCATGGGCGGAAAATGCCCAGCTGAGTGTTTCCTTTGGATTCTGGCAGAGCAAAGCAAGTGCTCTGAAAGCCTCTGAAAGAAGACTCTGATTGTGAGCACAGCCAGTACTGCCCTTGGGCTCTAACACCAGCCGATGGGCTGATCCTAACTCTGCCCTGGGTTTTACATTGCGCTGGTGGTATTGAAAAGGCTATGAGGATGTCTTTCAAAACTGGTTTTTCAATTAAACTTACAAAAAAAATCATGTATTTCTACTTTCAGAGAGAGGGGAAGGGAGGGAGAAAGAGAGAGAGAGAGAGAAAAACACTGATATGCGAGACAAACACTGATTGGTTGCCTCTCACCTGCCCCCACTGGGACTTGGCCTGCAACCCAGGCATGTGCCCCAACCAGGAAATCAAACCTGCAACTCTTTGGTCTGCAGGTCGGTGCTCAATCCACCGAGCCACACCAGCTAGGGCTCAATTAAACTTTTAATTATTTTTAATCTAAGTATACAATCTTATATTAGTTATATTATATTTTAGGTGATTCAATATTTTTACACCTTACTGTGTGATCACCCCACAAATTCTAGCAATCATCTGTCACTGTGCCTGATTAAAATTTTTAGTTTGAAATAATTATTAGGTTTATAACACATTCAGTTGTAAGAAATCACAGGGAGATCCTGTGTACCCTTGACCCAGTTCCCCAAGGGTAGCAGCTCCCAAAACTATAATACAATATCCCAACCAGGACAGTAACACTGATACAGAAGACAGAAAATGTTTCCGTCATTGCAAAGATCCCTGTGTGGCCCTTTAATAGCCATGCCCACCCCTCCTTGCTCCCACCCCTCCTTAATTCTTGGCAAACACAAATCTGTTTTCCATTTCTATAATTTCATCATTTTAGGAATTCTATATAAATAGAGTTATACAGCATGCAACCTTTTGAGATTTTTTTTTTCCTCAGCATGATGCTCTGGACATTCACCCAGGTTGCTGCCCGCTTCAACAGTGTGTTTCCTTCAGTTGCTGAGTGGAATGGATGTGCCATGGCTTGTTTAGCTATTTATCTGTTGAAGGACATCAGGGTTGTTTCCGGGCTGGGGCTGTTACAAATAAAGCCACTATAAACATTCGTGTGCAGGTTTTTGTGAAAACAGAAACGTCCAAGAATTCAATTGCTGACCATATGGTAGTTGCATGCTTAGTTTTTTAAGAAACTGCCAAATTGTCTCCCAGATTGCCTGTACCATTTTACATTCGTCTTACCAGTTTGAACGAAGTATAGAATTTACTTTTCTTTACATTATTTTATCCTCCCAATTTGCAAATACAATTGTCTTAAATATTAACTCTGCATACACTTAGAACTGCATCAGACTATATTATAATTTTTGCTTCAACTATAAAATATAATTTATAAAATACAAAAGAAAGTTTATTATATTTACCTATTTTGTTTGTTTTAAAATTTTATTTTCATTATAGTTGACATATATTAATTTCAGGTGTTCAACATTTATATACCTTATGAATCAGATTAATTATTCATAATAATAAGTCTAGTTATTACAATAGTATTGACCATATTCCCTATGGCATATGCTACATCCCCATGACATATTTTATAACGCAGTTTGTATTTCTTAATTCCCTTCCCCTTTCCCCGCTGTCTCTCCCACTCCTTTCCCCTCTGGCAACCATAAATTTGTTTTCTGTACCTATGAGTTTGTTTGTTTTGTTTTGTTTGTTCATTTTTGTTTTTTAGATTCTCCATATAAGTGAAATTATATGGTATTTGTCTTTCTCTGTCTAACTTCACTTAGCATAATATTCTCTAGGCCCCTCCCTGTTGTCATGATGGCAGGATTTCATTCTTTTTATGGCTGAGTAATGTTCCGTTATATACAAATATACACATACACATATATACATATATGTATATCTCACATCTTCTTTATCCACTCATCTATTGGTGGACACCTAGGTTGCTTACTTTTTTATATTTTTGTTTACCATGTTCTTCCTTCCTTCCTGATGTTCTAACCTTCCTTCTTTTACTTTTCCCTTTCTGCTTAAAGAACTTCTTTAGCCATTATTTTAGGTAGGTCTGCTGATGAGAAATTCTCTTCATTTCCCTTTATCTGAGAATATCATTTTAAATTATATTTTATAGTTTATGCTGTTACAGTTGTCCCAAATTTTTCTTCTTTGTCCCCCTCCACCTACCCCCCTTACTCCCTCAGGCAATCCCTACGCCATTGGCCATGTCCATGGGTCTTGCATATATGTTCTTTGTCTCCTCTATTCACTATGCTTTACTTTACATCCCCATGACTGTTCTGTAACTACCCAATTGTATTTCTTAATCCCTTCACCTTTTTCATCCATCCCTCTGAACACCCTCCCATCTGGCAACCATCAAGACGCTCTCTGGATCTATGATTCTGTTTCTGTTCTGCTTGTTTATTTTGCTTTTAGATTCAATTGTTGATAGATTTGTATGTATTGCCATTTTATCATTCATATTTTCTTCTTCTTCACCTTAAAGAAGAACCTTTAACATTTTATGTAATACTGGTTTGGCTATGATGAACAACTCCTTTAGCTTTTTATTGTCTGGGATACTCTTTATCTGTCCTTTGATTCTAAATGATAGTTTTACTGGGTAGAACAATCTTAGTTGTAGGTCCTTACTTTTCATCATTTTGAATATTTCTTGCCAATATCTTCTAGCCTGAAAGTTTCTTCTGAGAAATCAGCTGACAGTCTTATGGGAGCTCCCTTGTAGGTAACTAACTGCTTTTCTCTTGCTGCTTTTAAGATTCTCTCTTTTATCTTCAACCTTTGGCATTCTACTTATGATGTGTCTTGGTGTGGACCTCTTTGGGTCCATCTTGTTTGGGACTCTCTGTGATTCCCAGACTTGTATGTCTATTTCCTTCACCAAGTTAGGGAAGTTTTCTTTCATTATTTTTTCAAGTAGATTTCCAATTTCTTGCTTTTTCTCTTCTCCTTCTGGCACCCCTATGATTCGAATGTTGTACCCCTTGAAGTTGTCCCCGATGCTACTTATACTATCCTCATTTTTTTGGATTATTTTTTTCCCTTGCTATCTTGTTTGGTTGTGGTTTACTTCCTTATGTTCCAAATCACTGATTTGATTCTCAGCTTCATTAAGAATATCTTGATTTCCCCATTATTGCTAAAGGATATTTTCACTAGATACAGGATTCTGGATTGAGGATTTTTTTCTTTTGGCACTTGAAAACTGTTGTGCCACTTTTTTCTGTCCTCTGTGGTTTCTTTGAAGAATATGCTCTCATTCGAGTCATTTTTCTCTTATGGGCAAGGTGTTTTTTCTCTCCCACTTTCAAAAGAAAAAAAATTTTTTTTTGTCTTTAGGTCTCAGAAGGTTGAAAATGATGAGTGTTGGGGTCATTTTCTTTGGCCTTATTCTTTTTGGAGTTTGCTCAGCTTCGTGAACCTGTAGGTCTTGGAATACCTGTTAAGCTCCAGCCTCCTTTTCCTCTGTTTCTGGGACTCTGATTATTGGAAGAATGTTAGATCTTTTGTTCCTGTCCCATAGGTCCCTGAGGCTCTGCATATTTATTTTTCAGTCCATTTCTCTCTGTTGGTCAGATTGGGTAGCATTGATTGTTCTGTCTTCCAGTTCATTAATTCTTTCCTCTACCCCCTCTATTCCTATATTAAGCCTATCCAGTGACATTTTTATTTTGGTTATTTTATTTGGTTATATTTTTCAGTTCTTACTTTTCCATTTGTTTTTTCTTTATATCTTCTGTTTCATTGCTGAGACTTGACTTTCTCATTTGTTTGAGGCATGTTCACAGTTGTTGTAGTATTTTTTTTCTCACAATTGCTTTAAAACCTTTGTCAGATGATTCTAACATCAGTCACCTCACTTTTGGCTTCATTTCTCCCTTCAGTTTGAGATGTCCTGGTCCTCAGTGTGATGAGTGATTTTTGATTGAAACTGAACATCTTTGTATTATGTAATGAGACTGGATCTTATTTAAACTTCTGGTTTAACTGATTTTCTATGGCATCACTCCAGCAAGGGAAGGGAGGGGTGCAGCCTCATTACTGACAGGTGTGGGGAGAAGTCCACACTCTCTACTTGGCCTCTGACACCCAAGGCCAGGAGCTCCTCATTACTGTTAGGCAGGGGTGGAGGGTCCCCCTACCCACCACCATGGTCTCAAATGACACTGCAGTAGAGGGTATGCTTGTTACCACTGAGCAGTGATCAGTGGCCTGACTCTCCACTAGGTGTTCTCTGACACACCAGTGTGTTGGGGGAGAAGAGCCCCAGGCTCAGGTCCCCTGTGTGTTCTCCACTGACCCTGTGGGTAGGTGGGACCTGATAACTGCCCAGGGGGTGGGAAAATGAAAGTCCCATCTCCCTACATGGCCTCCTCTGGCATCATCTCAAATATAGGAAGGAAGAAGGGCACCTCATGACAGCTTGGCAAGGGTAGAAGTCCCAGCCCCCAGTCAGCCTTTGCTGGCAAGGCCAGTTTTCCCTGTGGTGTTTGGCTGGAGTAGACAAGTTATTGTCTAGAAGTTTTCTGCCTTCTTAGGCTGGGTTTTTCTGCATTCTATGGCTAGAGAAAGCAGGTTTTCTTTCTTTCTCTTTTTTTTAATGTCTGCTCTTTTCAGCATTTCTGGGTTGCAGGCTTCCTTAGCTCCAAGTCTGAGAATGGAAGGGGCAGGGGGTTGGGGGAAGATGGGAGACTGACCACCATGTTGTTCTTTAGGTCCCAACCCCTAGCCAATCTGACTTCTCTCCATCTTTCAGAGTCTCTTACATTTGTTTTATGCATAATGTCCTGGGATACTGTCATGCTTAGAGGAATAGGGAAAACTGCATATAGTCCGTCTTCCCAGAAGCAGAAGTCTTGTAATTATTTAACATCCAATAAGTTCAGACATAATGCTCATCGTTTCTGCTACCAATTTTCTGGTTGAAACGCTAGATATTAGGTTAGGTTATTGAGATAATAAATTCCCTCTTGAGGTAGAAATGTGATTTAGCTTGTTTTTATTGTACAAGAATATTTCTGCATCCCCCTTAGATCCTTCAAGGGAAGTTGACATGTGATTTAAAAAATATTTTTCTCTTTTGCCCTTCTCCAGAAGATATTGAAATCCAGAACCTAGACAAGAGGTTATACAGCAAACACAATAAATGTCCTATGGAATAAGATATTTATTGGATCAGTGTCCCTGAGGAGTCATTCATTCCTTCACAGCCCCTCCAGCCCTGACTCTGTGGTGAGGGAGGAGGGCTCTAGGCTCTCTAGCGAGGCTGAGGAAAGATGAGTTATATTTAGTACCTACTCTGTGCTGGGGACTTACTAGATGCTTTACACATATTTTTTTCATTTTGTTAATCCTCTTAAACACCTTTTAGGTGTTTTATTATAGTTATTTTTTAGATGAGAAACTCAACTTCACAGCTAAAGACCAGCAGATCTAGGATTAACTCAGGTCTGGCAATGTCCAAAGCTTGTGCTCATACAAAGCTGACTCTTTCGGGTATATTTATCTCCATTTTAGAGATAAGGAAACTGAGGTACAGAGATGTTCCTAAATCATCCTAGAAGACCATTGAGATGAGCTATGAGAAAGCCAAGGCCTCATGAAGGGGAGGGGAGATAAAGGGATATCAAAGAAATGACTAATCATACTGTGTCCCTGATGCCAGAGGCCCCTCGCTCCCCAGGGAGACTTTATAGAAAAGAAAAGCAACTAACAGGACCATAGAGGCCAGCGGGGAACCGTTACTGATGGCAGCCAGCTGTGGAGGAAGGACGTATCCGTCTTGTCTAATGGAACGACTCTGTCTTCTAAGAATCTGCTTCTCTTCCTCCCCAGCTGCCGACAGCATGAGGTTCCTCCAAGTGTGAGCCCACTCACTAGACCAGTCCAGAAGGGCAGCTCTGGATGAGGAAGGGCCAGTGCAAGATCCAAGGATCCTGGGAGAGAAAGGCAATGGTAACTCCCTTCCTTGCTTTTCAACTGGCAGAACAAAGTGTCGTCTCCAAAAAACCAGGGGAGACTGGACTTTTTGCTTGGGCCTGGGAAACTTACAATAATGCTATCTAATTAAATTTTCTAGCAAAGAAAGAACAATTGCCAGACTCAAAGAGAAAACTCTATTTTCCTAAGCCAGAAAATGCTGTCATAATCTGAACTCGGCCAGAAAAAAAAGGTCCAAAAAGTGATATCATTCAGAAGGAAAAAAATGCCTAAAGGGGTAAAGTGACTGAATACTGAGAATCAATCTCTGCAAACAGAACAGGGCACAGCCCGGGAGGGTCACGGAACCTTTGACAGAGCAGGTCCATGCAAGCATCTGTATTAATGAAACAACACTTTCACGAGGTGGGAGGCGAAGCCCACATGGACAGAATCAACGGCTCTTTACCTTGTTTCATCGGTTTTATTGGTCATATATCCAGAATTCATTATATAAATCTTTCAAAATAACTAGATTTTACAAGAATAGTTTATAATTCAGCTCTAAATGCACAAATACTTGACACAGGAAACCATTTTTACAAATACATATGTTTTCTTATAAGAATACTTTAATAAAATAAATCTCTATACATCATACAACAAATTTTATGCGGTTCTTTTCTCCATTCAATCATCATTTCAAGATTTCCTACCACAGTATGTCCATCACATCCAATAAACCAAGTTACAGTTTGCTGCTCCCTGTCATTCTAAACTATTATTGAGATTTCGCACTGTTAAGAGTTTTCAGGCTTCTTTTCTAATCTTTCCCGATCTGAAAGAATTCACATATTTAGGTTAGAAGAGGTCATTTACACAACACTCCCTCTAATTAGCACTTGACTCGGGTTAATCACTGTGCTTGGCGAACAATCTTTTCAGTTTCCAGGTGAGCTACTGCAGCGGCTAGTAGTTTTACCCCCACTGCATCGAGCAGAAGGGATAAACCCTGGTATGCCTAAGTTTCTAAACTGCAAAAACAAAACCCTAAAAACAGAGTTAAATACAAATATTAAGAAAGCTAAAACATTTGCTATTGATTAGAGAATGCTTTTAAATTCAAGGTCTCTCCCAGGTAGAAGAAGACATAAAAGAAATAAAGTATGAGAATATGGCAGTAGTTTTATAAAATATTGAAAAACTGAGAAAGGGCCATCGCTTAGGTCAGTGGTGTATCACATCCCGAGTGCCAGAAGATGCACATTCTGTGGCTAGCTGAACTCAACAGCTGACGTCTGGGTTACGCTCTGAATTTGAAATAGCTTAAGCAATACTCACTTGCCCAAAGCAAGTAATCATTTAAGCCTGGGGAACTCTACAGAATACTGACCACGTTTACCTGAAGAGACAGGACCCACAGACCCAGGCATTAATTCCATTCCTTCACTGTTACTGAAAAGCGTGTCCACTTGGCAAAGCCTGTCTTATTTTTCAGGTGGCATGAATTAAAACCAAGAGACTAGCAGTATTCTACAGTCATGTTCCTGAGTACTCAGCGCCAATTATCCGATTATCCAATATTCTTAAAAAGACTCTTTAATCAAGCCCTGCCCAACAGGAGACTGAACAGCACTTGGGGACTACACTGTGTCCCATTTTGCTTCTCTTCTAGTTCTGTCAACTTCTCTTTCTCGCACCAGTGTAACATTTGCTACATGTTTTTACCAAAATACTTCAGCAGTAGTTGGAAATGAGTTATTCTGCGTTATTGAGTGTTCAATCACATTGTAATGGATCACATCTGCATCGTGACTAGGAGATGGTCACATGTCTACTGCAGTGACTTTGCAAATTCCGCATAGTCGATGTATCCGTCATTATTCTTGTCATCGTCTCTCAAAACACCATCTATTAAGTTAATCAGTTCCTCTTCGCTCATCGGTGGTGCATGTTCTTCCCCTCCCTGCAAAATTCAAATTAGACAATGAGTTGGCATCTTATTGGAAGTGCTCAGCTAATTTCCAAAATGTCCAAGCTTATACGTGTCCAAAAACTCCTTCAGTAAGTACGTGGCTTCTTGTAGGAACTCACAAACCATATATCCGATATAGTCAATTCATAATGATCCAGTTTAGAAATTTTATTTGCCAATTAAAAGGAAGATACAAAGTTGGCCCTTGCTTATTTATGTTAAAAATTACTTTCCATCCTTTTCTATTTACAAAAGTCATACATGTTCATTGTAGACAGATCTGGCTTACACAGAACTATGCGTTTCAGAGATTCTGTGACCCATAAACCCATCCTAGAGGAGAGCTCACAGCTCTGGGCACCATTTTCCCTGAGAAAGTAAAAAGCAGTCCACTCCGGACCACACCTTGGGGTCAGAACAAGAGGAGGAAGGACTGCCAACCAGCAGAACCTGTTAGGATCTTTGAGGGGAAGGTATTTCCCCTGTTCCAGAGGCTCACTGCCCAGTGCTGAGCTAACCCTGTTCACATCCCGTGCTGATTCCTCCTCTGGCCCCTCTCCCATGCCCATCCCTGCTTCTCCTATAGCCACCACTGTGCTTGCCGGCCAGGACCCTGAATCTGTTCTTCTCCCTGATGCCAGGCTCCCCTCACATCCACCAGTTGGCCTCCCGTGGCACAGAGCTTCCTGAAGCACTGTTCTAGCACGCTGTTCTCCTGTGCAGAGCTGTCAGCGCTCCCCACTGCCTTCAAAGGAAGCCCAAACCTCCTCTCCTGGGCAGCCGATGGGACTGCATCCCCCTCACTGACTTTGCCTCTCCCCCTCTCTCTACACTGCAGCATGGCAAAGCAGGACCGGCATTCCATCTGAAAACATAAGATCTCAAATTCGGTTTCCTCCCCTCCAAAATCAGGTAATAACAATGCCTGCCCCTGCCTACGCACAGGCTGTTGCAAAGATCCAGTGAGATCTCCAACCTTTGAAAGTGCTCTGTAACTGCTTTGTTTGCAGCAGTGTACAAACCTTCAATGATAGTCTCTCTGTCCCTTGGTTCCGATTCCCCACTCTTCTCAAACAAAATAACTTCTCCCCTGCTCTGCATTTTGAACATGGTCTGTCTTTTGGACACTGGTTTGCAAACTCTGGTGTGCAGCAGAAATGCCTATGGCACTTGTTACAGACACAGGGCCAGGGCCTGGGCCTTCTGCCTCAGCAGGTCACCCTTTGAGAGAAGGACCACTTAATAGGACAAGAGACAGAACAGAGTGGCAAGCAGAAAAAGGAGGAGCAGTAATACTGGTGCACAAGGACAGCACAGGCCATCAAGACTGGGGACTGAAGTCCCAAAGGGAGGCCTTTCCAGGCCACGGCCCCATGCACCACCGCCTGACCTACCTCCTTATGGACATGAGTGATGGCTGTGGAGAGTTCTAGGCCGTCAAGCAAATTATTGCCGTCATAGTCATGCATTTTGAAATAATGGAGCTGCAATTCTTGTGGGGACATCTCTGCCTCTGGTTTGTTGATGACGCCTTCTAGATGTTCCATGATGTGCCTGGAAACCAACAGTGAGACTCAGACCACCAGGCAGGGCTGGTGGTGCCATGCCAAAACCTAAGGACTCTTGAAAGTTCAAGGTCTGAAAATTCACCCATCGAACAAAAACAAACAGATACGGTGGCAGACCACATTCAAGCATGGCAGGTATAGGCAAGGCCATGAAAGGAGCAGGGAAGAAAACCAAACACTGCCTCTATTATGTTGGCAAGATTATGGGTGTTTTTCTTCTTTATTACTAGAATGGGGTTAAAATATTTTTGAGCTATCAATTTAAAAACATTTTTTAAAGCAATTTGAAAATAACAGTATAATATGTGAGGCTAACTGGCCCAAGACAGAAGTTGCAGCAAATGATTCAATGCTGGAATGTGCCAATAAAAAAGAATCTTGTCTGAGTCAAGAAACTGTAGCCCATCCCTGCTGCCTCCACTGTGGCTGCGCATGTGCATGTGTGTGTGTCTGGCTGTCTGCACTGAGAGACAGAATGGATTCAGGCAAGTAAGTCATGGATCCCACTGGGGCCTCAAGACCCCCCATTGGTGACATTACAACCAAAGGAACACCTAACTTACAGGTAGATGTGCGGAATAAATCTCATCCTTGAAAAATGTCAAGGAGCACAAATAGAAGGGAAAGAGACTGAGGGTGCCATTGAGTCTGGCTGCAGCTGCAGAGGAAGAGGAGACCCCTGGCCCACAGCCCTGGCTGAATACGTACTCTTGGTCGTGCACTGTGTTCTTATCCAGGCCCACGCTGCCAGGATGGGAAGAGCCGACCCTGGGCTCCACGGCCCTGGTGCCTGGGGCACAAAAGGCCCAGAGCAGACCGCACAGGAAGGGGGTTCTGAGCAGCTGCAGAGATCCCATGGTCACTGGTACCTGGGAGGTGGGGAACAAAGAAGATGAAGGCGAGAACACCAGAGCTAAAGTTCTTTCAAGACTCAACATTGTGCTCCTGAGAAACCTGACAAAGAGACAAGGTCAGGGAAGAGAACATGTTAATCTGGCTCCAGGGCCAGCTCTGCCACTAGACCACTAGCCTCTAGGGCCCCGTCACGCAAACAGGCAAGTCCATGACATTTCCTGAAGCACCTTCAGAATGCTTCAGAAAGCAGCTCACTGACAGCTTAAAGGGCTGTGAAGATTATTTTTGCCTCTGAAAAACTTACAGTCTGGCCCTGGCTGGTGTGGCTCAGTGGATTGAGGGCTGGCCTTTGAACCAAAGGGTGGCCTGTTTGATTCCTTGTCAGGGAACATGCCTGGATTGTGGGCCAGGTCCCTGGTCAGGGGCGTGTGAGAGGCAACCCCACAGTGATGTTTCTCTCCCTCTCTTTCTCCCTCCCTTTCTCCCTCCCTTCCTATCTCTCTATAAATAAATAAATAAAATTTTTTTAAAAAATAAGAAACTTACAGTCTGGGGAGAGAAATACTTCCTACTGAGAGAGCTAATAAAGGTAGAAAGTGAATTGAAGTAAAGACAGATAAAGATAAACCCTCTGAGAATTCACAGAAAGAAATTTCAGGGGTGGAAGCAAGGGAGGTGGGTTTGGTTGGAGTGGAGGGGGGCGGGAATGCAGACAACTGTAATTCAACAACAATAAAATAATTTTAAAAAAAAAAAGAAATTTCCTCAGGGTGAGGGAAAATTGGAGAAGGCTGGCGGACATGGGGACACTTCAGCTGGGCCTCGACGGGTAAGTGTGCTGTGGATGTGCAGGGATTAAAGGGCCAAGGGAAGGGTGTGAGCGAGTGGCAGGTGCAGACATGTGGGAAAGAAACTCCAAGGGGTTTGGTTGGTCTGGAAACCAGAGGGTGTGAAGTAGGCAGAACGGTGAACATCAGGCTGCAAAGACTGACCAAGCAGTACTGCACGTGACTTTGGGTGGTAAACCAAGAGGGCTGAAGTATCCTGAGGCTAATAGGGAGCCACTGAGGATTCCTGAATGGAAGATGAGGTCAGAGCTTGTTTTCAGAATGGCTAACCTGGCAGCAGGGAAGGTATTTAGGGGAGCAAATACAGAAAACACAGAAGCAAACACAGAAAAAATCTTCAATTTAGTTGATGGAAGGAATGAGGTAAGTTCAAGGCTATCACAGAGAAGATGACATTAAGCTCTTCTCTCATTTACAGGCCTGTGACAGAGGACAGTAACTTAACCACCGTGAAAGAACATTGGAAAGGAGAGGTACAGAGAAATTAGGATTCTGCCCTGATTGTGTGGCTCAGTGGATTGAGCACTGGCCTGCAAATCTAAAGGTTGTTGGTTCAATTCCCAGTCAGGGCACATGCCTGGGTTGTGGGCCAGGTCCCAGGTTGGCTGGGGGCCAACCGATTAATGTTTCTGTCACACATTGATGTTTCTCTCCCTCTATTTCTCTCTTCCTGCCCCTTAATCTAAAAATAAATACACCAAAAATAAAAAATAAAAAAAAAGAAATTAGGATTCCATCAAATACTCCCAGGTTTGGCTAGACCTACAACTGTGGTCAACAGGAAGATACAGTCAGCCACAGAGCAAGCTCCCTGAGGCCAGGAGCACTTTGTTCCCACCAGTATTCCCCACCAAGAATCGGGCAGGGCTTTACTAACTGTTTGTTAAACTGAAAGCCCCATTCCTTTCTGGGGTTTATGGACTGGCTTCAGGAAGGAAGGGGAAGGACAGCCCGGAGTCCTGCACACCAACACAGAAAGAAGCCCTGACTTACACACTCACTGCCCAAAAGGCAGCAGTGCAGATTCTGCTGGATGACAGGGACCATGAGTTCTAAGGGGCAATTGTAGCCACAGCCCCACACCTACAGCAGCCACGAGAAAGCACAATGCACTGGCCATGCCCTTACATGTGCTACACACGGAGCCCCACTCCAACACTCCCCACACCTGGGCTGGGAAGTGAACGTGCTGCAGCCCCCCACCCCTCCTAAAGGGCAGGACCCTGGAAGACGCCACCTTTTCCTGAGGTTTAGGGAACTTTCCCAAATCCACTTTGCCTGTCAGCATAAGCACCCATGCCTCCTCCAAGGGGATGATAGTCAGTAGGATGCATGACTTTTAGGGTGAAAAAGCAGCACCTAGTTTTTCTACTGAAGAGAGATGTCCTAATGCAATCTGTCAAAATCAAAAAATAGGAAAAGATGCTCAATATATACGGTTTATATCAAACAAAAAGAACAGGCTGCAAAAGTCTGTAAAGAATAATGCACTTTAAAAGTGTCCAGACCCTGATGAGGACACTGCCACTGCATCTGGTACCAGAAAACAAGGTTTCAAGTTACTCTCAGCAGCAACTGCGCAGGCCGGAGCCGAACAGAACGGCTTGTTAGAGTTCTGGGCCAGGAAGGATCAGAGGGAGAAGCCAGTTCCTCCCAAGCCCTTCAGACTCCTACAGCTCAGAGGCCTCTTTCACCAGCACACCTTCTTTAATTCCAAGCCCGACTTAGCTGTCCTTCCCATGTGCTCCTGAGTGCTTCCCTTCAGAAGGGTCCTGTCCTTTGCTGACAACAGCTGTGAACATGATCTTGAACAGTGCCTGACTGTCACTGCCCCTCTCTGGACTGGGCGCGGTGAGGGTAGGCACTGCATCTACATTCCTAGCATCAGACAGTGCCAGGCACAGAGGTTACAAGGCACAGTCCTTACACTGGGTTCCACGGTCCTTGGGGCATGTGGGGAACCCCACTTTCGTGTACATGCTGCTAAGTTTTGTTGCCAATCTAATTGAGCATAAAATTTTTTTTGAGGTAGCTATCAGATAGTTGAGCTAAGTGATCACTAAACCCATGGCACCATTTCCTATAAGTACACAGTTGGAAACTTAGTATATTACATTTGGGGGGCAGGGCAAGGGTTCTATCCAAACAATGATGAAAAGTAACCAAGTGATTAGTAGTGCAGTAACTATGGGTCCAAATGATCCCTTCTTCAAGGGAGGCAGAGTAAAGGCCAGGAACCACTGATGCCGAACATGTCCCACTTTGGCTGGCTGTGGCTACCTCATTTTATTGTGCTTCTCTTTACTGTTTCTCCTCAACACGGAGGCAAGACCCACCACCAGCAAAAAGATTACGACTCCCTGAGGGCTCAAATGATGTTTAGCATTTTTTAAGCAATAAAGCATTTTCCATTAAGGAATGTACACAGTTTCTTAGACATATTTTTGCACTTCGCACACCTAATAGAGTACCAGTATGGTGTACGCATAACTATCATATGCGCTGGGAAACCAAAAAATTCGTATGACTCACTTGATTGCAAAATTTGCTTTATTGTGGTGGTCAGGAACCGAACCCGAGATATCTCCGAGGTATGTCTGTATTAGAACACAACAGAAACCAAATGTATGAACACAGAGCAGCAATGAACACAGGGAATTTGCCTGCCACCTAACACTTTAAATAGTCACATTCAGAAAGAAACACAAGCAGTTCCCATCGCCCTTTGAACAAGTTGCATCACCCACAGTCCAACCACTTAGCCCAAGGCCATGAGCAAACAGCCATGAGTAAACCCCAGGAGTTCCTGACCCCACTGGCCTTCTTCGAGAAAATGCAAAGGTTAGGTTAGAGAAAACCTGAAGGAGAAGTTTCTGAAGGAGACCTCAGAATACAACCCACGCTTTGAGACATCCTGCACAAGAAGCCTCAGTCCTGGGGGCAACACGCCAGACCATGGGCAGCAGTGAGCCTCCCGCAGAGCTGGGACAGCGACAGGGTTCCCCTCGCTGCTCCAGCGCCCTGTTCCAGTCCCAGGGCATTTGCTCCTCCTGGTTCCTGTCTGTCTGTCGTCCCTCTTCCTTCCAGGCCCAGTTCAAATATCACCTCTGTGCTCTTCCAGCCTAGATCATGATCTGTTGTTCCCTCTTCGGCACTCAGTCTGCAGCCTCTCACGCTCATCTGGCCTTAAGATATGGTCACATGTCGTTCTTCTTTTGTTTTTCTCGTCTTCTCCCTCTCTGAGGGCTGGGAACCTATCTGTTCTGTCGCTTCTCTACCCTACAAAAGTTATCACAAAGTGCTGAGCTGATGACCTACAGACAGCTGACCTTCGTGTCTGAATCAGGGCAGTGGGTCTTGGCCCTAGCTGAGTGGTTCCCTATCACAAAAGTTCAGGCCTAAGCTGGAAAAGTGACTTTCCTTGGAGCCCTCCCACCAGTGACTTGGCCTGGCCCGCCTGTCTCTCCCATGATGTAGTTTGTCCTATCAGCACAGAACAGTCTGGAGCCGGCCTTTCTCCCATCCAGACCGAAGCAGCTGTTAGCAGCATTTCCCTCACACCAAGGCCCTCGGTTAAGAACTCAGACTCAAAGCAGCCACACTCACCGACATCCAGAAACCCCGTACACAGAGTCAATGCCAAAGAACAACTCTGAGCGGTATGTCCCCACTTAAAACTTCCCTGAGCCTGAACTGAAGACGAGAAAATAACCAAGTTCCTAGGCCAAAGAAACCTCCATATGGTCGGGGGTTGAGAACAGATTCTGAAAGAGCAGACTAGGGAGCCCAAGGAGCTGCCATGCTTCCTTTATACATTTAACTAACATATTCTTTATTTACTTATTTTTTTAATCCTCACCTGAGCACATTTTTTTTTCATTGCTTTCAGAGAAAGAGAGGAAGGGAGAGAAGCATCAGTGTGAGACAGAAACACTGACTGGTTGTCTCCCAGAGGAGACCCGGTCTGGGGATTGAACCTGCTACCTAGGCACGTACCCTGACTGGGAATTGAACCTGCAACCCTTCCATCACCACACAATGCTCCAACCAACTGAGCCACACCAGCCTGGGTGTAACAATCTTTCCTGATAGCCTGGTGCTGCATAAGGTATTAAGGGTAGGACTGTCACTGCGACAAACTCCACTCACACAGATTACAGCCTGTGGACCAGTAAGACACACAACCCACACCTGAAGTAATTCTTTAAGGATTCGAATTTTTTTTCAACCAAAGGACAGCACCTGAGGCAAAGGGAACCTGGTGTAACAGACACCTGAGCCTAGAAAGAACTCAGTCCAATCCAGGAGCTAAAAAGGGTTCAATATGGTTGAAGACACCCTATAGTGGAGACTGATGAGTTGGAGTAAAAAAGACAGCAGGCCACGAAGGGGCTTGCAAGCCCTGTTGGATAGCTTGGAGGAGCAATGAGAATCCACTGAAAGGTCGGATTGATCAGATCTGTGCTTTAAGACCATCGCTCTGGCTTCCCGGTACAAAACTACGAAATCAACAAGGCATACAAGGGATCAGTCAGGAGTCTACCGGGGTAGTCCAAGGAAGAGATGATGATCGCTTGAACTAGCAAGAGCAGAGACTGGCAGTGTAGAAGCGGACGTATCCGAGGAAGATTTGTGATGGATTCCATATGGGTGGTAGAGGAGCACAGGAGGTTGAGAATGACGCGGAGGTTCTGGCTTGGGCACTGGGTGGATGGCTTGCACGCCGGGATAGGAAATACAAGAGGAAACCTGCTTCTCTCGCCTTCCCACTTCCCCGGCACAGCCAAGTCAGGCTCTCCTGGTCAGACAGGACCAGTCTGTTGTCTCCTCCAGGGGCCGATGGGGACGGAGAGTAGGGGACACCAACAGCGGACTGAGTCACGCCCCACGGCCGGTCCTTCAAGAGGGCAGACATCTGCCCGGACGGTCCCCTCTGGCTTCAAAGCTCCCAACAACCTGAGAAAGGCTCTGCTCCCAGCCGGCTAAGCTTCCGAGGTGGCTCGAGGACAGAGACCCACACCTAGGCCGCAGAGGCCTCTCAACCTGAGCCCGAGGCCGAGAGACCCCAGAGAGACACTGGGATTCCGCCCTGTTGCGGACCCCTGGGCGCCTCCCCATCAACCTCCTCCCCCAGGGTCGAGTCAAGGGACTCTCAAGCCGCGGCCCGCACCGGGGATGCTCCCGGGTTCACTCACCCTCGCTGCCCGAAACTACAGTTTCCTCAGACGCGAAATGTTCCAGCGTGAGCCTCACCAGCCCCCGTCCTCAGAACCCTTTTTCCCCGGCCTGGCCCCGCCCCCAAACCGGCCGTGCGCAAGCGCGCTCCCTTCTGCCCGCCCAGTGGCGCCATGAGGCCCCGCCCCTGGCCAGAGCCCCTCAGTGAGTACTGCTCCGGTAATTCCACGTGTAACGGGCTCCAGAGGGAGGGGCAGACGCAGTTCTTATCTCTGCTTCCAAAGGCCACAATCAGCTGGCGCCTGGGGTGATTGACCTGAACCTCGAGAGGCCTGGGAGGTTGCTAGGCACTTCGGAAACTCCCAGAAAAGCTGTCCCACGTGGGAGGTGGAGTGGCAAAAACCGAGTGGGGCGGACGCCAAAGCTAGCTTCCAGCTCCGCCTCCATTTCCACTTTTACAGCAGTTTCTGCAACTGCAAATTGGAAAGAAAGATCATGGGAATCCTAATTCCTTTCCTAATGAAAGAGCAAAAAGATGCCATAGCCAGACTTGAATCCTATGTTTCCAAAATGGGCCTACTTCCAGACTCTGCTTTCTCCATTCCACAGTAGCAATCGTGGGCAATACCTATTCACTCATATAGGAGTCCCCCAAGACAGTTCGAACACCACGTTACCTGTACAGTTCGTGAAATGCTTGCACTTCTGCAAGCATAAAAAAAAAAAAAAGACCCATAGAAGAAACGAATACTTAAGTCCTGCATAACCGTGCTCTTTACCTTTTCCTCCATACAAGACTGTCATTCACTTAATATCTATTGACCAGATAGGTAAATTAATGTGAAAGTGCCACTAAATTTTTTTTCTCCCATTTGTCTCCAGAAGGTACGTAATCATTTTTCATAAAAGTCTGGGTCCAGAAAGGAAGAAAAGGAAAGAAAGTGGTTAAGTAGATGATCTCAGAACCCTTCCTGCAATTGGCTTTAGCAGATCAGTGCCTTCAAAGTTGGTGGAGGCAACTGCCATGGACAGTGGTTCATTACTTCTTGCCTTCATCTGAGTTTGAAATCTGTTAATCCTGTCCCAGAGAGAAGTCCCAGGACCCCAAAGTTCCTGAAGAAACTCTTAATCCAGGACCCCCTCTCCTTTCCTTACTCTGAAGTTTGAGTTTGTTTGATATAGTTCATTTTCCAGCCCTGCATCTGCCATCCACCTATTCTTCCATTTGCTCATCTGTTCAGTAATTCAGTAACATTTCTTGAGTACCTCCTTTGTACAAGGACAGCTATTTTCAACCTTTTTCATCTCATGGCACACATGAACTAATTACTAAACTTCTGCAGCACCCTAAAAAATATATTTCTTGCCTATCTGACAAAAAATAGGTTATCATTTTGATTCATTCATACCAGATAGCTATTATTGTGTTGGCTGTTGTCATTTTTTTAAATTTGGTTAATCGAAGGGAAAAGATGTCAGTGCCCCTGACTAAATAGTCAGGTTTTGCATGTTTTAAAAATTCTTGTGGCACACCGGCTGAAAATTGCTGTACTAGGAGTTACTAGAGATACAAATACAAATAAGACATGGTCTCTTTCTCCAAGAAGCTCACTGTTAAAAGAGGAAAAAAGAAAAGAAAAAGAAAAATAAATATAGAGAAAACAAACAAAAAAATAACAATGACAAAAGAAATGAAAAAGCTCAGTATCTGATACCAGTGCCTCTACTTCTGTGGATGTTATCCTCTTCCCTCTCCTGAATCTCCAAGTGCTACCTCTCTAGTAAACCATTCCTATCATCATATGACCTTGCCCTCTAGTTTCTTCCCTACCACACTGCTGAAACCGCAGTCTTCATGCAAATCCAGTGGTACCTTCTCCGTCTCTGCACTTGCCCTCTTAGTACTACTCATCGCAGCCAATCACTCCCACTTTGAGACATTTTCTTCTGGTGTGTTCTCACACAGTACACTCCTCCTACCTCACTGACTGTTCTTTTCTGGGTTCTTTTCACTGACTTCTCATCTTCTGCTCGACCTACAAGAGTCAAAACACCCAGGGTCTATCCTGACTTGCCTTCTCTTCTCTAACTACCCACTCTCCTTACGTGATTGCATCTAGTCCTATGGTTTTAGGTGCCATTTGTAAGCAGATGACTCCAAAATTTATATCTCTCATGATGACCTCTGCCTATAAGTCCCAACTGCTCTAAGTAACTCCCTACTTGACATCTGCACATGAGGGTCTAACTGGCATCACATACTTAACTTTGTCCCTCAAATACTAAATTTCATCCCCAAACATACACCTCTCAGTTTTGTCCATATGAGTGAATGTCACTGCTATCTTTTTAGTTGTTCAAGCCAAAATGCTAGGAGTTATCCCCCGAACACACACACACACACTCACACACATGCACACGCACACACCCCGAGCTCTGTTGAGATATAACTGACATCCAACAAGCCATCTGCCACCTGGACTAGTATGAAAGCTTCCTAACTGACCTCCCTGCTTCTGATCTTGACCCAGTCTAGTCCATAAGTGAGATGATACATTTGTTTAAGTCATTTATAGGTCAGGATTCTGTAACTTGTAGCTGAACACATTTCTAACAGGCAAATCATTTGGTAACAGAAGTAGGGTGCTGAAAATGCACTAAAATGTGGAATTGGCTAGCAAAGTGTTTAGGTGGCCAGTGGTGAAGACTCTATTCCATGCTGGAAAGTTGGTGGCCAACTGTTAGCAGTAGTGAAACTGTCAAACTGCTGTCATTTGCTAGATTTGGCCACATGCCAAAGTTTTATTGTAGGAGAAATCTTAGGAATGATATAGGATATTGGTGCATTGGATATACCAATATATCCAGTAGGCTATATTGGAATGATATATATAGGAATGATATAGGATATTGGTTTTAAAAGTAGCTTTCAGCAAAGTCCTCCAAGAAAGTGGCAAATCTAGATTAGAGAGTTATAACTGACTTGAAAGCAGAGATTAAATAAGGTCTTAGTAAGAGAAGAACTCTTTACCTAAGGCTTACAACCTGCATTGGCTGAGTTCCACAACTTGGAGCCTTGCTGGATTGAAAAAAAAAATTATTTTCTTTGTATACCCCAGCTGAAGCTGGAAGTGGAGACTGGCAGGAGGCAACTTTACCAGGAAATTAAGATTGAGGCCCAAGGTAGCAGAGATGGACTATGGGTGGCCTCTCTCTAGCAGCTGTTGTTCCGAGTTGCCTCAACTGCAACTGAGCACACAAAGGCCAACCCCAGAAGACTTACATAGTCTAATACTTGGTGGTAGCCCAGTTTCCATTTCCAACCCCCTTCTCTTTTGGCATCTCCACAACAAAGGCTAAAAAACATTAATCTTTTTTGCAGCTAGATGGCCACATGACACAATTCTGGGCAATGAGACATAAGGGGAACTTGGGAAATCTTTTGCTCTTCTGATAAAAGAGACAAGTGATTGGTACAGACCTTTCCCCTTCTTCCAGCCCTGAATGGGGCATGCATCACCTCAGAGTCATCCTCAACCCCTAAGGGAGGTGGGAGAATTTCAGAAAGGCTGCCCCAATGCCATGGGGCTGCTGAACAGCACCAGCAACTGCTTACCTCCAGTTCTCCTGTTGTGGGGAGAGAACTATTTGTCAAAGCCACTCCAAAAGTTACTTGCAGTTCAAAGCATTCCTGAGTGATAAAGAAGTCAAACGAGATATGGACTCAACTGTGAGCTGAATTTATCAATGTGAGGTCACTAGGGGCTCGGAGAACAGTTTATGTGGAGTACTAAACGGCAGCCGAATGGCAATGGGTGACGAGTGGCTGGCAGGTGAACAGTGGGTGTGACAGATATGCATGAGTCTTTCAAGCACTAGCTGTGAAGGGACACAGGAAAGTAGTTTGAGGGGGACACAGGAGACAGGGAGGGTTGTCTTTAAGGTAGAGGGCTTTGTATATGTTTTAAATCCTCCTGGGAAAGAGCCAGGAAAAATGAGGCTGAAGAAACAGTAGAGTGGACAAAATGGAAAAAATCAGGTTATGGAGGAGGCAGGAGAGAATGGATACAAAGCCCAGAGGGGGCTTAGACTGAAATTTGGGAAGCATGACAACTCTCTGAGACTGCCCTGTTTGGGGCAGGGGTGGGGAGCTTGAGTGGGTCAACATTTGAAATCTTCATTGTGCAACTGAGAAAGCGAGCTGCCTAAGGGAGATAGAAGACCTTCGGGCCTGAGTTGAAGGCTCAGTTGAAATTGGAGATCATGCATTGATAATGGTGCAGTCTGTCATTAGTTGACTGTATACAATGGTTAATGTGCATTTCTTGAATTTGAATTTAAAAAGTTTTTGTATCTAAGTTATATGTGGATATGCCTAGGGCAAAAAAATAGAACAGAAAGTTGCCTAATAAAAAACAAGTTCCTCTCTCTCAGTCACCAACTCTTCTTTCTCCTGCTGGCTGCTGGTTAAGACCACACCAGGGTTGAGTGGGGGTACCCCCCACTCCCTGCACTGGAGAGCAGTTAGGGGAGTAGGAAGTTCTTACTTGACCAGGACAATAAGTTGGCTCCTCCACCCCCCACCCGACCCTCGCATTTGACGGATGTTTGATGCTGGCTCCCTCACTCACTCCCAGTGCTTTCCTGCGGCCCCCCTGCTGGAGCCCTCCCTGCAGTTCCCTTAACATGGGCAGCACCTCTTTCAGAAGGCTGCTGGCCCTCTCCCAATATCTGGTTTCCCCTGGCACTCCGGCAGATACTGTTTGGCCACAGTCCCCTTCAAAATGATCTCAAGCTGGTTCAAGGGCTCCTGACATTGGCTGCATTTGAGCCAAGGTAGAGGCTCCATGTTCCTCGGGTGTTTTCCAAGCCCCATGGGATCCAATATGGGACATGAACAATGGAAAAGCAATACTGAGGGTGATGTCTGGAAAGATGGGCCTAAGAGCCCCAAGGAGTCCCTCTGTCTGCAGCATGGTTCAGCAAAAGCAGGTGAGAATTCCCCAGCCCTCCGAGGGGGCCAGGTGTGAGAGCAAAGCCCCCGGAGGAGACCTGGTGACTGGGGTGAGAAGAATGCAAAGTGGATCCACCTGACAACACCATGGAGGGACTCCAGACACTGGTAGCACGTGCAGAAAGCACAGGGGTGTCCTGTCCAGGGACTATTCGATGTCAGAGCCATTCCTCACTCTTCCCCCATTGTGTTCTGCCTCATGAGGGGGCTGACCCCAGTGGGTGGCATTTCCTAGCCTCCCCTGTCACCTGGCTTTCTGCTGGCTGAGCTAGTAGAGGGCACCAGCAAGAGATGAGAGGATGGGAGGAAAGAGCTGCTTTTACTGGCAAGGGAGACTCAGTTTTGGGAATTCCAGATACTCAGATGAATTGAAATCCACCATGATTCCCCCATTCTAACTCCCAAAGTTCCATATGTTCTCAGTCCATGCCACAAGCTTCTCATAAGAGACACGATGGGTTTGTAAATTCATCTCACATTGTAATAATAGAGGTTCCCACAGTATCAGACACAGCCTCTAGATTTTAGCTGCTTATGTCCAGCAGCTTTCAGAGAAAAGAGATTTTTTTTCAGGCATTTTTTAGAGGCTCTGACTGTGGTCTGATCAAAGAATTTAAAATTCTGAGTTGGTGATTTTTAAAAATTTATCACTTTAAAGCTCTCTTTATGTTTTAAGTCATCAAAACTAGCCAGCCAGCCTTACACTGTGATCCCCATTCCCACCATGATGACCCACCACCATTCACAGAGGGTCCGGGGAGACATTCCAAGAGGTGCCTGGGCACAGGTGGCTTCAGAGATGACTTTCACAGGGAGGACTTTCAGGGCCTCCGTTTTCATATGCACTCTTTGCTAAAATTGATCTGCCTGACAGGGACCTGCCTTAGAACATGTATGCCCTTTCCCAGTTGTGTTCCCTCCCCACTTTTAAGGGGACCTTACATTTTGAATCTTAGTAAGATGCATTGCTCCGGGGCATAAAAAGCTCAGGATAACCCTAAAAGGGGCAATTCAAAATACTGATGTGCAGTAAAATCTGCTTGAATCAAGGGACTGAGGAAGGGCCTCGTATTTCTGTCTCCCTTATTCATATTTCTGATAAGGGTGAAAGGTGCTAAAAGAATTTTGGCTTCTGTTGGGATGTTCTATATTCGGATATTCTGTAAACTGGGGTGGTGGAAATGATGAGCACCTGCATGTAATGATTTCGCTTCTTCCATCTTTGTTAGCGAAGAACATATCACTCCTGATGAAAAGTCCCACGACTGCTGATTTTGTAAACTCCTAACTATATATACTTTGTCCCTGAAAAGTCAAATACATTAACATGTCTTAATATCCCTTTTGTCTCCCTCTCCTTCCAGTCATGTTTTTGTTCACATATTTTGACATAGTTATATTGGATAAATATTCTCTTCTTTTTTCAGTCTCATTTTTTAAAGAACAATAAATTTATCAAAATATTCGATCACCCTGACATCCCATATCTCTTGAAGATGCTCCTGGATTTGTTTCTCTTGCTTAAACCCTTCCTTTAAAGGTATTTTCACTGTGGCAAATATTTGAGGCTTTGCATGCCTGAGAACATTTTTATTACTCACTCTCGCTCATCAAAATGAAAATTTGGCTGTATACAAAATTTCAGGTTCAAAGTCCTTTTCCCTCAGTACTTAAATAAGGAAATAAATATTTGGTCATAAGAAAAGCTATATGATCATGTAAAAATATGGGGGGAAGGGCATTTAACAAAATTCAATACTATTCCATGACAAAGACTTTCTGCAAACAAGGGGCAGTCTCTCCAACCGATAAAGAGCACCTATTAGAAACCTACAATTAATGTGCTTGTAGAGGAAGACAACGCTGCCTTGCTTTAAGAACAAAGCAAGCATAGCCACCTTCAACACCCAGCCATTCACCATTCTATGAGAACTTCAAGCCATTGCAGAAAAGGGTGTAAAAGGCACACCAATTGGAAAGGAAAATAACAGTCTTTTTCACAGGTAACAGGATCGCGCACATAGAATATCCTAAAGAAACTACTAAAAAGCTACTAGAACTGTTAAGTAAATTTATCAAGGCCATAGGCTACAGGTTAGTATACCATAATCAATGGTATTCTATATATTAATAATGAATACATAGAAAATGAAAAATTTAAAATACCATTACAATAGCAACCAAAGACATAAAATATTTAGGGATAAGTCTAATTATTTTAAGTATGCTTTTAAAAAGTCTGATAATTCTATTATCCCCAATTATGGTCTAGTCGGGCTGTGTGGCTATTGTTTTGACTCTGTCAGAGCACAATTTAGGCATTTATTTATCTGCATGCAAATGATACACACACTTTTTTAAAAGAGAATAAGTCCTTAGACTGTTGTCAACAAAAAGGGACTTATAAAAGAGAAGAAAATTCTAAAGACACTCTGAGAACAGTGAGTTTTGGGATTTTTTTAGTTCAATATTTGGGTGGGTAAGAAGCTAGTGGACCTTCTAGCAAAGAGTCTTGGGTGGGACCTGGGCTGTTGAACAGGCTGGCTGGGTAAGCACAGGAGACAATTCCAGTTCTCTCACGACGATGAGGAGGTTTTAACTATACGGCTGATGTTATGACGTTAGGCCCGGTCTGTACCACTTCCCTCAGTGATTAACCACAGTGATTTTTTCCTCCTGCATTTTATAATTTTAGATGATAACCTCATCTTTAGTGGGGCTTTGTCTACAGGAATCCTGTGTGGTCCAGGTGGAAGGTACATTCCTTCAAAGAGATTTTACTATCTGCTTAATATCCATTTTAAGTTAATTTTTCAACTTGTGCATTCTGGGTTTCTATAGGTAGCATAATGTTGAACTCTAGACTGGAATATGGGCAGACTCTAATTACAAATTCTCAGGGACATTTTTTTGCCCCCAATCAAGATGCTAGGCCATGAGGTACAGTTTTACTGTTTCCTTGTACATCTCTGCAGATTTTGTTTCTGGTTCATACTTTCACCTAAGGTATGACCCTTTGAGGGTTCCAACTTTATGTGAAAGTATCAAGTCTATCTCCTTATTCTTGTTAACATGACAGCTCTTCTCCTGTTGCTATGTGTCCATCAGAACTCAAAGTCCGTGGGTCCTGAGACCAGGAAACCCCCAGGAAGCTCGGTAGCAGCTCATCCAACACTCCCTCTCCCATCTCCTAACTTAGCTCTCCCTTAATTTTCTGACCACTGAGGATTTTCCCTACTTTCTTATGAGCTTAGCTTTTTAATTAATAGAAAGCTTGCCTTATTTTTTACCATCATTTTAAGATGTTTTGAAAGAAACAAATCAATATATTTATGGAACATATTCATATTCATGAAGAAAAACATATTCCAGAATATATTAAATATGAATGTTTTGAATTAGAATATCAGAGAATAATATCTGGAAGAATATCTTGAATAAAAATATTCCATGTGATATTCATTTAAAAATATCTTAATAGTCACAGGATATTTCCAAGAGTACTCTAAGTTTTTGGTAAATTGCACATTTGGCAAATTGGGGGGAGCTTGGACGTTGAACTAATTGATCCTTCCATGAACTGGCCTTTAGGAATCTGGGTAGCTTCTATTCAGCTTTCAGTATTTTTTTTTAAGTGCAGGTCAGTTCAGGGCACTGCACTTGTTTTTTTAGTAAAATGTTGACACATGCCTGCTCAGAATAAATTAACTTGATTATATCACCTACAAGGTGACTTCTCTCCTACCTTCCCCCCAAATCCCTACTATCTGTTCTTCTCTAAGTAACATTAATAATTACTTTCTCTTCTTCACTCAACATCTAACAGTTTTAATAACAATAAATGAAGGGGTGGATGAGTAAATGAATCAGCTGATCAATTTTAAAAGAATGGTAAGATTTTTAAATTTTATTTTTCACAGTGACACCTGTTGACCCATACCCAAAATTCTTATTATTATAAATATACCAAAGATCACAATGATAGAAATAGGGAAAAGAAAGGAAGCAGCAAGAGAAGCATTTTTAAATGTATTGAGTATTATATCTCTTTTCAAAAAACATTTCAGGAATTGAATATTGAAAAGAGCTGAGCTGTAGGACACAGACAATGTTGAAACTGGGTGCAGAGATGAAAGAACATGAATTGTAAGACCCGGGTGGCATGGGGAGGCTTCACCCAGGAGGTGAGTGTTGAGCTGGAGCACCTGGGCTTTCAGTCACGAGACTGGGACATACAAAGGCCATTAACTAAACAAACACAATGGTCTGTAAGTTCCAGTCTGCTGTTCACATTATGAAAGCCTCAGAGAGGGCATTTTCTATGATGATCATTTCTGCCTTTCCAGTGGGATTTAATTTACAAAACTTCAATGGACACGTTACTCTTTAGCATCATAGCCAGTGCATGAACATAGGTAGTTACTCATTCTGGTGTTTTTCTGGCTTCTGAACTAATACTCCAGGTATTAGTTCAAACCCTCTGCATAGTCATCGATCATTCATTTATTCTTTGGAAGTGGTTAGGATAAGTGTTCCCGGGTCTGTGGTACACTCAAAGACTGCTGGACATGAGAAAAGGAACACATGAAAATGAAAAGGGACTTCTTTTGGCAGAGCATTCTTTTTCAGAAGAGGGTAAAGGTTTGAATGATAGACAATAATCCTTCTGGAAGAACTATCCAGAATGTTTAGATGAACCTCTCTGTACTGACTGATGGCTCATCCGTTGGTGCTTGGAGGCACAGCAGGGGACAAGGAGGACAAAGCAGGTCTATGTTAGATGCTATCTTAGAGGTTTATTACCAGAATTGCCAAGATTTTAATAACCAACCCTTCCCCATCCAAGTTTAAGCAGAGAATTTATTGTAAAACGCTATCATGTGGTCTGTCTTATTTGTCTTACAACGTCCACGTAAACTTGCTCCATCTCACAAACCCTTTAGCCTTCATAATCAGAACCTTTTCTCTGATGTTCTGAGTAGTTTGGAAAGCCCAATCCAGACGGGTCTATCAGAAGCATCTATTCCCTACACCTGCTCATGGGATGGACATGGACAACATCTGTGTAACTGCTGGGTACCACGCATGGGATGAGTGTGGGCCTGCAGCATAGCAGAAGGCACTGCAGTCCTGCAGTGGATTGCTCAGCTGCGGGCTCTCGGAGTCAGGCAGGGCAGCCGCAGCTCCAAGATTGCAGCCCCAGCCATAGGAGGAAGGCAGCAGTGCCTCCCTGGGGCAGAGGTCCCTGTGTCAAGGGGGCAGCTCCTCCACCCTGCCTTATTTTCCTCTCCCTCCTTTACAGTAGTTATGTTTTATATACTTAATATACTTTATATACTTATTCCTTTTATATATGTATTCCTTTGTGGGATTTTTTTCTCCAATAAAATTAACATAACAAGTAACTACTATCTGCTATGCACAAGCACAAAGAACTCATGGTTTTGAAGGTAGCCTTTGTAGGGCTTTGTCCCTTACCTAATGATGACCCCCAGTTCTTCCAGCAGGTGTTAAAGGGAAAGAATGACCATGGAGCCAGCCAGTCCACCATATTGACAATCCACAAAGACGTGAGACCTCATGGCCAGAAATGCGATGAGCCAATAATCGTGGTAACAAGTAAAAGTTGATTCTGAATGTAAGGATTGTGGGCCATGTGAGTACAGAAGTTTGGGAAGGCAGTTGTCATTCTGCTCATGTCACACTGCTGATGAGAGTAGATGAAAGAGGACTGTTGATGATGAATAAAGGTTTAAGTCACATTCAAACTTAGAAATTTTTTAAAAAGATTTTATTTATTTATTTTTAGAGAGGGGAGGAGGAGAAGAAAGAGAAGAAGAGAAACATCAATGTGTGGTTGCCTCTTGTGGACCCCCAACCAGGGGGACCTGGCCCTCAACCCAGGCATGTGCCCTGACTGGGAATCAAACCAGTGACCCTTTGCTTTGCAGGCCGGCACTCAATCCACTGAGCCACACCAGGTAGGGCCAAATTTAGGATTTTTAAGGTTCCTATTGGGAGCACAGGGATCTGGGGCATCCCAAATGGCAAATACAATAGTATGAGAGAGGAGGCTGGAGTAGAAGGTAGGGAAGACATGTCATCAGGCTGTCTCCACCTCTGGATGGCCCCCTATCCATGGCCACTGTGACCACCACTATAGATCAAAGTGATTGGATGGGACCAAAGGGATGTTGTAATAACATACATAATACATCTTTGGGTCAGTATGCAGAAAGAACCAAACCCATCTGCACCCGAACAATTTACTGTTGATGCTAACGTGAATTTACTGTTGCAGGAAACTCTTGCCCAGGATGGGATAAGTCGTAACTAACTTTTGTTTTTTGCAGAAACTTCAAGAACAAACCATTTAAATGAACTTTTCAACAGATCACATCTTTACTCTCTAAGACTTTTAAAACTATCACCTCACCCTGCCCAGCAATCCTCAATTATCGTTCATGCTTCCTGTCCAGTTCTAAACATGCCCCATCACTGGAAGAGCCACCGTTGACCAGACCCAGCTTCACTCCCCCATTCTAGATGCAGTTATGGTTCTACAGAGCACTGCTCCCTTCGTGCGATGGGAACAAACTCAGCTGTGCATTATCACAAAGCTGTTTCCATATTTTCAGGGGGCCAGTCTTTGATCATTGAGGCCCATCGAGAGCCACATGAGACCTCCTCACCTCTGTGGTGCTAGACCCCTGACTCAGAAACAGTTTGCCCCTCTGAGGGGTCTTTCAGACCACACCAGTGAGGAAGCCTGCTGCTTTAGGCCAAAGGTCTGATTTCTTTTTTTAATTGTTCTTTTTATTGATTTCCCCAAACATTGAGTCTATTTTGTCTCCTAGCAACAAGGAACACCTCTTAGGAATCCTTTGATTATCTGGCCATACTTGAAAGTCTTTTCTCCTCAGTGGATATCTGCCTTATTATTAACAAGGCTACTGCTTGACAGTGTCCAACCTGGTCACATGTTGTGGTGCATCTAGAAGAGGAGACTTTACAGCAAAAGGGACAGGTGGGTGCCAGTAAGTCCATCCCTAAGCTGTCCCAGGGACAAAGTCTTTTTCAGGCCACTCTCAACACATTATGAGAACTTTCCTCAGACTTGTTTTGCCTGTGAGTTTGATTCAGCAGTGATCTCTCAACACCATCTGCTTGGAACTTCGAATTCATGGTTGGATAAGGCCTGTGAGGTTGGGGGGCCCTGAGCCCCTGAAGAGGCATAAGTAACTCTCAACCAACCATTCCCAGACTCAGTATAACCTCAGTCCATGAGTTCTGGGGCCCAACTTCTGCTTCTTACATGTATTTATGCTGTGGCTCAAATTCGAGCACTTATCTTTCGCAATAGCTTCAACTCATCAAGGATAATTTAGAATTACAGTGGCTACTACAAGGAGTTTTTGATAGAAGAAAATTATTCACTTGAGAAGTGACTAGAAGGAAAAGAGAACACAATTCCTAACATCCAATGATCTTTATGTTTTTTTTATTAGGTAAGAAAGCATCCAAAAGAAATTGGATTTCAAAATTACTTCTTAACAGATTCCTCAGCCAAAGCAAAAACAAAAAACAAAAGAGACAAATATGAACAACTTGAAAACTATCAGTCTTGTCCATCCTGTCAAATCACAACTCAAACCTATGATCGTCTTCCCTATCCTGTTACAGGGGAGATTGGGCCAGATCACTGGGCAGAGGGGAGGAACCCTGAAGTGAATCGGGAAGTACGAGGCCAGAGGACTGAAATCGCAGCTGGCACATGATAGATTTCCATACCCCCGGGGTAAGGGTAAAGAAACTAGAGCATCTTGTGATACAGCAGGAGGAAGCTTGCACAGAGTATGTGCAGGCTGGAATGGTCACAACACATGTGTACGGTGGAGATTAACATGGTAACAAAAAGGAGGGCAAAAGACACTGCGCAAGCTGATGAGCAGGATGGACACTAGGCTGGAGCAGTGCGGCCAGGAATTTAGATGCTTCCACAGTGCATGGGATTTGGGGCCCGGACTTTTAAATAGAGGGCACCCAGAGACTTGCCCTTCTGTTTCCCCTCGCTCACCCAATTGGGTCCCGAACATTCTCAGACCAGTGGGCCCCAGAGACTGCATGGTCTGGCAGCATCTTGGGTGACAGGCACTGTGCTGCATGATCCAGCTCTGCCAGGCACATGCACGCACTGGCCAGCCTATGGCCAGAGGGACAGGGGCAGGTGCTAGGTCAGTAGGCAGCATGGGGAAGAAAGGGCAGTGTGCAGCAAATAGGCCGCCAGCATGCAGACTCCAAAAGACACCTGAAGCCAGACTGTGACTGGGAGCCAGCTAAAATGCCTGGAGGATTGTGATGCAGCTACCTGCATTTCCCAAAGGACAGTATTTTTAAATGGGAGAAGGAACTCAGGGCACAACCTAGGACTGGTCTGGCCTGGCAAAGGGTGGCAGGGTTGTTTTTCTTTGGGGGTTTTCAAGGGAATGGGCTCTAAGGCAGACACCTGCCACTCTGTTAAAATTATGTAGCTTTTGAATAAATGAACCCCTTCCTTTTTCACCAAACCTCTGCCTCAGAGGCTTGCCTATTGGGCAGTGGACAATAGAACCCCAGTACTTTTTGGTAACAATCCTATGCTGCTCCATCTCCTGCTGCCCCATCTCTCCCTTTGACCTACTCTCTTCTCCTGGCCAGCCAGATACACCAAATTTCACTTACCTCTTTAAGGTAAACCTCCTTCCACACAGAGAAAACCTCTTGTGGTAATTTTTAAGTTCTGATTTCATTCTTAGCTGAAAATCATTATCAAAGACTCTCTTCAAGGCCTAGAAAAGACAGAGAACATCACAGGAATTTAGGATAGTTTGAGGGACATATAGTCCAGATATATACCAAATTAGTCCACATGTTAAGTAGGAATGCCAGATGCAAAAAGATCAATGAAAAAGTCAGAATCGGAAAACCTCCACTGGTGACTTAAAAACCTCGAAGTGCACCGGAGGCTGAAGAGGTTTAGTAAAGCTGCAGGTGTTGGTCAAGAAACTACCCTTTCTCTTTCCTGCGAAGATAGGTTGTGGTCTGATTCAGCTGTTTGAACCAAAAAAAGGAGAAATCTGACGGAGACTTCAGGAAGAGGTTCTTCAATACCTAGGGGCAACATTCAGGAATAAATCCTAAAGCAGACATGACCTTGGCTCTCCCTTTTATCTTTTTTTTTTCTGTGTCCATGACTTTAATTGCTTTAATTTTAATTAGAGTTGACATATAATATTATATTATTTTCAGCTGTAAAACCCCATGATTAGACATTTATATAGTTTACTAAGTACTCTCCCTGATAAACCTAGGACCCATCTGACACCATACCTGGTTACAACAATATTACTGCCCACTTTCCCCGTGCAGTACTCTACACCCTACTCATAAATGTCCAGGGCTGAGGTAGGCAAACCATCATAGTTTTGTTGACTTGAGTGGAAGTTATAAGAGGAGCTAAGGAAGGTGAGTGTAGAAGTGGTGAAGAGCAAAGCAGGACAATCTCAGAATATCTCCCTGTAAATTCCTAATGAATGACAAACACCAAATGGTGACTGCATGATGGGGAGACCTGGCCCTCACCAACCTAGGGGAGTCACCAGGATAAACATCCCCACTGTTAGGACAGTGAGGTGCTATGTCCAGTCCTAGGTCTTTCCTCTTCCACAGTCCAGGCTCCCTTGGTGGCCTCATCCACGCTCATGGATTTAAATGTCATTTTTGTAGCATCACCTCCACATCTGTGTCTCCAGCCCAGATATTTCTCCTCAAGTTCCCCACACTCATCTGTCCAACCTGACACTTAACTGGTGTGTCTAACACACATCTCACCTTGACCTTCTCTTCAGGTGAACCCTTTAACTGTCCATCCTTCCCTCACACATGCTCCTGCCAGAGTCTTCCCCCTCTCTGCTGATATAACCCCATCTTTCTGCTGGCACAGTACAAATGTGAGGAGTCCTTGTCAACCCCTTTGTCACTGATGTGGGTTTCAGAAACAACATTCAGGGATCCTTAAAGTCCCAAGGGGAGGCTGGAATGACTATTTAAGCATCAAGACCCATAGATAGCAGCGCCGTCATGCTTGAACAGAAAGTTATTGGGAAAGTTACTTTTTTTATTATATTTTATTGATTATGCTATTACAGTTGTTCCATTTTCCCCCCTTCATTCCCCTCCACCCTGCACACCCCCTCCCACCCACATTCCCCCCTTTAGTTCATGCCCATGTGTCATAAGTTCTTTACCTTCTACATTTCCCACACTATTCTTGCCCTCCCCCTGTCTATTTTCTACCCTCCATCTGTGCTACTTGTTCTATGTACCTTGTCCCCCTCTCTCCTCCTCCCACTCCCCTATTGCTAACCCTCCATGTGATCTCCATTTCTGTGTTTCTGCTCCTGTTGTAGTGGTTTCCTTAGTTGGCTTTTGTTTTAGGTCTGGTTGTTAATACCTGTGAGTTTGCTGTCTTTTTACTGTTCATATTTTTTATCTTCTTTTTCTTAGATAAATCCCTTTAACATTTCATATAAGGGCTTGGTGATGATGAACTCCTTTAACTTGACCTTGTCTGAGAAGCACTTTATCTTCCCTTCCATTCTAAATGACAGCTTTGCTGGATAGAGCAATCTTGGATGTAGGTCCTTGCCTTTCATGACTTGGAATACCTCTTTCCAGCCCCTTCTTGCCTGGAAGGTCTCTTTTGAGAAATCAGCTGACAGTGTGATGGGAACTCCTTTGTAGGTGACTGTCCCCTTATCCCTTGCTGCTTCCAGAATTCTCTCCTTCATTTGAATCTTGGCTAATGGAATTATAATGTGCCTTGGCGTGTTCCTCCTTGGGTCCAACTTCTTTGGGACTCTGAGCTTCCTGGACATCCTGGAAGACTATTTCCTTTGCCAGATTGGGGAAGTTCTCCTTTATTATTTGTTCAAATAAGTTTTCCACTGGTTACTCTTCTTCTTCCCCTTCTGGTACCCCTATAATTCAGATGTTGGGTCATTTAAAGATGTCCTGGAGGTTCCTAAGCCTCTCCTCATTTTTTTGAATTCTTGTTTCTTCCTTCTTTTCTGTTTGGTTGTTTCTTTCTTCCTTCTGGTCCACTCCATTGATCTGAGTCCCAGTTTTCCTCCCATCTCTGTTGGTTCCCCATGCATTTTTCTTCATTTCACTTATTGTAGCCTTCATTTTTTCATCTAATTTGTGAGCAAAATCAACCAATTCTGTGAGCATCCTGATCACCAGGGCTTTGAATTGTGCATCTGATTGGTTGGCTATCTCTTTATCGCTTAGATAAATTGGCTCTGGGGCTTTGATTTGTTCTCCGGTTTGAGCCATTTTTGTTTCTGGGTTTTTTTTTGGCCTAGTCACGGCTGTTACGTAGTGAGGGGTGGAGCCTTAGGTGTTCCCCAGGGCGGGGCAGCCCAGTCGCTGGGTAGTGACGCTGTATGTGGGGGCGAGGCCTGAGAGGAAACAATGGCGCTTGTTCTGCTCACTCTTGGATTCCAGTCCTTTCCACCACATCCCCTTCATCTGGATTATCTGCACGCGAATGTGGGACCACCTGGTCAGCCAGCCGCCTTGGGTGGCCTCACTGGGTCTGCACAGTTGCCACCCTGTGCCTGGGTCTGCTAGCCGCCTCCTGTGCACCTGGGATCTGCCAGCCGCTGCTGCCTGCGAGCCAGGTCTGCACCTCCACTTTTTCCTTCCATGACTCTGCTCCTCTTACCGGTCTGGATGAATGGTTGTTGGACTTCCGTACTGTTCAATTTTCTATGAGTTTTGTTTTCTTGTTTCTAAATCTTTGTTATCCTTAATTTTGGTTGTGAGAGGAGGCACAGTGTGTCCGCCTACGCCTCCATCTTGGCCAGAAGTCCGCCCTTTTTTCTTTTTGTGAATGGCCTTATACCGGAAATAGGGAATGTATTATGCAAGCAAAAAGCAGAATAGGAAATAGCGCTATGGTCAATCTCCAAAACCTTGAAACAGCTCTATATTGAAAGAGCTCTAGAACTAAGGAAAAGAAAAGAAAGAAAAAGAAGGAAAGAAAGAGGAAAAAAGTTATCAATGAAGGTGTTCAATTTCCCATTCTACTCTGAAACCTGCAAGGAAACATTTCTCTAAAAATTAAAGGACAACTTTACAACTTTTTGATTGACATGGGACAATAATACTAATCTTCAACTCAAGCACTATTATACAGCCTGTTCCTTGGAGTCAACAAACTACTCCGGTGATGCCCATGCATCTGTCTAATAATCTTCACCACAACCTTCTTCCAGCACCCCCACCCCTGGCCTCAACTGTCAGCCTTGAACCCTTAACCCAAGAAAGTTTTCTCCATTGGGACACTATACTCATTAACTTAATAGCAAGGGATTTACTGTGTGAATGCTCTCCTGATGGCCTCTTCCTTCCAGTCCCAGAGGACCTCCCTATTCCTAATGATGTCCTGGCTAATTTGGATATTGATTTACCAGTACTTTCGTGTGCGGCTTAAGCACAGATTGAAGCTCTTTGTGGGCAAACAATTCTACTGATATTCTACCAGACTAAACCCATCAATGCTGGTCACTCCAGGACTGGGGTCTTGTCTCTGCAGGAAAAGAGCCAAGAAGGCACGTGTCCCAGAGTACTGAGGAGCAGCTCATCATAAGTTTTCATCGTAATACTTGGCAGGGCTTCCCCTGCCAAGGAGTGTTCCACCCCACCACAACCCACAAATATTGGAGCCCTGGGAAAAACAAGCAACCATTCTCCTCCAGTGAGTTCCCCAGAGCCCTGCAACCTGGGGCAGAGCTGGCAAAAGGACTGGAGAAAAGAGGGAGGAGGGGAGGCTTTCCTTTTTCCAGAAAGATTGTCTCCTGCTTATAAGCTCTGCTTTTCTTTGCCTGCCCTGGGGCTGACTGCAGGGAATGCCAGACCAGGAGTAAATCATGGGGTGCTCTCAGGCCACTCTCATCCCAAGGACATACACAAATCACTGTCCTAGCAAAATGTGCTTCTGGTAACTAACCAAAAGCCAGCTAGAGGAGTTGACCAGAGTAGGCAAGGAGGAATGTATTCAATAAGTTCTAACTTCCAGAGCTGTCCTAATTTTCCTTCACCTGTCTCCTGGTTTCTGGGAGCTCAGAATAGACCCGGGTGCTCAGAGCAGCCTCCAAAGTGAAGAAATCTTGCTTGCCAATCAAGGAGTGGAGCTGCATTTGCAACCTGGAGAGGAGGGTATCCCCGGGGAAATTGGGGTGGGGGGGATGGGATAGGGCAGGAAGTCTGCCTTCAATAAATAACCCCGTGTGGCTGCAAAGGGCCCAGTAGGAGGAAGCACCAGGAGCCTGGGCACGGCTTGACAAAAAGCCCTCCCACGGTTACACTTGCTTAGAAGCGCCAAGCAGTCGGTCTCCTACATTGAGAGGTCAAGCTCATGCCCAAGGTCACGTGACCGGCAGTGGTAAAGACCCTCCTGGAGGTGTCTGAGGAGCCTACGCTTAGAAGCTTGCTTGTCCTGACTCCCCTGTTTTCTGGAGTCTTTACTTAAACACAGGTTTTTGTTTGTTTGCTTGCTTGCTTTTTGTTTTGCTCTTGCTGTGATTTCTTGCGTGAAGGCCTCAATTTTTACATGAAACAGTAAACCGAGGTCACTCCGGAGGCGGGGCCACCATAACCTGTACCAGGCAAAGGGTGTTTGTGTGCCCCCTGCCTTCAGGCCACTAAATAATCCTTAAACTTCTTAGTACCCCACAGTGCCGGACTAAGTAAATCCTGCTAAAAGCTCTGTATAGCTTTGATCGTAGTCTTTAGACACCAGAATTAAGAAATAAATACCAAGTTGGATTAACAGTTTAAAACCTTTAAGAAATCCAGGGAAAATGGATTCTGCAGAGGACAGGCCAGCCAGTTAGTATGGGGGAGTCAAGTTGGAAAGAGGAACAATGCTGTTAAAAAAAAAAAAAAGTTAAAAAATCTGTCGCAGCGGAGGCGTCCAGAGTTGAAGGACTCGAAACCGGCCAGTTTTCTGTTGCTTACGGCGGGGGGTGGCGCGCAAGGCTAGCGCGTTCCCAGCAGGGAACTGGCCAGGTCACTGACGGTGGCAGGGGGGTCCCCGGAAGGCTCGTTCTCAGAGTTGGGGACTCCGGACCCGCGGGCCTCTCCCTGGATTTGTGACGTGCCGAGGGCAGCAGTGGTGACGGGATCACCACACAAAGCCGGGACGTTGGGGCGGAGGCCTCCCAGGCTAAGAACCCCAATGGGATGGGAAGGGGGCGGGGAGCAAGGCGTCCCCGGGCGCCGGGGCTCCCGGCAGCATTAAAGTGAACGCCGAGTCCGCTTTGTGTGCGGGGAGGGGCTGGCGCTGGGGCGGGCGCGAGCGCTCATCCCGCGCCTGGCTGCTGTGGCCACGGTGGCCGCCAGCGCGCCCAGCTCGCCGGGGCCGCGCCACGCCCCCGCAGGGGTGGAGCAGAGGCCAGGGGCGGGTCCGCAGCTGGCGGCGCCCCGGCTCCGGGCGGGGACTGTGGCAGCTGCTGCAGCAGCGGCGGCGGCAGCAGCGTCAGGAGCTGTTGCAGCAGCGGCGGAGGCTGCTCCTGGACGCATCCCAGCCGCGCAGCCGGAGCCTCAGCCCGGAGGCGCCGGGCGGTGCACTAAGTGCTGCTGCTGCTGCCCGCCCGCCGCCGCCTGGGGTCCGGCCGCCACCAGGGCCCTTGCTGTCGTCCGCTCCCCCATCGACCCCGCCCGCGTGTGCGCCCCAGCCAGGACGCCGCCCCCGGCCAGGTCTCCCCTTCTTGGCCGCACCTCCCATGACAGCACCCGCTCGAAGATGGCTGCGAAGGGCGCGCACAGCTCCCACCTGAAGATAGAGAGCGAGCTGGAGCGCTGCCGCGCGGAGGGCCACTGGGACCGCATGCCCGAGCTGGTCCGGCAGATGCAGGCTATGCTCGTGCCCAGTGGAGGAAGCCACCGGCGAGCCATTCCGGGCACCTCGTTCACCTCTCTGGACACCGGTGAGTGAGGGAAGGGGCTGGTTCACTACCTGGAGCCCGCGAAAAGCGCCGCCTCCTCCAGGAAGCGCGCCGCGACTGCCCCCCAGCCCGTGATGGCCGTCTTCGGTATTACTCTTCCTGTAGTGCTGGTCTTAGAGTGCCAGGTCAGTTAGAAAGGCTCTTCTGGCCCAGGAGAAAAGTCATGCAGGTTGGGTGTTTGCGGGGAGAGAGATAAACGTCTTCAACACTGTGCTCTTTAGGATCTTGTGGGCAACTCCGTCTACTGTGAAATGGTAGTATCGGCATGTGCCAGATTAGGGCTTGGGCTGGACTCTTGCACCGCCCGTCCACTACCCCCAATCACCGCTCAGGTCTTTAAACTCCATCAGGTGAAGGCTGTGTGTGTCCTTGCCTTACCTCTCCTTCCCCCAAGTCAGATTGACAGCGGAGATCTGTCCACAACAGACTTAGTTGGAATGGTTGATAAGCATCAGGGTGGGGTGGTGAAGAGTGGAAGAGGACTGGTAGGCCTCAGTTTCCTCATTTGTGGTCAAACTGGGGACCCTTCTAGCTTTGGTAGCCCGAGGCTTAAGCAGTAGGGCAGGTTTGGCTAGGCTGGACTCTCTCACTCTCACCTGAGGTGGGAAAGCACCCAGATGCTGCGGAGGGGGAAGCCCTGCCCAGGACTCCAACCTTAAATCCTTTCCCTGGTGCCTTCAGCTAATCCCTCCCTGAGCCCTAGCTTTGAGCACTTCAGAGCCCTGTGGAAGGGGGTTCACAAACAGAGATAGAGAATTTTGAAGGCTGCCTGGGAAGGCTCTGTGGGGGAGAAGGAATGAAAATAATGGGAATAGTAATAGCCAACACTTTCTAGTACTCACTGTATGCCAGGCACTGTCCTAAGCACTTTGATCACTTCATTAATTCCTCCCAACAACCCGGTGAAGCAGGTACTCTTGTTTGCCCCACTTACAGATAAGGGCACTGAGGCACAGAGAAGTTAAGTGACTTGATCATCCAGGCACAGAGAAGTTAAGTGACTTGATGATAAGTGGTGGAATCAAGATTTGAACCCAGGCTTCTCAATACATCCTTTTAACCACTTGCACTCCCACCTCAGAGGTGTGTAGCACACAATTCCAGCTTGAAGAGTTGCCAAGGTGGATGGGGAGTCGGGGAAGTGATCAGAGGGCAGTGTGTGTTAGACTGTGGAGCTCAGAGGAAGGGGAGAGGGATTCAGGAAGAAGCACAATGTGTGCCGACCTTTGACTGGTGCTGGGAAGAGCAGAGTGTGTCTGCCCATTGAGGAGGAAGGGTAGAAGGACACTGAGGGGGGCTGGGTGGCAGAGATGCTCAGTTGGGTTGAACCTTTGAGGTAGGTCTAAGCATGACAGTGAGGGACAGTAGCCAGAGCTAGGACATGTATGGGAGAAGCGGGTGAGCACGCATTTTCAGGGAAGAATAGATAAATTGCAAGTTCCCTTCTCTCCCCAACATGGGGTGATGTGCTGGGGTGAGTCTGGTAAGGGTGGAAATGGAAATTGACTCACGCAGAGGGCATTGGAGCCTGGGACAGGTGTGGGAACGTGAGTGAGGTCGGCGCTACAGAGAAACACTGGGGCCAAGATGTGAGTCCAGACTCCTCAAGTCCATGCAGTATTTCCCGAGTTCCTTAGAGGCTCACGGGACACTGACTAGTTAATTCATTGGTACCCCAGGAAGAAAGGGCCACACTAGTTAAGAAATTGGACCTAATGGACTAAATATCGTTAACGGACTTTTTTAAACTTCAGAACTTCTCAGGGCCTTTAATAAGATCACCTGCCTGTAATGTTCAAGCCAAGGGAAGAGTATAAATACCAAATTTCCCAAACTTACCGTATTCTATGAAGCATTGTTGGGCAAAAATGCTATGGCCTCATTTCTAAATGGTATGGTATAAAGTGCTTTCTCTCTGTATTTTTAAATGTTTGTAAACAAGACTGTGAGAAGGGCAGAAATTATTGTCCCCATTTAAACACAGGGACACCAAGACTCAGAGAAGTCACATGTGTGTACGTGGCAGAGCCTCTACCCAAGCCTGAGTCCCTGCTACCAAGTCTACCAGTGACAGAGCGGGGTGCACGGAGCCTGGCTTGGCTTCACTGTGGGGACTCACCAGCACAGGGGAGACTGAAGGATGGTGGGGGAGTCTCTTCTGTCAGCTTTTGGGTTTGGTTCCGTGAGTGACTTTCCACCTCCTGTTAAACCCAGATACACTATCCCAAAATGCACGCACACCCATGAGCAAGGAAAAGAAGTGACTCCCAGAGCCTGTGTGTGGAGCATTTTGGTTCTCTCTCCATGGGGCCCTTTTTTCTTTTTTCTTGATTTATCTTAGAAAGAGGAAGGGAGGGAGGGAAGGAGGGAGAGAGAGACATCGATTTGTTGTTTCACTTATTTATGCATTCACTGGTAGATTCTTGTATGTGTCTTAACCCAGGATCGAACCCACGACTTTGGCATATCAGGTTGACTCTCTAATCAACTGAGCTACCCAGCCAGGGCTCTCCACAGAGTTCTTAATCACTGTAGGGATTGAGAGCCTATTTTCTGGGATGGGGAGGAGTGTTTGTGTTGATGGTCCTGCAACCCAGGAGGGAGATTCTTACAGTCCCACACCTGGCCTGTTAGACCCCTATAGTCAGTGACTGGAAGCTTCAACAGTTATATAATTTGGGAAAGGGGAGGAGGGTGTGGAGGGGGGACTCAAACCCCAGCTGAACTCCATTTTACCGACAGAGGCCCTGCTGTATCTGTGAGGTTTCCTTCCGAGACCCAAAATCCCAGAATGTGGATTTCACTGTAGGGAGTAGGAGGGGAAGGCCCCGCTGGGGGTGCCCCTTTCCGGTCTGCTGAGAGTAAAGGACCAGGAGACACTCCCTCAGAAGGGGCCCCTACCCGCCTTTCCTGTCTGGGGAGGCTGCGCCCCGCCACCCACCCAGGGGGAAGGTAGTGTTGCTTTTTGTACATTTACTTTCAAACTCACATCCGGTTTAGACTTGGTCAGGATGGAGCAGAGTACGGCTGTTTGTGGTGAGGTTTGTTCGTGTAAAAAGAAAGAGCCCATCCAAGTGGTAAAAGAGAAAGGAAAGAAAACTTGATTATGAAAAATTTCCAAAACATCCAAAAAGTGGAAGTAGAGTCAATGAATCTCTCCTGCCCATCCATCAGCAGCATCCCTGTTCGTGAATTCATGAACAATCTGTTTGAGCTATTTCTATCCTCATTTCTCCCTTGCGCTGCAATAGTTCAATATGTATTAAGCAAGAACTCTTGCAAAGTGTCACTGCCGTACCATTATCGCAGCCAGCCTCTGTGATCTAATGACTGCGTTTTACATCCTGTCAGAATCAGGATCCAAATAAGGCCCCATGTTGCATTTGATTAATAAGTTCGGTCTATCTTTTTTTCCCCAACATTTTATTATGAAAACTTCAAGCATATAGCAAAGTTGAAAGAATTTTGCAGCTCACCTCCTTGATTCTGATGTTCTTTTACTGCACCTGCCATATCACACCCGCCCCTCTCTGTGTCCATTTGAAGTCTTTCCTAATCTGTATTCCCCACCCTCCAACCTTTGTTTTTCAACTGAATATTTTTTTTTTTTTTTGAACTGGAGACTGTTCTGAGTGTTTCTTCAGGTGAGTTAGAGGGGATGTTTGAAGCAGGTGGTCACTCACTAGTTTCGGCCTCTTCCTCGTCTGTCGATGGTTGGAAAGTCCCAACCCTCTGCAGTCCTGTGAGGTGAGCAGCTGTGGAGACTGCTGTGACCCCATGCGACCTAGTGAGGAAGGGCCTGGTCTGAACTCCAGGCTTGTTGGCTGGACCCAGGTTTCCAAACAGCCAATTGGCAGATTGTGGAGAGGGGAACACCTTTCTGCAAATGGGGGTGTGGAGAGGAGGCAGGCATCCTTGAAGTGGCTCTCTCTGACCTGGCACCCTGAGAGAAACCTAGACAGGGGCGGGAGCAGAGAGGAAGCCAGCTGACAGAGGCCTGGACAGACTGGGTGGCCACTAAGGGGTGGCCTCATTTGGGTCTCTGTCAAGGGCAGGGGGCTGGGCTGGGCTCCCAGAGTCTGTGTCACTTGGTCAGGAAGGCCTTCCTCATGCCCCTGGTGGGGGCAGGGAGAGAAGAAGCTGCAGCGGTTTACCCAAACTGGGTAGGGGGTAGATTTTGGACAACATGTTGATAAAAAGCAATTTGTTTACCTTTAAAGAAGGACAGGAAAGCCTCTATTCACCTGCATTCTTATTTAACAACTGAAAAATCTAGAACTTTTCATTCCAAAATATACTTCAGTCCCATAGATTGGCCAGTTGAGGATAGTGGGATGGAAAGAATGGGGGAAAGGAGGAGAAAGAAAGGGAGAAGAAGAATTGAGCAAGGAAGAAAAGAAAGTAAATTCCAAACACTTACTGAGTGTCCGCTAACCCTAACAGAGAGATCGAGTGGGGGATGAAGAGGAGGGAGAAAAAGCTCTGGAGAAGGACCTGAAGTGTTTACAACATAGTCTGAAGCTTCTGGTATAAAACAGGAGAGCAATTCTCATTCCTGCCCTTGGAATTACTGTTCGCTTTCAACCCACTGTTTACAGCTCTTACACTGTTCTTCATTTGTAAAGTACCAGAGACTCTGCTCTGCGGAGCATGAAGGGAGGCGGACTATTCTTTGGCTGTATCATATTATTTTTACGGGCTACGGCCCATTGCGTGTCTCCATTATCATCTATAAAATGGGAATAATATCTACCTTTGTGCTGATTAAATGATACTGTATAGTAAAGTACCTGGTACTCAGTAGGCCCTCAACAAACATTAGTCCCCCTTTCTCTTTTTTCTCCTCTTTCGCATTAAAAGGCTCTCTCGCGGTTTACAGCAGTGCTTCTCCACTGATCTGTGAAGGATCTGTTTTATGTTCTTACATTCCCAATCTGATGTGCTCCAGTACTTTCTAGATACACAAATTTCTACCCTTCCCATTTTTTACTGTTCAAGTCAACAGATTTAAAATCATTCTGCCATGTTATTATCAACCTTGGTGAATGTGTACTCTAAATTTCTGCACTTCCCACCAGCACCTGGGTCACAGACCCTCACAGATTGACCTGTTCCAGGCCACTGACCACATTTTGAGCAGCAGGTGTTCAGAGGACACTCCCATCATTTTGAGGAGTGGTGCTGCCCTGGGGAGTATTTCCAGATTGAGGGTTGCCTGGAAGGAAGCTGGCTTCTCTAGGCTGGAAAGGAATGGGGCCAATGAACTGTGGGGAGCTCTGGGCAGGGCAGTTGACTGGCAGAGGCAGGGCCAGGTGGCAGGAAGGCTCTGCTGCTGTGAACTGGGTGGGAAGCTGGCTATACCCAGTGCTCCTGCACTTGAAGGAGGAGGGTGGGGACCAACCTCAGAGCCTGGGGAGGGGCGGTTCCCTTGGAGGAGCAGGTTCCTAACCCCACCCCTGGTGTTTATAGAGGAAAACAGGTGAGGGAGAGCAGTTTGTCTAGAGGCCACCTCTCAGGGCTGCTGCTCCGACACCCGCTGCTAAGCATCCCACCCCAACTTCTAGCTGAGATGAGTGCCTTTCATTCCGGGGTTGATTTCAACTTTTATCTGTGAATAGGTAGTATGTCCACAGGGGTCAGTCTTCCAAAGGTACCCACTGAAAGTGAAAAGTCTTCCCCTGTTTCTGCCCCCTTTCCCAGTAAACCAGCGAGATTCTCAGATGTTTTTCTCAGATGTTTGTGTATCTTTTTTACATAGAGAGCCCGGCAGCAGTAACACCATTGAGTGTGGTTGGGAGGGTACGTGAATGTCTCGAACGAGATGGACAGCAATTTGGACGTTTCACCTAAAATGTCCCATGGTGTGCTTGAGTGTGATATTGTTATGTTACAGAATGACATGCTTATGGTTTTGTAATAAAAGATTTTTATATAATAAGAAAGGACCCTGTTATTTGTGCCGGACCCTGTATTTTTATGGATGCCTAAACACCAGTGGCCCATTATGTCCACCGTGTGGACTCTGCTTTCTTATCAATTTATTTCAGAGTTTATGCTATAATAGCACATACTGAGCGTCCTCATCCCTTTTTATGACAGCGTGGTATCCCTTTTTATGGGTGTGCCATGCTTTAATGAGCTTCCTGTTGATGGACGTAGAAGTTGTCTCTAATTTTTGGCTATTACAAATAATGCTGCAGGAGTGACCTTGTATGTAGGTTGCTTTACACATCTGCAAGGACACATGTAGGAGCAGAATTGCTGGGTCAATGGGAATGCACAAAGATGATTCTGGGATGTGTTGCTAAATTGCCCTTTGTAGATGTCCTGCCAACCTCTCCCCTACCCGCAATGGATGATAGTTTGAACCTGGTACTTGCCTGGCCATGTCCTCCAAATGTTAGTTATAGAAATCGTGAGGTCGGTAGAGCAAAGGGTTGGCTAAAAGGCTTTGGCGTCCCCAGAGGGAACATCTCCTCTGACCGTCTTCTGGGATCTGGGCTTTTGAGATGCTCTCTGCACGGATTCTCCCCTGCGGATGGAGAGTCTTCTTCAAAGACATGCAATCTAGGACCAGTGGCTTTGAGTTGTGAGCAAACTGCAGTGGTCCTAAAAGTGAGGGGTCAGTGGCATCCCCAGGCAGGTCTGAGGATGCCTTCCTGACAGCAGAAAGAGCACTCTGAAGAGACGGGAGCAAGCACACACTCCAGGAGACATTTTGGATTCCCACGTGACTCCCTGAGCCTCCTGGCTTCCTCCTGCGGTAGTGGAGAGGCTGCCATTCACTTGGCAGCTATTTACTGGGCTGCCATACTGAGTGGTGGGCCTGGGCCTTGCCCTGGTTGAAGGGGGAAGGTCAATGACCCAGTCACATCAACCACAGCCACCCGAAGCCATCATGAAAGCACACTTGACCTCTGGTCCTGCACACTGAACACCCGAATCCCATCTCCACCCAAGTCGCTTTGGCTGCGGGTAGCAGGAATACGATGGTCACAAGATTGGAGTTTTCAGTGTGGTAGGGGAGGCAGCAAATGAAACCAAGCAGTATAAATTCACCTGCTGGATAGTGAGGTCTGCAGATAAGCTAACATGAAGGGGAGAACTCTAGAAAGTGCCAGTACTAAAGCTCTTCAAGGAATTGCCTTGGTGCACAAATAAATCTGCTTTCTACCTTCACTCTGCACTTCGTTGCTAGGTTCTCCCCTGGTCACGTTAAATAAAATACTTCCAGAGTGGAGAAAACCCAATATGGTTACATGGAAATCGGGAGCATGTGCAAACGCATTATTAAACTGCTTCACATTTTCTTCTTCTTTGGCCGTTTGGAGAAACTCCTTCTTGGTTTAAGAACTTGTTACCCACAATGGTGCATGGGTGTGACTTTGTCTCTCATTTTAAATTCTGGAATTTTGGGCATTTGTCCCAAGTCCTAGGAACTCTGCCTTTCCAACCATGAAACTACAAAAGCCAAAGGGGTGGTTTATGCTGGTACAATGGTAGAATGCCTGTGGGGTTTTTTTTCTCATTTAAGGCTATTTAAGTTTATGGAACTAGTGTCTTTATTGATTTTCTCAAACCTGGGCCATTTACGTGCTGCGGGGAGCGGTGGTTGGGTCAGTACAGGGACAGGTACCAGTCTCCCACTTGCCAAGTTCAGGGGATCACTGCTCCGTTTTTCAGATGACTTTGGAAAACTGCTCCTGGCGGAGGCCCTCCTGGAACGGTATTTGAAGGAGAATAATGCCAAGATAAAAGACTCCATCCCTTTGCTGGAAAAGAATGAGCCGAAGATGAATGAAGTCAGAAACTATCTGAGCGATATCCTCAACCGTGGGAGGCTGTCGGTAAGTTGTCAGCCCCTCCAAGCCTGCGGTCCCTTTTCTTCTCCTGCCTGCTGTCAGCTGTCAGTCTCCCTGGGTCATTCAGGCACCCGAACAGCAAGCGTCTCTTAGGGTTGGCCTTGTGCTATTCAGGACAGTAGCCACTAGCCACATGTGCACTTGAAATCTGGCTACCCACATTGAGATGTGCTGTAAGTGTAAAACATACACTGAATTTTGAAGACTTAGTACAAAACAAAGAATGTAAAAGATCATTAATTCTTTATAATGGTTATATGTTCAGATGATAATATTTTGGATAAATTGGGTTAAAGTGTTATTAAAAACTAATTTTACCTATTTTTACCTTTTTTAATGTGACTAGAAAATTTTCTTAGAAAATTTAGACTACACATGGGGCTTAAGTTATATTTCCATTAGACAGCGCTTGGTTGACCTGGTGTGTGCCCGGTCCTGTGTGCTCCTTGGAGGTCTCAGGGGAAGGAAACCTTAGTGAGCCCAAGGTCTAGTTGGAAACAGGCAAACATGCAGAGCTGGCCAGTGACGGAAGAGCTTAGTAACAGGGCAAGCCAGTTTAAGTCCAAATGCATTTATTGAGCACCTACTGTATGCCAGGAACTGAGGGGAGGTATAGAGGGAAGTATAGTCATAGCTTTCTCTAGACCTTTACTACTCAAAGCACAGTCCATCCACCTGCAGATTGGGCATGATCTGGAAGCTGGTTAGGAATGCAAAATCTGAATTAGAATCTGCATTTAACAAACTCTATTGCACATTAAACTTTGAGGTGAAGAGATTACAGTGTATGCTGAGCTATAGTAGAGGCATTGGTATGTCATTAGAGACCCAAGGATGTGATTTTTCAAGAGATGTTCTAAAGTCATATATTTATTGACCTAAACATTTGATTGCAACCAGCTATGTGCAAGGCATTGTGTTATGTGCTTCGAGGGCCATAAAGATGAGTACAGATGGACCCTGTCCTCTGGGAGGTTGCAGGTCTCCTGGAAGATAAGTCCTATCAGCACATGGTCCAGTGTGGCCTGTGACATGTGACATATGCCACAGGCATGGTGTACACGCAGAGGTGAGTCAGAGGGGAACACTCCTTAGGGTGAGGCAGGAGTCACCTCGGGGTGGTAGTACTAGACTTGGACCCTTGGGGGAGAGCTGGACCTTGAAGAGCGAGGGCGACATACAGAGGTAGGACAGGGCGTTCCAAGCTCAGGAAGCCGTGTATAATCTAAGGGTTCCTCTTACAAGAATTTCACTAAAATATGTCGGTTAGCAAGAGTGAGAGGGAATGGTGGGTAATTAGGTAGTAAAAGTACACTGGGACCGGAGAATGGGGACTGGAACACCACACTGAGAAGCAGCTGGCTTTTTCTGCAAGCCACATAGGGAGGGTGTACGGGAAGTTTGAGGTTCCTGCCTTTACACTGCTCGGCAGGGATTATTGCAGCTCTGGGAGACTTTGTATTGGATTAAAATAGCCGCTTGACCCTGAGCATGTCCCTTGACCTTTTGGGCCCTCCAGTTCCTCATCTCCCAATCAAAGGGGTTGGACTTGATCGGTGGGTCCCAAGGTTTTCCCACTAAGACCCCTTTTAATTTTTTTCTTTCCAGTAGACTCCATGAAATATTTTAAAATTGTTTTAAAAATAAAGATGACTCTGGCTTATTGTAAAAAGTTCACTACACAAACAAGTAGTTCAAATAACAAATCAAAGTGCTTGTATGCCACCCCAGCTCCCACACTCATCCCCACCCCCAGCATGGAGCACTGGTCCCCACTGGGTATGTGACCCACACTCCTTCCTCTGTTTTTTAACAAACACACATACACACATATAAAGCTTTCTCTTCTTATTAGAATCACAGGGTACATATTTGGCAGGCTGTGCTTTTGCACGGGAACTTTCACCTGGAGCTTTCTCCATGCCAACGCCTCGTTCTTTGTATTGGCCAAACAGTATACACATGCATTGCTGTGAAAATTGTTTTGTCCATCACATCACATTTATTAAATGCAAATTTGACCATGCTTTATTCAGCAAAGACATACATAGGCACCGATAACATTGAGAAATTCCCTGTTTTCCAGGCCAAAGCCAAAAAACTTAATGCTGAACAGGCAAAATAAAATATTAAAAGTAGGATATGGGATTCTCCATCTTACCCCAAAGGCCAGGGTGTGGCTGGGGGAGGGAATGATCTTTCCTGGCAGCAGATGAAACCCCAGGTGGAGTCCCATATGTCCTGAGTATCTGATGGGACAAGGAGAACAGAGAAGTTGGTCCCGAGGCACCTCATCAGGGTAGCTTGACCTCTAAGATCCTGCCCAGCTCAGTTCTTGGACTTCAGTGAAAATGAACCATTTGTCATAACTTGTCATCCACTGAACCCAGGCATGGCACCATCCCCTGGTTGCCTCACAGTGACCCTCCCGGTGGTACTTCCTCATATCCCCATTTTCCAGGGGAAGAGACTGGGACCCAGGACAGGCTGGTCACTTAGCCAAGGGCCACAGTCGCAGGTCCAGGACCTGAGCACAGGCCTGTTTGTCTCCACACCCCAAGTTCTCATGCTCTTGGCTACTTTTCGGGGCTGTGTCCCTAAGTCCTGCAGTGGAGATAAAACAGTGACAGGGAGACTCAGGTTAATGTAGTGACAATGGTGACAGTCCTGCCCTTACTGGTCCCACTCTGCCTCTGTGAAGTATTTCCTCATCTGTTTTCCTCTAACCTGGGGATTCACATGTGGTCGTTCTTCCCTCTTTATTGACAGAGACACCAAGGCACAAAGGCCAGGTGACACGCCTGCTCCCCAGCAGAGGGACTGTTGCCCAGACTGAGCAACTTCCTGCATGGCATCCTTGCCCCGGGCCAGGGCTCTGTGGTTCCCTGACCACTACTGGATTGACAGGCCAAGAACATTTCAAATTCAAATGCACGGGTCTCACAGCGCGTAGCCAACTTTCAGTTCTGCCAAATATGGGCATTAAAAAAAAGAACAGCAACACTGTGCCATTTTCTATCACCATCACTCCCTAAAAGAGAATACATCTCAACACCAAAAGAAAAACAAGACAAACATGCTTTCAGAATTGATGGCAGCTTTTTAAATGGTACAGATTCAGCTTTATGGAACGTTCCCCACGTGGTCCTTAATTTCTCCCGGCGAGGTGGAAGCTCTGTTGTGAACTGTCATTGGCCTACCAGGAACCACAGAGCTCCACCTTGTCGTCACCCCGCGCCCTGACACTTGTCACTCTGAGCTCAGCTGCCCTTTTCCCTGTTTACAGTAGAACCGGATGATAATAATAATAATTACTCATGCCCTGTATTCATTATGCTTCTTTCTAAAGAAAAGTTCAAAGCTCTTTTCTGGACTTTGCCCTATTCATGCTCTTGGCATTGCTGCAATGGGAGGTGAGGGGTAGGTGTTCGGGTGTTGCCCTCACAGTGGGAAAACAAGGCCAAGCAGGGAGGAAATGTGCCTGTGGCTTGAGACCAAGTGGAGAGAATAGCAGAGGTTGCCCATCTTGGAGGGACCGTAGGCGGCGTGCCCCTGGGGGTGTGTAACCTGTGGCTCTGGCCCAGGGAGTGGGTGGCCTACTGGGGAGACTAGCAAATACCCTTGAAAAATTCAGCCTCTGAGAGTTAATCAATACTCAGCAAGTCAGGCTTGCAGGAGCCAAATGGGTCCATTTGGTAGAGGCATTGCAGGAATTTAGCAGAGGGGAGCTCCCTAGTAGTCAAGGAGACTTCCAGGAGGAGGTGGGCCTGAGCAAAGTCCCAAACAATGGAAGAGAATCTGGATAGCTTGAGGGAAAGGGGAGACTGTTCCAGATGGGGGACCTGTGTGAACAGAGGCCATGGTAGAATGTGTGTTCACAAAAACCAAAAACACCAGTGAGGAAGGAGAATTTGGCTGTGCCACACTCTATTTCTCTTAGTTGGCTTCTGAGAGGGCAAGAGATAATGGGGAGTGTGGAGGCTTCCCCTGGGGTCTGTCACCAGAGTCTGATCTCCCTGCCAATGGAGTCAGGGGAAGCACCTTCCCACATGACAGAGGCTGGCTTGGAGACCAGCACCACACCTCCAGGGAGCTTTGTGGACAGCACCAATGCTGTGTGGTGGGGACAGTGCCCAGAGCCTAGCCGAAGGGGAGGTGGGCCTGCAGAGCACAGAAGTGAAGACGGCAGGCTAGAGCAAGTAACCTTGAAAGGTGGGCAATCTTGTCCAAGGCCACGTAACTCTTGGGCAGAGCCAACCAGACTTCCTCAGGGCCTGAGTGTCCTGGTATGGGGTAAAGATCTGGACATAAGGAACGCCTGAAAAAGTAGGGCAAAGAGAACAGGTTTGCATTTAGGCCCTTGAGTGGGCACTTTTCTTACCTGCTTCTGATAAAATGGGACTGTAGCCCAGCAGGCCTTCCCTCTCCTCCTCTTTCCTGGTCCACACTGGCCATTCTCCCCCCAAAGGTCCTACTTTTGTGTGGGGGCTTCAGCTTAAGACCTGTCACCTGTGTGGGCTCTTTCCAAGGTTTTTCACTTCATTGTGTATTTGTGTGTGTGTACCCCCCAAATGATATCAGGTCCTGCAAAACTTGGCCTGATATCATTTGGGGTGTGTATGTCTGTATATGAACAAGTGCCTGAACTACTGAGTGCCAGCCTTGGGCTGAAGCCACCTGGGGGCTGCAGGAGAGAGAAGACAGGGCCCAGTCTGCAAGCTGCCTGCAGTGTAGCTGGGTACATAAGACACACACATGAAAGGGCTGGGGACTCATGAGAATTTCAGTAAGTAGGCCACGGACTGGCAGGTGTGGAGAGAAGGGAGCCCTCAGCATGTGCTCAAGGGTTGGGGAAGGCTTTCTGGAGGAGGAGGAGGTTTCTGAGCAGGGTCTTAGGTGAATTGTCATGGCGCAGTGAGAGGGTGTTGATGCTACCTGGTGGGGGTGGCAACAGGGACTTCGGGCAGGAGCCTGCTGATGTGGCCCTTGTCCTTTCAGCCACGGTACATGTGTGAGGCCATGCTGATCCTGGGCAAGCTGCATTACGTGGAGGGCTCCTACCGAGAGGCCATCAGCATGTACGCACGGGCCGGGATCGATGACATGTCCATGGGCACCAAGCCCCTATATCAGATGCGGCTGCTGGCGGAGGCCTTTGTTGTCAAAGGTAGGTGTGGGTGCCTGCTGGGGCTCCCCACCCCCACGCCTAGCACATTACGCCTAGGACCCCCTGTGCTGGGAGCAGGTGGCAGCTGTAGGGCAGCAGCAAATGCTGGGTTGAGGGTGAGACTGCTGTGCCAATGTCCAAGACATGTCACCCCTACTAGTGCCCAGGCACTAACCAGCCAAGTGGACACCAGTGGTGACTGGGCATCCCAGCTGCCGATGGGCACCGGGCTGGATGCCAGAGGACTCAGGTTCTCACCTGGCTCTGTTGACAGCTGGCTGCCCACTGTGTGCCTTCGGGCGAATTACCTCTTCACCTTTCGTAGCCACAGCTGACGTATTTGGAAGACAGGGTTGTAGTACCTGCCCTCACCGGGTTACCATGACCAAGAGGAACCTGTTGTGTAACCAGGTTGAGAAAGGCTTGAACAATATGCCATCCCCTTGTCAGACTGGTGCTGGTGCCTGACACTGGCTACAGATCGGGTGCCCGATGGTATAGAGTGGTCTGTCACTTCTCAGGCTTGTCGGGCACCCACTGTGAGTGGCTCAGGGAGGTGGTACCAGGATCCAGTGATGGGCAGGGCAAAGCCAGTTCCCAGGGCAACAGGTGCTGGGGTGGAGACCCAGGCACACAGGGTCAGTGATATAGGGATTTCCTGGTATAGGAGGCTGCGGGTAGCCCAACTGGGGTAATAGTGCCATCGAGCTGGCCCCTGAAGGTGTTTCACGTTAGTAAAAGCCCTATGCCCACTTCATGCTTCAGGCTCCTCCTCCCTGGATTCAAATCCCTGGGACCACAGTGCCCGAGGCATGGCCCCTGATGACAGTGAGGTTCCACAAGCCCTTCTGCCCAGGAATCGTGAATGTTTGGTCATCTCCCTATTTCAGCACAGACCAACCCCCAGAGAAAATTCTAGAAATGTGTGTAGACCTGTGGGGATTAGGTGTCTGGCATTGGCAGAGTATTTGTCACCCTCTTTCCATCACAGATAGGGACATTCTCCCCATCTCATATGTGGGGAAACTGAGGCTCAGAGAGGATACATACCTTGTTCAAAGTTATCAAAACATGCGAGGTGGAGCCAGGACAGGAGCCTCTACTCTGTGATGTTGGCCTTGGAATACGAGCCCCCCAACCCCATTCCTTTGGCTCTCTTGGACACCTGTGCAGGGCACAGCCTCTTTGTCCCTGTTTGTCCACTGCTGGGGCCCTGGATCCCTTTCCCCAGTGAGAGACTGTTCTCCCCATCCCAGGCAATCTGCCGAGCATGTCACCCTGGACAGACCCAGCACCAGCCTGTGCAGGGGCAGGTGCCCATCTGGGGCAGTCCAGTCTGTGGGCTCTTCTCCCTTTGCTCTCTTGTCCTCTCCTCTGGGCTCCTGGCCCAGGCCAATCTTGGGGGTGGTCTTCATTTGGTGTTTGGATCTTTCAGGCCTCTTGGAAACCATTTCTGCCTCAGACTTCCTGAACCTAACACCTTTCCTTGGGGGTCCTTTCCAGCACTTCTTTTCCTGTAGAACTGGCTCGGTACCTACTGCTCCCTGTCTCCTGCTCTCTACTCTTTCCAGCACTCCTCCAGCTTCTTGGTGGTCAGAGGTGCTGCAGGGGAGGTAAGGAGCCAGGCGTGGGCTGCTCGGTCTCATGCTGCGCCAGATCCCCGCCCCTTACTGACTGCACGTGACCTCCCACTTGCCTGCTTCCTCTCTGCCTGTCCTCCCTGTCCTATTGCAGTGACTGTGCGCTGCTGCTTGGCATGCTGAGGTTCACCTGACCCTGCGTGTGCTTGAGACCATGCATGTGGCCTCCAGATATGCATGATGTTGATTTTCCTAGGTTTGCGGGAACCCAGTGGGTCTCCCCTCGCAGAGACTAGGGGACAGGGATGGCTGGTCATTGGTCCTGACTCCATTTATGAGCAGGGGGGTTGTATTAGTTTTATTTCTCTCAGTTTTGGAGGCTGGGAAGTTCAAGATCAAGATACCAGTAGGGTTAGTGTATGTGAGGGCCGTCTCCTTCCTTGGGCCTTCTCACTGTGTCCTCACGTGGCCTTGCCTCCATGTGTGGGCGTGGGGAGATCCCCCTCTCTCTTCCTCTTCTTATAAAGCTGATAATCCCATCACAAGGCTCCTCCCTGGTGACCTCATCTAACCCTAATCACCTCCCAGAGGCACCATCTCCAAATACCAATTCACTGGGGGTTAGGGCTATAATGTGTGAATTGGGGGCGGGGGCACAAACATTCAGTGCGGAGAGAGGATGGTGGCAGCGGGAGGCCACAGAGTTCAGAGTGATAACACTTCCTCATTCCGTGCAGGTGTGCCCTCATTACATCCACACGGAACCCCCCGAGTGGGCGTTCTCTTCATTCCTACCTTACGGGTGAGGAGCTGTGGTCAAAGAGGTGGAGGGACTCGCATGGATTTCATGAGACGTGGCTGGGCCAGGACTTGCACCCAGGCAGCCAGAGCTCCCAAACAGTTGTGGTCGGAATTCTAGGCTGAGAGGAATCACAGAAATGATCTAGGCCAATGCCTCGCATTGTAGATAAGGAAACTGAGGCTGACGAAAGTGAGGCGACTTACCCAGGTTGTCAGGTAGCTGGTGTTTACACTGGAATGCTCCATCCACCCCTGGCAGCTTCTGTATTGCAGGCTCTGTCAGGCCCCAGGTGGCCTCCACCGGAGTCTGCCTCACCTGCTCTCGAGCACTCCGCCTGGCCAGGCCCTTACACCACAGCTTATTTGCCACTTTGCATGGGATTCTGCTCTGTGGTTCCATTTGGTTCCATCCAGTGGGGCAAGGAGTTCTCAGGCACAGCCGGCTGGACGTCGGGGCATGTGACCTGGGGGAGCTGAGCAGGCCAGGCCTGGAGACTCAGTGGGGGCACCGAGTGGGTGTCTCTGTTGTGGATCTCCTGTTCTTGTTGAGGGGTAGGGAACAGGCTCTGGGGTTCTTCCCCCCACCCCCCAAAACGTAAAAACACACTCAACTCATCTGCTTTCGCCTTTAGTGCAGAGGGCTTAGCAGGGTGGCCCTCTGAGGCCTCGCTCACAGACTTAGCCTTCTTCTGATGTGTGTGTGTGTGGGGGGGGGGGCCTGGGTTGGACCAAAAGGTGCCTCCTGACTCTCCAGGAGGGTATTAGACACTGACGTGGAGACAGAGAGATGGAGGCAGTGGTAGCAGCCTCGAGTTTCTCTTGCCTGAAACACAGAACTTTTAGGTGCAGGTTTGTACACACTGGATGGAGGGGTCCCTGACCTCCCTCCTGCCCAGGGAGGAATGTTACTGTCCATGTCATACTTGTTCAGAAACAACATCAAAACCAGAGTTTTCATTAAGAAAAATGAAACGGTTTCATGTGAAGACCTGTCATTCCCTGTTCGAGTGATTTGTGCCCAGCCCTCAGCACTCCCTGTCCCCAGCATTTTAGTCACACCTGTGCTCAGGCCGACCTGGTTCTGCCAGGAGTAGAGAACTGGATTTTGGGCCTCCAAGTGGCACCAGGGAGGTGGGCGGGGCCCTGTCAGAGCTTCTGACTTTGGAGGAAGAACTGCCTCTTCCCAGGCCCTGCTTCAGCCAGGTTCACTTGTCTGCCTCTCCGTAATGGGCCTGTCCTGTGGCCAGCTGCTCCCAAGTCACCTGTCTGCCCTGGGCAGAGCTGAGGGCCCTCTCTGCGCTGTCAGAATCCCCTGTTCAGTCCTTAATTCCCCAAGTGTCCTTTTCCCGAGCCCCTCTGGTATACCTAACTTCAGTGGTGGGCCCAGAAATGGGCTATGGACCCTTCCTTCTGGAACCTGAGGGTCTGATGGGGGAGAGGGACAGCACTATGGCATGTGCACCCCCCCCCAGGAGTTTGATGGAAATGCGGACTCTCGGGCCCTTCCCCAGCTGTGTTGAATCAAAACCTGCATATCACCTGCATTTCCCAGTGATGCGAATGCACTTTCCAGTTTGAGAAACACTGCCCTGGAAGTCTTATTTAATAGATATTTGTTGACTGGCGAATTCACCTTCAGCTCATCTCTGTAAGATGGGAGGTGGTTGTTACGCCTGCTGTATGGATGAGGACACTGAGGCATGTCTGGTTGCACTGCCTGCGTGTAGCAGAGCTTGGATTGGTGGCCAGGTGGTTGTCTCCTCAGCTTGTGTCCTGCCTGTGACAGAGGAGCCCGCCAGAGGGTGATGAGGAGCAGTTATAGGTACCTCTGAGATGGGTTTGTGCAGATAAGGAAGATGCAGGAGGTGCAGGAACACAGAGAAAGAGAGGTTCCTGGTGCTTACTGCAGAGCCTGGAGGCTGCCAGGTGGGACAGTGCATTTGGGCACCATCATTCTGTCCCTGAGGGTAACTAAGAAGGGGCCCTAACTGGACCTGTGGAAAAAGGGGACTCGAGCCTCTCCCCACCTCCTCCAGCCCCCACTCTCTCATGAGTCTGCTTAGTGCAGAAGCAACCCAAGGCTCTGGTATCAGTGGGCAAATTGTCTAAAAAATTTGCTTTTATATGTCAGCATCAGTCACCTTGGTTCACAATGGGGAGCCTGCCCCCTCCTACCCTATTCCCCTGGCCCTGCAGTAGCCCCATTGTGACTTCTGCCAGCCCTCTGCCCCTGGACCAAGCATGTCAGCCCAGGGGAAGGCCCTGGGGAAGAAATGTTCCTCACCCATTCCAGGTGCAGAAGATAGATGGGGCAGCCCACCACCATTTTGTTATTTTTGCGGGGGAACACTTCCCTTTACTTTGTATTAAAAGAACTACCTAGCCCTGACTGGTGTGGCTCAGTGAGTTGGACATTGTCCCGCAAACCCAAAGGTCTCTGGTTCGATTCTCAGTCAGGGCACATGCCTGGGTTGCAGGCCAGGTCCCTGGTTGGGGAATGTGTGAGAGACAGCCAATTGATGTTTCTCTCCCTCTCTTTCTCCCTCCCTTTCCCTCTCTCTAAAAATAAATAAATAAAATATTTTTTAAAAAAAACAATCCAGGATAATTGGGTCTCAAGGCTCTTCTCAGAAGGCCTGAGTGCTGTCCACTCTCTGAAGCCTGAAGCAGAACCCGCGTGTTGATTTTGTGTGCCCGTGGCTGTCCACCCTGCCTCACCACTGAACTAGGAGCCCCACCAGGATGGTGTGGTTTCTTCTGCACCCCCGGTTTCCTCTCCCTCCTTGCCTGCCTGAAGCCCTACTCCAGCCCAGTGAGGTCTGCTGCTAGTGCACAACATGGTCCACAAAGTTCTGCTCCTTCACCTGTTTTGAGCCACTGTCCTCACACGTAGAAAGCCCTGACATTCCCTCAGACACAGCTGAGGTGCCTCCGCCTTCCTTTGGTGGCTCAGCCCACAGCGTTCTCTCCCTGTTCCAGTCTCATTGGACCTTGGCCCAGAGTGTCTCCCCAGTCACAGGTCAGTCAGCATGTTCCTCCTGCAAGGGGCCTGGCCTTTTATAGTTGAGCCCCTTGAGGTCCCCAGCCCAGCTCCCACAGGAGAAAGTAAAATTTGCCAGGGAAGTAAAATTCAGCAAGTATCTACCAGGGATACCGAAATGAACAGTTCAGGTCGTTACCATGAGGGAGGCAGGCAGGCAGGCGAGCAAAGCCTGCAGCTGGTGTGAAATGGCTGTGGGACAGCAGCTGCTTGGAGGGAGGGGCTGAGTGCAGAGGCAGAACTGATGAGTCACGAGCTCCCTGGTGCCACCCTTTCCTGCGCAGTCTCTGCACCCATAGGCCATGGTGCCAGTGCAGCGGACACACAAATGCCCCACAGGTGACCGGTCTGTAGCTCATTACCATGGCCTACTAGTGAAGGACAGGGGTCCTGCCGCCTGGCTGTGGCACCCTAGCCATGTGGCTGCCCCCAGTTCCCTGCTGTGGGGAGTTCTGCCTTGATACCTGAGAGGGGCATTTGTGAAGTCCCCCCTGGGACTGCAGTTCCTCAGCAGCCCACTTCTGAATGGGCCCGCCACACTTAGCCTTGTGGGTTGAGTGGCCCAAAGGAGTGACTCCTTTGCCAGGTCTGGGGTCTGTCTGCCTCTGCAGCTCCCTAGAGCTCCCCAGTGACACGCCTTTGGGCATTTGGCATTAGATCATCTCCGTGATGAGAAACTAGAGCCAAAGACTATGTTGACCCAGGGTTCTTGGATCTCAATCCAAGCCTAGAAGTTTCTTTCTCTCAGCAGCAGACCCCAGGCTCCTCCCAGCGTCCCCAGCCCTCAGTGTGATGGGCAAAGCATGGGCTAGGCCAGGGTGTGCACGCCCCTGGCGCCTCAGGTTGTGCAGCAGCCTGTGAGAACCACAGCAGGGGGCATTGTGAAGTCTGGGAGTGGCAGGCTGGGGGGTCCGGCCTTCCCCAGGCCTGGCTCTGATAGGGTCTGGTCTTTCTGCCTCCTCTGGCACTGCCTTCTGCAGGAGCAGAGAGTGTCCGGCCCTGATTCTGACTTGCCCCTCAGCCATGCTGAATTGTTGTCCACAGGGAGAAAGGGACCCTTAGCAAAGCTGCATCACTCAGATGGGGCTAGCAGGAGTGCTGTGAAGCTTGCCCCCTTTTGTGGGCCCCACAAAAATACCCAACATAGGCTAATACCCTGGAATGTTTCACCAGGTGCCCTAAAGCTCCAGCTTCCATGGCCCAAGGTCTCACCTCAATACAAAATAGGCTGCATTTTAACTGGTGCTGCTGCGCTGCATCTGGAACTTCAGTTTTGTATCTGGGAGATGGCAAAGTCCTCGCTCCCTAAACCTGACCTCCACTCAGCCAGTCCTGTACTCCAGGAACTGTCCCCTCTGACATTATGCTTCTGGGGTCGGTTTCCGTATCGCCAGACTTATGGTTGTAATGACAAAAATGCAGCTCCAACTATCTGGAAAAGCAACAACTAAAAGGGGGAGAGACTAGAAATTGACAGGCTCCTGTAACTATTGAGTCGTGGGGGTAGGTGGCATCAGGCAAAGCTGGATTCAGAGGCTTGTGTTGAGGGCTTTCTCTGCAGCTCCAGGTATACATGGTCCTGCAGCACAGCACTTAGCCTGGGATGGCTGCCTTGGGGCTCGGTCCCCTTGACCTGGCCTGGTCTCCTGCCCACCCTGGAACAGGTTACAGTGGCCAGCAGCTAGGTTGCTGGGTTGGTGCCAAGGTAGGATTTCCTCTCCTGAATGTCGTGCACAGAGGTTGAGGGATGGCTCCTCGTAGGAAAATCAAGGTGCTGCTACCAGAGTAGGGAGAAGGTCAGGGAGCAGAACCTCAAGGCCGAGGCAGAACTGGCTCACCTCAGCTTACACCAGCAGTAACCAGGTCAGGATCTGAAGTTGGCTCTCTCTGACTCTGGCTTTGGGCTCATCCAAGGAGTAGTGGTTTGATCAGAACCCTGAGTTCCAGAGAGGGAAGTGAGCGAGACACAGCAAGTATGGAGCCTTCCTAGGTGGGCTGGGAGGTGAGCCTGATCTTAAGAAGGAATCACCTATAGATGCGTGTGTGGGGTGCCTTCCAGCAGAGTCCAAAGGGAAGTGGAGGTGACTTGTTTGAAGGTGGGGTGTGATCACACCTTCTTGGGACTAAGAGGGGGCTCATGTAGGAGTGAGTGGGACATAAGGGACAGAAAGCCCGGCAGTACTACTCAGGGCGCCCCTTTCTGCCGGTGTTCTAGAACTTTGGCTCCAGCTACCCCACCATGACTGGTGTGGCCCAGCCTGGGGCCTAAAATAGGGCCCCCCTGTTGGTCAACACTGCGCCTGGGTCTGTCTGGAGCCGAGGGGTCTGGGCCCTAGACCCCAGGATGAGGCCTTTGTGGATATAGGGTGATAGGCTGTCTTCTTTTCTGCTGGTCTGAGCTCTAAGGGGCATGCCCAGCTTTGTTGGACATGCAAATGCTTCAGGGCCTGCACTTTTGATATCGAACGCCTTTTCCAGTTTATCCCCCAAAAGCCTCAGTACTGTGGTCCACCTCTCACAGGCCTATTCCGTGGCGAAGTCTTCCTTCTTTCCTCAAGCCTTCTGTGTCACTTCCATTTCTGGCACTAATTCGATGTGGTAGGGATATGGAGAATGACCCCCTCACCTCCCAGCACGTCTCCAGTGTGAGTCCTGGTTCAAGCCTAATTTGGGGCTCGCTGTGACCCCACAAATGAGCTGCAAGCCCCTTGAAAACCAGTTGTGCCCCATGTCTCAGCGTAGCCACCCCTTTTCCTCTTGTGCACAACCCAGTGCCAGGGAGGCCACCATCCGAGCTCTGCTTGCCTGCTGGCTGCCCAGTCAACTATCGGCCTGGCTGTGCAGAAAAATGGCCCCATCCACCCAAAATACTGCAGTGAAATGCTAAACTGTGGCAGTGCTGTGAAAAGTCAAAGTGTAAAAAACACTAGGCAGCTGTGAGAATTATGATCTGGAAATTCTCTTCTCCTTGCCCCTCAAGATTTTTTTTCTCTTTTTCAGTTCTCTTTCAGTTAGTGCAACCCCAGCTCTTCTGCTCTCACCTGGGATTTTGTGGCTTATAAAACTTAAAAATAAAAGAAAGAACACCAGGCCTCCCCTAGGACAGGATATGGTAACAGATTTGGTTCTGGTTTTTATTTTTAGTCCTGGTATGGCAGGAATTAGCTGTTTATTTTGGTTTCCTTCTCAAAGGGGCGTGGCCTGTTTGCCTTGCGGGGAAGCAGGTCAGCACTTGTGGTTCTGCAGCCCTGGCCCCAGACTGTGGTCCGTGAAGTGGGAGCCTGGCTTCTGGCTAGAGAGGCATGAGCAGGCGCTGCTGGGGCATCTTGGAAGGAGGTGGGTGTGTTCGTTGTGTTCACACCAAGCCTTAATTGCGTGCCTTCCTGGGCTGCAGGATACGACACAGGGCAAGATGGTGAACAGAATCACAGGAGGGGACACCATGGGGCTGCAGGAGAAGAGGTTGGGGCGGCCTCCCCATATCTTCTGCTGGCAGCCTTTCCTCCACCGTGGGAGGCCACCCAGAGAGTAGTCGGTGGGTATGAGGACAGTGGAGTGGGCTTTGAGGGGTGCATTTGAGAAATCGGCTTCGACACTAGGGTAGACAGCTATAACTAACTCAACTATCAATGGGAAAAGTGAGCCACTGTGGGCTGGCCAGAAGCTTGAGATTTGGGAACCCCTGAATGACCTGAGTGTAAGGAAGGACAGCTGGAGTCTGGGCCAAGAGAACAGACAGAACTAAAGCCAGAAGACCTGGATCTAGTCTGGACTCTGCCACTTTTAGCTAAGTGGTGTTGGAAGGAATCTGTTCTCCCTGGATTAGATTTTTCATGTGTCGTTCTAGGGAAGGGCCCAACTCCTACCTAAGAGATCATTGTGAGCATCACCTGAAAACGTTTTCTAAAAGCATATGTTCTGCGCTTTATAAAACTGCCTGATTTAATTTCCGCGGCCACCCTACAAGGTAGCCATTGCTAGTAGGTAATCCCATCTTGTGTTTGGGGAAACTTTGATCTCTGCAAACATTTTGAGGTAGGCATCCTTCCATTTTTTAAAAAAAAATAGGTTTGTGTATGTGTGTGTGTTTAACAAAAATAAGTTCATACAGTTATATTTTTTAAAGTTAGTATTTTTCTGAACCATTTTCCAGTACACATCTGCATCACTCCACAGCAAGCATTTCGTTGTAAGATCTGTTGTAATTGAGTAAACTTGTTCCCTGTGAGTGGGCCTGTAGGTTAAATCTCATTTTTTTGCCATTATAAACAGCACTGCAGTGGGTGTCCTTGAACCTAAATTTTTGCATATGAGGGGTGACCCCAAAAAACTGGAATTTATTTATAAAAAATTGTGTATTCTCACATGTTTAAACTTCAATGACCTTCAAAGTACTCTCCATTTGATACAATACACCTATGGAGATGGTTTTTCCACTGTTCACAACAGTTTTTGAACTTGTCAATTTTTATGCCTTTTAGTGCTTCTGGCATTTTTTGTTTCACCTCTTCCACATCGGCAAAATATTTCCCTTTGAGGACTTTTTTCATCAGGGGAAGCAAAAAAAAAGTCACTTGGGGAACAATTGGGTGGATAGGGAGGATGGGACAGGTGATCATGCCAATTTTTGCTCAAAAACTGCTGAACACTCAGTGCAGAGTGGGCAGGTGCACTTGTAAATCACCCATCATGAAATGGACAAATGTGTTGAAAAACTCTGAAAAAAAAATTCACTGAAGCCGAACGCAGCCTCTCACAACAATGCTAGTTGATACACAGATATAAATGGGTTCCTAGAACACTCACCTAGCACAGGAAGCCTGTATTGTACCACCCTCCAGAAGATAATTCTGGTTTTTTTTTTGCCACCCCCCACCCTGCCCTTGTACATCATTAATTTAAGATAAATTCCACGAAGTAGAGTTACTGCATCAAGGTGTATGCAGTTTTTGGAGACTTTGAGAGAAGTCAATTTGCCTACTTTAAAAAAAAAAACTTGCCATTGGTAAAATATACAGAACAAAATTTATCATGTCAACCACTTAAAAAAGTGTTTTATTGTGGTAAAATACACATAACATAAAACTTACCATATGAACCATTTTTAAGTGTACAGTTCAGTTGTGTTAAGTACGTTTACATTGTGCAGCCAATCTCCAGAACCCTTCACCTTGCAAAAGTGAAACTCCATACCCTTTAATAAATAACTCCCCATTTCTCCCACCAAGCACCTGGTGACCACCATCCTACTTTCTGTCTCTATGAGTTTGACTACTAGATACCTCATGGAAAGTGGTATCACAGAGTATTTGTCTTTTTGTGATTGCTTAATTCACTTAGCATAATGTACGTAGGTTTATCCATGTTGTCACGTAAGGCAGGACTTCCTTCTTTTTTAAGGCTGAGTAATATTCCACGGTGTGCCCATACCACATTTTGTTTATCCATCCATCTACCAACGGACACTTGGGATGCTTCTACCTTTTGGCTGTTATGAATAATGCTGCTATAAGCATGGGTGTGCAAATCTCTCTTCTAGACCTCCTTTTCAATTCTTTTGGGTATATACCCAGAAGTGGAGTTGCTGGGTCACACGTAATTCTATTTTTAATTTTTTGAGGAACTGCTAGGCTGTTTTCCACAGCGGCTGAACCATTTTACATTCCCACAGTTGCCAACTTTTGTGTGTGATTTATGAGGGTTCTTCCCTACCTGGCCTTGAGGCTTCCTCCCTAGGGGCTGAAGCAATGGCTTGCTTTTCTTCCTCTCCCCACCCCACCCCAACCTGGGATTCCCAGCTCTGGGCTTAGCCCTCCGAGGGTGCCCTGTGCTCTTGGATCAGCTGGGAAGGCCAGAGGGAGGGGGTCCACCCGTATGGAAAGTTCCATTGCAGAGGAAGCACTGTGTTCTCCACCTCTGCATCCAGGGATCCCAGGGTGGGGCTTCTTAGAAGGGCAGCTGTCTGGGATGTAATGAGTCATCTCAGAAGGAGGAGGCTGGCACCAGCCCCGGAGTGTTGAGCCCCGGACTGTGCCAGGTTCAGCTTGCCTCCAACCCAAAAAGTTTGGAGTTAATGAAAAAGCAAGCGCTTCTCTTGAAAGGGGCCCTCCCTTGGCTTATAGAGCTGGGTGGTTTCACACAAAGGTACCTCTTCCAGTGGGAATTGTGAGGCAGTACCTGGCACTTCCTGGCTTCCTGCCTGATTGACAAGGCTGTGTGATGACCACTGGGACCCTCAGAGGGCCCAGCTCAGGAGCAGTCTGTCTCCATCTGGATCCAGGGTTGTAGTCTGGCCACTTGGGCAGAAACGCTAAGGGGGAGAGGGTGAAGAGGAACCCAAGGGTTGGAGTCCCCAGCCCATTTCCAATCAGATGTTTGTGGACAGGAAAATGGACCTTCATATAAATCAAAGAGCAAATGGAAGGTGAAGATGCCCCCCTTTTTTATGGGTGGAACTGGGTGATCAGACTGTGACCCTGACCAGGAAAAGCCATTGCCAGCTCCAGGAAGTTTTTGATCTTACATGTGTTGGAAACTGTGTTACAGAAGACCACCTCAGTGACCTTTCAGTTCTCCAGAATCAAAACTGCTTCCTTTTAAAAAGGCATTCTGTCCATTCACTTTAGGTGACTTGTCATACCGTAAGGCGCACAGATCTTAGGTGCGTAATCTGACGAGTGGGGCAAATGTGGACACCATGCAACCAGCTTCCCAGTAAAGACAGAGGGAGGGCTGGCTCCATCACCCGGGAAGTGCCCTCAGGCCCTTTCCCAGCTGGTCCTCTTCCCAGCCCTGCCTTGGGCAGTGATGGGTCGGTTTCTGTTAATTTAGATTGATTTTGCCTTTTCGAATATCATCTAACTGAGATATTACAGCATGTCCTTTTTGATATCTGACTTCTGCACAATATAATCTCTGAGAGATTCATTTATGTTGTGTGCATATCAAGAGTTTGTCCTTTTATTTCTGAGTGGTATTCCGTTGTATAAACATACAATTTGTTAATTCTGTGAGAACTGTTAGAGGGAGAGGGAGAGGGAGAAAGAAACCCGCTGGGCTCGACACACAGCAGGAGCGTGTGTACGTTCGCTGTGCACCCCCCTCCACTCACTCGGGGCCGGGCCCTCCTCTCCGGTGCAGAGATCAATCAGAAGTAGGCAGAGAGGATGGTGACGAAGTAGGACAAAGGCATACACAAAGGTCACACAGCTAAAACATTCTGCTGGTTCAAGGTTGGGAGGCTTAAGAAGGTTTCGGAGAGGAGGTAGTTTTGCTGGGAGCTTTAAAGGAGGATGGGGTTCAGAATCCCCGAAGAAGCAAGGTGGAGAGGCCTCTGCTGGGAGCAGAGGGAGCAAATGAAGCACAGGAGGCCCCACAGACAGATGTCACTAAATTCCCTGCTTTACCGCGGCCACTTGACTGGAGGCTTGGGACTGGCAGCCTGAACCTGCCGGGCAGCTAGCATCTTCCTTCCCGGTTCTGAGTCCAGAGGAGGGGGACAGGGTAGCCATGTGAAAACATATCCATGCTGTCTTCTGGAGTTGGCGGCATCCTGCCATCTGCAGTTGGTCTCCCAGGCCAGGGCCCTGAACAGCATGTATGACTGTCCCACCTTCCTGCAGGGTGGACAGGCCACATGATGGGCCAATGGCTGGGCTGGTATGGCAGCAAGCGGTGGGGCCTCCTTTGTCTGCCTTCTTTCTGCATCTCCTCCAATACTTCCTCCCTCTGTCTCCCCTCCCCCTTTAGTCCTCTCCAGTGAGGAGCTGAATTAGTTGTGAGTCATCTGGCAGGAAGCACACTGATACCCAGTGACACGAGTAACAGTCTTTGTGTTGAACCAGGGCCTTCATGTTCTGCACCTGCCTCCACCCAGGCCGAGGCACCCCGACCTTCGGACCTGTTCACACCCCAGCCTGGTAGAGGGCAAGGTCACTGACTCTGTGTGAGTTGGAATGTAGCCAAGAAAACAATAATCCTCACCTGGTATTGGCAGAGCATTTTGTACTGTCAGACATGATTGGGCTTGCTGTTTCTTCCACCAGCCAGTTCTTGCTGAGCGCCTACTGTGTGCCAGCTTGTGGAAAGGTGAATGCAATAAGGTCAATGGCTTTAGGGAGTCTACAGTCTGGCTGGGCAAATGTGTGAGCAGATAAGTCTAAGAAATGGTGGGGTAGGTGAATGTAAAGCATAGACTGGGAGCCAAGAAAGGATGGTTGGTTACACCAAGGTGACGTTGGGAGGGGCTCCATAGAGGTGACTCCGGGGCAGAAGGTGGGGTGGACTCGGCAGGGAGGGGGTGCATTCTAGGTAGCAGGAACAACTAGAGCAGGGTCTGCAATTGGGTATGGGAGGTTGGGTGTGGATGTGGCAGTTAAGGGATATTAGACAGCTCAAGCTGCAGTAACAAAGGACCACAGACTGGGTGGCTTATCAACAGACATTGATTTCTCAGTTCTGGAGGCTGGAAGTCCAAGATCAAGGTACTAGCATGGTCAGGTTCTGGGAAGAGCTGTCTTCCACACTGTAGGCTGCCACCTTCTTGTTGTTGTCTCACGTGGTGCAAGGAGGGAGCAAGGAGCTATCTGGGGCCTTTTTTAGAAGGACACTAATCCCGTTAGTGAGGAGTCCACCCTGAGGACCTGCTATAATCACCTCCCAAAGGCCCCACCTCCTAATACCGCCACACTGGGTGTTAGGTTTTCAACAAATGAATTCGGGCCGGGGGGCGGGGGATACAAACACTCAATCTACAGCATATGTTGAGAGACAAGGCTGGAGGAGTGGTGGGGATGGATCTTGGAGGGCCTGGTTGGGAGCATTAGGGGTTCAGACCTTACCCTGAAGTGGTAGACGCTCCTGGAGGGCTGTAAGTGGTGGGACTCGGCAGCCTGGCCCTGGGAGCCCTGGGCAGGGTGGATTAGAGTGAGACTAGAGGCAGGGAGGCCAGCCAGGAGGCTGATGCAGTCATCCTCTGGAGAGCTAGAGCCTGAAAGAAGATAGTACAAGAAGGGAGGGGAGCAGAGGTTTAAATGTTAAGGGCCTGCTTATCAGTTGTGTGCTGGGTCGTAGGGCAGGAGAGAGTTGGGGATTCTGTTCTTACAGTCTCTTCGGTCACGTCATCTTGAGCACTCAGTGCATGTCAAGTACTGTCAGGGGCACAAAGGCGAGAGAGTCCTGGATTCTGCCCACTGGGAACCGACAGTCTAGGACAGCACCCTCCCGTTGGGTCTATGTGAGTTGCACACGACAGAAACTCAATTTGAAATGACTTTGACCCAAGAACGGGTTGCGGGGAGGGTTTATTGTCACCTGTGCTGGAAAGTTTCGGGGGCTAGAGCTTCAGGCAAGGCATTCAAATAGTGTCTTTAATACTCTGGTTTCTCCTCAGATCGTACAAATCTTTCGCCTTTTACAAACAGCCTCTGTACGAATCTGCCCTTTTCTGTTATATCAGTCTCTCATCTTTCCTCTGTGTAGACTTCTTTGATTTTTTTTTGTGACTAGCGTTATTCATCCTTTACTGTCTTAAAAATGCTCATACAAATACAGTTGTTTTCCTGTACAACATTCACTTCTAGTAAGTATAACAATGCTTCCCCTTCTCGGCTTCCTACAGTTTTTTTGTTTGTTTGTTTTGGGTTGTTTTTTGTTTATTTGGTTTTGGTTTTTGCTTTAGCGCTCTGCTTTTCCTTTAATTTCAAAGAGATATTTAGTTGTGGTAAAGAACATGTAACAAACACGCACCATCTCCACCCCTGTCAAGTGCGCGGTTCAGTCGTGTGGGCTGCACTCGTTGTGGAGCTGCATTTGAAGACAGGCCCCCCCAGCATTTCCAGGCTGAGCTCTCACCAGCTCACCGAGTCCGGTGGGAAGAGGGAACTTCCCGGGGTTAGCTTACCTTTTGCTCAGACCAGGCTGCATGCTCCTCCTCAGCCCCTGACTGTGGCCCAAGGTTGCCTCAGGCGCTCCTCTGGAGGTGGAGCGGGGTCATCGCCCTTGAACCTCACAGGCCGAGGCTGCTCAGGGGTGCTCAAGGGGAAAGTGAGGTGCTGCTGCTGAGAGAATGGGAAGTGGATGCCGGGGAGGCACAAACAGCAGATGTCCATCTACTCTGGGCAGCTAAGGCCTGAGCGCAGATCACTTAGGCGAGGTAGCAGCTGGTTCCACAGGAGAGATGTGTGTAAAATGATGTGTAACTAGAGCATCTGCTATGTGCCAGGGGTTGCAGAGGTCCAAAGTAAACCACATTTTGTCCACATGGAGTTTTTAACTACTGATGGAGAGGAGAGCTGGGCATAAATAACCACTCTACAATGCAGACTTAGTGAGGGCCTGGCGGGTGGGTGATTTCTTCTAGCAACTGGAAGGAGGGCCAGGAATGGTCCCTGGAGAGGTTGGTCTGGATGCATAGGCAGGAGTTGGACGTGAGGGTGTCACAGTGTGGCTCCCCGTGTGGGGCATGGGTGCCTGCCATCTGCCCGCTGCTTGATTCCAGCTGCTGCTAATACCACCAGCGCTTAGCCTCCTCATTCCCGTCCGCGGACCTACGCCTCCCGCTGGCTGCTGTGGAGAATAGGCCTCCTCTGTTGAGCCCACCCTGGGCCTGTGGGAAGGGCCTGTAGTCAGGGGGGCTTGAGCAGGGCGGGTTTGAGGGACTCTCCTCCTCCTGCAGGCCTCTCCCTGGAACGCCTACCCAACTCCATCGCTTCCCGCCACCGCCTGACTGAGAGGGAGGAGGAAGTGATCACCTGCTTCGAGAGGGCCTCCTGGATTGCTCAGGTGTTCCTGCAGGATCTGGAGAAGGTGAGTTGGGAATGACAGCACCATGTTCACAGCTGCCCTCCACTGAGAACCTATACCCAAGGCCCCCACTAAGCCCATAGGTCAGCCTAGTGCAAATAAGAAAAAGGCACCCTGTACCCTTCCAAAGGCACGCTACCTCACCTATTAGAGATTCTGCTAGAATGAGACTCTTTACTGCCAGGATATAGTTTTAATAAATAGATGAGTACACATCGTCTTGGAGCAGCCAGCACCCTCCATGGTGAGCTCAGCTTGCACGACCAAATGTCTCAGCCCCGTTTGTGCCTGTTCACTTGGTTACTCCTCACATCTCCAAAGTGGCTCTTCTGTTCATCCCTGGTGAGATTTGGAGAGGTCAGACCATTTGCTCACCACACACCCCTTTGAACAAGTATAGTCAGGCAAGGCCTGCAGACACTTTCTTGTTCTGGGGTGCCCTGGAAGCTCCCTAGTGGCATCCCTGGGGGAAGCAAGGTCTGGGGCATCCCTGGAAGCAAGAGGTTGGCAGGGAGCCTGGGAGTTCTCAGGGCCCCTCATTTCCCAGCTCCCCCTGGGTCGGGGGGCCCAGATGAACTGTGTGAGACGGCAGTTCTAGGTGTTGTTAGCAGCGCACTGTGGCGTTACCCCCGTTCCCCTCTTCTGCGGGGTTCTTGGTTCACTGGGGGCAGAACAGTTAGGCATATACAACAAAGATATTGCTAACAGTCACCAAGCCCCTGCTTTTTTGTCAGGCATTGTCTGAGTATTTTCCAGTCCTTCTCTAACCCAATCCCCACACCAAGGCTGGATGAAATAGGTACTGTCCTCATTCCCAAACCAAGAAAACTCAGTTTGGAGAGGAGTTAAATAGCTTCTCAGAGTTCAGACAGTTAATACGTGGCCTCGGCAGGATTTGGACCCTGGGAGTGTGACTCTGGCCCCTTGTGGGGGAGAATTTGGGGGTGGTATTCAGGCATTCTCTTTAGCAGATGTTCATCGCCATTGGCAGACAGGCGAGATGGCAGAGTAGGTGAGGATTGGCGACCCGCAGGAGGAGGTGATTATGAGCTGAGTGATTTAGAGCCCAGGAGACATTTGAGCTTCACTCACCTACTTTGGCAAATGTTGAAATGTCGACCTATCGCCTATTTTTGTGACAGGGCCTTCTAGAGGAGTCTTCCTCAGGCTGGGCCATTTCCCCTAAAGCAGAGTTTCTCAGCCTCAGCACTCCTGACATTTGGGGCCTGATAATTCTTGGTTGTGCGACTGCATTTCATAAAGTGTTCAACAGGGTTCCTGGCCTATACCCACTGGATGCCAGCCACTGTTTTTGTTGGTGACAGACAAAAATGTCTTCAGATACTGCCCCGTGTCCTTAGAGGGCAAAATTGTCCCCCTACTGAGAGTCACTGCCCTAGGGTCCCTGTCCTTGATTGGACTTCAGGAGCAAAGGAGCAGAGATGGATGGGTTCAGCAAAGACAGGAGTTCTGGCAGAGGTCCATGTGCAGAGCTGGCAGGGTCCAGTTGACCTCTGCTGAAGTCAGTCATGTGGATCACTGCTAGCCTGCAGTGTTTTAGGTGCCCTTCACATTTGAATTGCATGGGTTTAGAGGAGAATTTCCTGAAAAAGATCAAAGTCTCCCATTCAGCCAGAAGCATAGGCTTTGGACTTTTAAAAGGGTGTTACGGGGATGAGCTGTAACGGTGCCCAGGCCTGGAGTCGATGCCTGTGGCGGTGGGCAGACCAGTGGCCCTGATGGCGGGTTATCTTGGGTTGAGGGAGAGCTTCCCAGAGAACCCTGTGCGTTCTCAGAAGTGCTGTGCGTTCCTCCTAAGGCCCAGCCCCAACCACTGAGGAACTGAGAACATCTCTTAAATCTGCCTTGATTTCTGAATGATAAGGTGGCTGGCTCATCGGTTTTTTTCCTTGAATCAGAGAAGGGAAGTGACATCATAAAGGTGGGCCGATGGGGCTGGGTGGCCCTCTTAAAGCTGAGGCTTAAGGACAGCTCAGTTAATAACATAATTGTTCCTCAGCCTTTCTAGAAGCCGGGGTGCCTGCCCTCCAGCTGGCTTGATGTTTCATGATTGTACGACAGGGACACTGGGGCCTGGCGTGTGGTCGGCACTCAGGTGTTTGTTGAATGGATGGACCGATAAGAAGTAGAGACAGCCTGGAATCTGTAGCTGCCCGGACTTGAGTTTGAGGTTGGGGCGCATGCCAGCTTTGTGACTTTAGAGCATTTTCTGAGCCTCAGTTACCTCATCTATGAAATTCAGACAAAACCAGCTTTGTAGGTCTGCTGTGGTATACCCGGCATTTGGATGGGGAGAGAGTGCTATAGACATATTTTAAATTCAAGCAAGTTAGGTTGGATTTGGTCTGAGAATTGCATCACATTCCTGTGGAATGGCTGGGGACTTGGGACAGTCCCTGGGGCCACCTGTGCCTGGGCTGACCCTTATGCCAGCCCCTCTGCTGCAGAACTTTGAGACCATGGCTTTCTCTGTGCTCTCTTCCCAGGTCACAAATAACACCACGTCACGGCATCTGAAAGGCTCTCACCCCGTTGACTATGAGCTTACCTACTTCCTGGAAGCTGCCCTCCAGAGTGCTTATGTGACAAACCTGAAGAAGGGGTAGGTCGCTGGCAGCCGAGTGGGGACGTGGAAGTTTTTCTCGGGGCCAGGTGCTCCTGGCATTGGTGGCGTTTAGTCTGGTCTCCCTCTTCTCTGTGTGTGCGTGCGCTCTGGAGAGGACACGTGTTGCCAGACCGAGCTGTTCGGGGAGGCGGGGGCCAAAGTGTCACGAGCAATAAAGCCTGCATGTGCTTTGGGGGAGAGCTGAGACTCTATAGAAGGGACAGAGCGAAGGACAGCGAGCTGGGCAGCAGGTGCCCATCAGTATTGTTTACTGTCACCTCAAGTGTCAGGTAAAGTCATTTTTCTTTCCTGAGCCTTAGTCTCCCCAAAAATGAAGTAAGGAAGTTGATTCCTGCTCATTCCAGCTTTTAAGGAGCAATGAGATATGAGAGGGCGTGTGGTGAAAATAAAGGCCTGGCATTGTTCTGGGGATGCCAGTGTCTCTGCTGATGAGGTGGCAGAAGAGGTCAGGCCGTCGTGCCTGGACTGGAGGGCCCTGGACGTACTCGCCTGCCTTGGACTCAGGAGCCCTGGTGCCGGACGCCTTCCTCAGTCTGGGCCCTCCCACCTGAAGAGCCCAGTGGGTGCTTCTTCCCTGGGTGGGAGGGACGATGGCATGAGTGGCGAAGGTGGAGGGAGAAGTTACAGGATCAGGAGGACATGTGGCAGGCAAGTGGCTCTTTGGCGGTTCCTCCGGGCTCAGTCCTGCCTGCCGGAAATGCCACCCAAGACTCATAGGTGGGACCTGGGGTTTCCTGCCCGTCTCTGCAGCAGAGGCTTGGTGCCCCAGCAGCCCCCTCCTTGGCGTCAGCACCACCCTCCGCAGACACTGGTCTGGGGCTCTGAGGACACCCCGGGCAAGCCAGGGACTCCGTGTGCTCAGGACACACCTTGCCTCACGTGAGCCTTCCTGGGGCCTCAGGCAGCCAAACAGGTGTCAGTTACCTGTCCCTCACAGTGAGGAAATGGATCGGGACCACAGAGCGTTCTCTGCTCTGCTGGCTAGAGCCCTTTGGAGCCTGTATTTTTTTTTCTGGTATGCTTTGTTTTGCTAAATTTTACTTTATTCTTTCTTTTGATTTTACATTTTTTGAATAGGCCATTCTTGCACATGATACCACGCTTGAACTTTACACCTTTAGCTCTTCTTTTTCTTTTTTAGAAAATTTCTCAAGTGCTAGGCCAGGGATGCAATGGGGTCCCCATTTGGGACTTGTGCACGAGGAGGCTGAGAGCAGTGGCGGCTGGGGCTGGGGGATCTGGCCCTGCCACCCTGAACTCCCCAGGCCACCCTGTGTTCCGGGTGGAGGGTCTTGGGGGACATGACAAGGACACTGGGGAGCATGCTGCTTCTGCTTTAGCTCTACCACCTGCTTTTTTTTGTCCTTTTTTTCGTTGTTGAGCTTCACTTTCAGAGAGACGGTGGCCTAGAGGGCTGGCTCCTGCTTTCCTGCCCAGGCAGCTATGCCTGGCTGCTTTTCTAGCTGCAGACTACCACGGCCCTTCCCCAGGGAGCCTCGAGTAGACAGTTATAGCTCAGGGATGAATGGGGGACAAGAAGAGATGCCACCCTCAGCCCCTACCTGCAGAGATTTGGAAAAAGGGAAGGGCTGCTGAATCTCTGCAGCCTGTTTCTGCAAATAAAGTTTTATTGGAACATAGCCACAACCCATGATTTATGTATAGTCTCACCCACAGAGCTGAGCAGTTGAGGTTGAGATCCCGTAAGGCAAAGCCTGAAATATTTACTCTCTGGCCCTTTATAGGAAAGCGTTTGCTGACAGGCACCTGATTTATGTTTGAGAAGCCCTTCCCCCCAAGGCCTCTTGCAGAAGAGGTGTCCCCCTCCTTCTGCATGGGAGCACTGTGGGGTAGATTTTGTGGGGAGGGGACAGTTCTAATTTCAGTGTTCTGTCCCCTCCATTCATTCAACAAATATTCATTATACCGATACATGGCGCTTACTGTGTGCCCAGTTTGTGCCAGGGACTTAAGTGCTTTGCTTGCATGTGCGTTTAGTTCCCCCAACATCCCTTCGAAGTGAGTGCTGTCATCAGCATCCTCGTAGTGCAGGTGGGAAACTGAGGCACAGAGAACATAAGTGAGTCATGGGCAGAGCCGGGATTATGGATGCAGGGCCCGTCTAACACTCCTACCCACCAGGCATCCTGCCCACAACAGAAACCCTGGGGTTGATAGGACCCTGCTGCTCACAACCCTGAGTGCACTCAAGCTTGGTAGGCACGGTCCCAGCTTCTGGTTCGAAGAGTCTGGTGGGCGCCCTCACATTCTAGAGGCCATCAGGACAGGATGGCAGAGATGGAGGCCACTTGATGGCCTTGAGCAAGTTCCTCTCTAGCCTCTAGCTCTGCTTCCTCCCCTCTAACAGGCGGCTTCTGTGTGTCCTGCATCCCAGGGTGTGAAAGTCCAAGAACAGGGAGGGAATGAGAAGACCTCGCAAGCACAGGAGGCACTACTGTGAGCTCCCTCTGCCCTGAGCGCCCTCCTCTCTGCCCCTCAGGGCTGTCTGCTTCCCTTCCCCACACTGCCTTTTCTGCAGGTGTGATGAGGTTAAGGGGACCGGCAAGGACAGCCGGGAGGGAGAAGACCAGCAGGTTCCAAGCACCTGCTGCGTGCCAAGCTCGACCGCGTGCTCCGTGCACAAGGTCGTGTGGCCCCACCTCGCTTTTGAGAGGACAAAGGCTCAAAGAGGTTGAGTAGCTTGCCCAACCTCACCCACTGGGATTTCAACTTCAGATCTGAGTGGCCTAGAAACCCGTGCCTTTTCCAGTTTGGGGTGTGGAACAGCAGCCAGGGCAGCCTGTGGGGTGTGTGGGAGAAGGACAGGAGGGCCCTGATGACGGCTCCAAGTCTCTGGGCTGATTCTTGGTGTGCTGACCAGGGACTCCCATGGCTCCTCCGGGACTGGAGTCACCATCCCCAGGGGCAGTGGTTCCTCTCGCTTTAGTTGGCACCACACCCTCTTCAGACTGGGCCTGCTTCCTCCCCTGTCTTCTGCATTCTGCACACTCAAGCTATGTGTGCATGTGTGTGTGTGTGTGGGGGGGGTGCCAGCAGTGAGCACAAGCATTAAGCAACCATCACTCTCCAGGAAAGCCCAAGTAATTCCAGTGACTTCTCTATTCCTGCCACTCTGCTCCCCTCCATTCAAACTCTTTTCCTCCTGAAGCACAAACTTAAGTCCTTGAAACTGGGATGCTGACTCTGTGCCCCCTCTCCCTCCCATCCTCCGGCACCTCCCAGATAGAGAGGAATGGAAACTGAATCATCATTTCTTTCCAAGCAAACAGCCCAAACATGTGGACGCCTGGCTATGAGTATATGTCCAGTCTCCAGGACACGTGGCAGCCACTCAGCCCCTCAGTGGGTTTCCTGGCACCACACCCAGCTCAGAGGTGGCCCCAGAATGTGACAGCAGGGGTCACAGCCCTGTGTGGCCAGTGGGGCTTTAATTAATTTCCTCACATGTTTCTTTTTAATAGTAGCAAATATTTGTTGAGTACTTGCTGCATGCCAGACAGAATGCTGTGAAGTTAGAATACTGTCCCCATTTTACTAAAAAAGGAAAGGTGAAGGCCTTGCCCAAAGTCACAGGGCTGACAGGTGGCGACTCTGGCAGAACCTGGTCTGTGGGGGCCCTTTCCTGTACCTTGTGGGTTTTAGTGGCCTCCACCCACAGATACCAGTGGCTCCCCCACCCCGGCGTGTGACAGCCAAAAAAGTCTCCTCACCTGGGGTAAGGTTCACAAAGTCACCCCCAGTCATGAACCACTGTCCTAGCCTGACAGTGAGAAGCAGAGGTCACAGGGAGACTGGGTCCCGGATGGCAGACACTGAGTCTTCTCTGCCAGCGCAGCTCTGAGTTCTTCAAAGGGCTCCAGGGCTATTTCCCCCTGGTTACATTCACACACACACACACACACACACCCCTGCTTGCTGGGCTCTGGGTGCGTTCAAGGGGATCTCAGCCCAGTAGGGGGGCATGGCCAAGGTAAGAGCCTACTGTGTGCCAGGCACCCTGCCTGACTTGCAGGGCTAGAGCAGGGAACAGGACCAGGTCCCGTCCTGTGGAGCTTACATCCCAGTGGAAGCCAGCAGTGAAGGAGTCAAAAGTAGTCTCCGACCTCGAGCTGTGCTGGAAAGGAAAAGCAGGGAGGTGGGGGCGCTGCCTGGACAGGGTGGACCCTGAAGACATGAGGGGCCAGGTGGGGTGGAGCCGGGAGCTAAGGTACTGCTTGGGTATTAGAAGAGGCTCCTTAGGGCCTAAGGAACAGGGAGAGATGGTGGGACCTGCCTCTGGATGGGAATCTGAGAGCTGGAGCATGTTCCCACCTGGGCCTGGGATGGACCCAGCTTTCAGAGGGCCCGGAAGAGCCCCTGCTGAGAAATGAGTGTGTCGTTGTCTGTCCCCCCGCACCCCCCCCCACCCAACCAGATGGCTGCAAGCTGTGCTGGCTGCTAGGATCCAGCCCCATCCCTCCAGTGGAGGGTTCTACATAACCTAAAGGGTGTGGTGTTCTCTGCTGTGCAGAGTGGGTGACGTTTGCTTGAGCTCCAGACAGCGCTTCCTTTCTTCCAGGCTTCAGTGAAGCCGGGGCCTCCCTGAGGCTGGCTGGGTCTAAAACCGCTAACCAGTTACTCATTCAGTGTGTATGAGGGACGTTAATTTTTTCCAGGGGCCTTGCCCTATTGATCCAACGGCTAATTCCCTCAGATAACTCCTTTCCCTTGCTTTGTGGCTGGTGACAGGGTTCCTAATTGACTTGGAACTGTAGGCGCTGGCCCAAAAGTCAATCATGAATTGGGCACCCACTACCAACACCCAAAGGGCAGGGGCCGGAGTCAGATGCCTGATGTTCAATTCCCTTCTTGGCCACAAGGGGGCAGCCGTAGACTCTGGTTGGAACCTCGCCCCGGGCAGTTTTGAGGATGCCAGCTGCCAGGAGGGGGCACCTTTCTGGCATGTTCTCTGGACAACAGTAGTAGCTGGGCCCAGGGCACTGGCTGTGGGGAGGCTTGATTCTTCTTTGTAGGAAGCAGCTCCAGGGGTGAGGCAGCAGGGGGGCTGGGACAATGCAATGCCCTGGAAGCTGACTGTCCCTCTTTGGCCTTGACCACGAGGCCCAAGTCTCCAGGCATCTGCCAAGAATAAGAACGTGAGCTGAGTTAGCTTTTTTCCCCAGAGTGCACAGGGGACCATTTCTCTTTTGGGGTGTTTTTTTTTTCTTCCTTCTGCCTAGCCCCACAGAGCCCATTCTTGGCTCAGGACTAGGAGTGTGCTTAGGCCATGTGTGTTGAACCAGGTTGGCTGTATGTTTTGTGCATGTTCTTAAAAAGAATTTTTTTTTAAATACTAAAGCAATATGTACTCGTTGTACCAAAACCAAACAATAGAGAAGGGAGTGTGGTGTTTTCTAAGGGAGTTCCCAGGAGCTTGGCAGGTTGCTCAGCCTTATGAAAGCACTCTCCCCTTCTGCTGTGTGTGTGTGTGTGTGTGTGTGTGTGTGTGTGTGTCTGTGTATATGCACACATGCTTCACCTTGCTAGCTAGGTGTTGAGTTGAGAAGCCACTAAGGCTCTTAAGGCTGCAGATGGCTCTGTGGAGGCACCTTAGAAAACCCAGGCTGCTGTCTGGCATGACCCCGTGAGAGCTGGGCTCAACCAGCAGTCATGTTGTTTTATTCTCAGCAGCCACCCAAGATCCGCAGTGCTCGGGGAGGGCTCTCAGGGGGGATGTACAGGCCAGAATCACTCAACAGTGAAGCCCAGGAGAACCTCCTGGTGACCTATGTCTTACTTTGGGACACAGGGAGACCTCTGAGCCCCACGGGGGAGAATGCGCTCTTCCAGCCTGTCTTAATGCACAGCCTTTATCATTTCTGCCCACCCCCACCTCACCAGAAAGGAAAGATCCCCTTGCCGGAAAGTCTCAGTGCCCCGCAAGGACAGTGTCACAGCCTTTTTCTGGGGCTAGGGGTGAAGAGAAGAGCTTTAATTTTTAAAACTAATGGTGGGGGTCTATGACAGCAGTAAACAGCTTGCTCACCTTTGAACTTCCCCTGACTTTGTCTCCTGATTCAACCCTTCTGCTGTTGAGATAGGTCAACCACCTGTGCTGTTCTGAATCTCTGACCAGAAACCTCTTGCACACAGTTTCCAGCACCAGCCCCAAGACGGCGACTTTGGTCAGGGTCGTGTGCACTGCTGCCTGTGTAGGTTCCGTTCAGCCCTAAGTTCCATGCAGTTTCTTATTCTCTGTTTCAAGTCAAATTAAAGCTCCCAAATTATTTTGTTGAGCACCTACTATATGCAAAACTCGTTGCTAAGCTCTGAATGCATCAAGGATGTGGCGAATTTAACAGACTGAGCTCCTTCGGTGCAGGGCCAGGAATGAGATCCTCGTCCACTGCTTCAGTGCCTTGGTTAACATTCCACCAGTACTTGTGGGACGCCTGTTGAGAACAGGTCTGATGACCAGGAGCTTGGTGTGCAGTGGGCACTGCGGAAAGACTCAGGTAGCTGCGTCCTGGGAATCCTGGAGTTCTAATGGCGGGGAGAAGAAAGCCCAACCATGCCAAGTCAAAAAACAGTGTCACCCTGGCTGGTATGGCTCTGTGGATTGAGCATCAGCCTGCCAAACAAAACGTTGCTGGTTCGATTCCTGATCAGGGCACATGCCTGGGTTGCAGGCAAGGTTCCCAGCTGGGGGCATACAAGAGGCAACCAGTCAGTGTTTCTCTTACACATCTATGTTTCTCTCCCTCTCTTTCTCCCTTCCTCCCCTATCTATAAAAATAAATAAATAAAATCTTTTTAAAAATGGAAAGTAAAAACAGGAGTCTTTCTCAGGGATCTTTGTAGTTAAAGGGGAGTAAAAACTGAACATCTAGATGCCTGCAGTAAACCTGCCTTGCCCCTGGGTGGGTGATAGGCTGGGGAAAGGGTGGTGGGGGTATTTGTTCCACACTGATTTCTTGAGTGCCTTCTGTTACAAAGCCCACCTCACCCACCTCATCAAAAACTGCACAAACTGAGTGAGATGAAGCACTTTGAAAAATCTGCACTGCTGCCCACGGCTGATGAGGGGACCCGAGGAGCTTGCCACCTCCCTGCATGGCCTACCACGAAGCCTCCCTAAAAGCTGGTTTTCTTGACCCCTCGCTGCATGCACATCTCCTTTCCTTCTGCTCCTGGCCAGCTGGGCTTTACTTGAATTGGAATCAGTGGCTTCCTGGCTTCCCCACGTGCCACCTGATTCTGGGCTAGGGTTTGTCTGAGGCCCTGTTAGCATATTGTTAAAAGTGGCAGCTTTGCTCAGAAAGGTCAGCGTGAGGAGACCAGAACAAAGAGATCTTTTAAGCTAGCCTCTCACGAGGCTTGGAAGAGCCCCAGCTGTACCTGGCATGGGCAACGGCAGACCTCTGGGCAGGATTGCTCGGGCTGGTGGGAGAAACCCCGTCTGGTTTCCCGTTTCCCCAAGGGGTGAGCTGAGGGGTGCCCCCAGCCTTTCAGAACAGGTCAGTGCCAGCTGAGAGCCCGAATCTGTCCCTGTGCAGTCCAGGCCACTGGAACCTCTGTATTAGGTTTTCTCTATGTGCACTTAATAAAATTTGAGATTTGCCCAAAAGGTATCTGAGGGTGATTGTTTCCTTAGCTAAAGAGTTCCTGAGAGCTTATTTTGATAACCAAAATCCCTTGTAGATTTGAAAATGGTGACAATACACAATTTTTTGAACACAGGATCTTGTTTATATGCAGTTCTAATTCCTTAGTTGTGTGTGCTTTGGGGGAAGCAGGGACTCCCAGCGTCTACCCTTCTCTCCAGCCCCCGAGCAATGCCAGGACTGCTGGTCTGGCAGCACTGTCAAGTGGGGATGGTGTGGGGACTAAAGGCAGAGGGAGGACTGTCCTTGTGCTAGACTGGGAAGATGGAGATACCATCCCTCTTGGCTCTGGCCGCCTGGTAGCAGCCTGGGCCAGACTGCCAGGGAGGAGGCTGGCAGGTGGCCCACAGAGTGGAAAGTCACCCCCAGGTCCCAGCCACCAGCCTCCTCAGCTGGTGGGCACTGGGGCAGCCCCTGCCTCCAGCCCCATCTCAGCCTATGGCCATTTGGCCCAGCGGCTGGGGCAGAACTCTCCAGCAGCCTGAGTTCCCAGAGCTGGCCAGTTCTACTCCTCTGGGGGCTCATGCGCTCTGTGTCCTTTTTCTCTCTCCTGGTGGTAGCCTGCTGTCCAGCTGGGTTCCTTCTGAAGGCAGAGGTCTCAGTGGCACCCAAGAGCCTCTGCTCTGAGTTCTTCCCGTTGGACTCGCGAGGGCTCCCAGTCTGTCCCTGGGTGCGGCTTGTTGACCAGGGAATCCTATTCCATGGCCCCCCGGGGGGGTGGGGGATGATGGAATGGGAAAGATGGATGCAAAGCTGGAGGGTCTCCCTAGGCATGTGTCCTCTCCCTGCTACTCATTAGCTCCTGAACATCCATGCAAAACAATGTGGCAAATTAAGTCATAAGTAGTATATGAGCCTTAGGACCCAAATTAGAAGGGGAAAGGAAAATAACTGACATTTAGTGACCCTCTACCACATGCCGTGGCATGCTTGGGGCGTCTCGTGTGTGCATCTTCCTGACAGCACTGTGAGCAAATGAGGAGCCTTCCTGCTACGCATGGGGAGCAAGGACTCAGAGGGGCTGCTTTCCTTCCCAAGGTTACAGATTTAGGATCTGGCTGCAAAACTGGGGTTTTCATGCCTGGTTGTCCCTTGTACAATCTGGCTTCATGGCACAGGAGAACTGGAAGACCCTGGGGGTCATCTAAACCCCCGTGGTTAATGGTTCTCAAACTCGAGTGTCCATCAGATCTCTCTGGAGACTTGATAAAACCCAGTTGCTGGGCCCCACGCTAGAGTTTCTGATTCAGCAGGTCTGGAGGAGGGGTAGGGAGTCTCAGAATTCGCTTTTCTGGTAAGTTTTCAGGGTGCCGATGCTGCTGGTTCAGTGACTTTGAGGACTTCGAGAACCTATGGTCTAAACTAATGTCTCTCAAACTATAGGACGAATAGCTCTAGCAATACACAAGGCCATCTTAAGTAATACACAAACTTCTTTAAAGTGCTTCTATATTTAATGTCTGTTAGCAAATAATAATAGTAATAATAACTAGCACACCAAATCCATGATTTCGGGTATTTTTTTTTTAAGATTTTATTTATTTTTAGGGGGGGGAGGGAGGGAGAGAAACATCAATGTGTGGTTGCCTCTTGTGCACCCCCTACTGGGGACCGCACTCACAACCCAGGCATGTGCCCTAACTGGGAATCGAACCAGCGACCCTTTGATTCGCAGGCTGGTACTCAATCCACTGAGTCACACCAGCCAGGGCTAGGGTATTTTTGATTAAGGTAAGATAGCTACTGAAGTCAAAAGAAGCTATAAAGACAAGTATTACATGAGTAATAACTCTGATGGTATGTATGCAGCTCGGAGGAAAACTGTAGATGCGGTATGCAGATGACACAAGTCTGGGAGCTGCTGGCCCAAACTACAGGCCTGACTTTATAGAGCAGCGGACCATGCTCAGCCCACAGGAGTGGGCCTGCCTCCCTGGGCCACTCGGCCGTGAGTAGCAGCGTCAGACTTGAACCGTCTCCAAGGACACTATGGTGCCCTGTCCCCTCCTGTGTCCAGGAGCTCAGGGTAGACTAGAGAGGGTTACTGAGACTCCAACTCCACCTCACAGTCTTCATCTCTACCCTCGGCCTCCCAAACAAGGCTCTAAGTTCTCTAATGCTGGTAGTTTACACATTTGGAACTTGTTTTTGTGCAACCAGAGGCGCCAGAAGACAGGACTTGATCTACAAACCTGTCCATTTATGGCTCCAGCCCCCGAAGCCCCCAGGAATCTGTCTTGTGTGTGAAAGTTGCAGGAGGGGCCTATGTGACTTTCCTGGCTGCCGCCTTTGGCTTTTCACCCTCTGTGATCCTTCTTAACTCACGGGCCTGTCAGCCTCAGCTTTCCCTTGTGTACCATGACACAGGAAAGCCCTAGGACAAGTGAGAAGAGTGGCCCTGAAACACTGGCCGCGCACATGCCATGCACCAGGGCTGTGCTAGGGCTGAGCTTCTGGAGCAGACGGGAGTCTTCAGGGCACCAGGGGCCAGCCTGTAATCAGAAAATGACTGAAAAATGTCGTGCTTGCTCCAGAAGAGGAATTAACAGGGTGTGAGAGTGATACAGCATGGCGAGGGGCCTGGGAAGGCTGTAAGAAGGAAGTAGTATGAGAACGGTTTTTAAAGGATACATACGGGAAAGGCTGCCGAAGGCTGTGTGAGAAGCCTGTGCCAAGACTTGACATGGGGAACCATGGCCGGTCGCTGAGAAAGGACCCGAGTGGTGGGCGATGAGATGGGAGGGAGACGGGAGGCAGACCCAACAGCTGAAGGCCGAGTCGGGACCATGTAAGCGCCGAGGGCGCCAACAGCGGGGCCAACCTGGGGAGGAACAAGATGACTTTTGCATGTCAGGTAGACCCTTTGGGGGACGGCGGAAGCAGTGTTTCAAACTGTAGGCCACAGCCTATGAGTGGGTTGCAAGATCTATTTAGTGGGCCTTAGCCCACATATTTCAAAAGGAGGCGTAGGGGGAGACAAAAGGGAACTGTTAGTGTGGATTGCAGGCAGTAGAGGTAAGTAAATCAGGAAACTTGCTTCAGTTGTGCGTAAGGAAAATGTGTATATACCCTGGGTTGCAATGTCAAATACATATTTTTTTGCTGTGGGTCACACTTTTAAAAGCTTGAAAATTATTTTAAGGCACAGGGGACTGACTGGAATGGGTAGGATTGGTCAGGGTGGTTGTCCAGGCCTGAAGTGACACAGGCTAGTCTGGGCCCTGGTGGACGGAACTGAGAGGTGAGGAGGAGTCCTAGCAGGGCCTGTTGCGGAGAGTGAAGGTGGAGGATTTGAGACTGACAGAAAGCCTGACACCAGCCCAAGGCTCTTGGGCCAAAAAAACATCTTGTTTGAAAAGCTTGGTCTCCTTCGGGGTACTTAGAGAGAAAGATCCCCCTCTTTGATGGGTGATGTCCTGGCCTTCTAGGGTCCTCTGGTGTTATAAGTCTGACCTCCCATTCCAATTATTGAATGTTTTCCAATAAAAGGCAGGTGCCTAGTGTCTGCAGGCTTGATGAGGATGCCCTTGGGGGAATGAGGCTGGTAGCAAGTGACCCTGCCTGTGCTGTCTTCCCACTAGGAACATCGTGAAAGGCATGAGAGAGCTCCGGGAGGTCCTCCGGACGGTGGAGACCAAAGCAACTCAGAACTTCAAAGTGGTAACGTGGAGGAGGCCCCAGGACTGGGGACTGGGGACTGGGGCTGGGGCTGGGGGCTGGCTGTAGCTGATTTATTCAGGGGTCAAGTTCAGTGGGAGACAGCAGAAGTCCCAGCGGGCAGCCCCTGAATCAGGGATGGCAATATGTTACGTGCATCCTTTTGCTCTCCCCGTTTGTGCTCGTGGCACGCACTGTTTATCAGTCTCAGTGCTTTCCCACTGACCCTGGGAAGCACCCTCAGCACCCTTCTCATCTCAGCACTGCAGGGAACCCTGGCCTTGGATCAGCTGAAACCTACAGCCACCATGTCCTAGCGAGGTGGTGGGCTAATTCTTAGGGACTTTTGACTGTAGTAAATAACCTTGACTCTGCTTTGCTGCCCAATGCAGGCTTGCTTTCTTGAGCTTTCACCCCAAATCAGCCAGAGCTGCTTTTCACTCTAGAACTTTTGGCCAAATATGAGAAAGGTATTGGGTAACAAGAGCTGCCTGTGCCTGTAGCTTCAGGCTCTGCAAAGGCCTGTGAATGCTCCGAGTTGTGCCAGGCTCCACAGGCCCAGGAGAAGGGGGAAAAGCACCTCTTGTCTAGGAGAGGAAAGAGGATAAATGATCAAGTAGGAGCCATCAAAAGCCAATGAGAAGGATGGGTATCCTCAGTCCTGGAGGGGGCCCATGGGAGTGGAGTGGTGGGGTGCCCTGGAGAGGCAGTACTTCTCAAGGCTGGTGGATTTGGTTGGGAGGCGGGTGGAGGGCATTCTGGCCACATCAGGGGAGAGCTGACCTGTGCCTGGGTCTGAGCCTCCCTCTCTGCCAGATGGCGGCGAAGCACCTGGCTGGGGTCCTGCTGCACTCGCTGAGTGAGGATTGCTACTGGAGCCCCCTGTCGCACCCTCTACCTGAGTTCATGAGCAAAGAGGAGAATTCCTTCATCATGCAAGCCCTGCGGAAACCTCACCTCTATGAAGGAGACAAGTAAGCTCTGCTGGCCCTGCCGGACCACACCTGTCTCACCCAACACTCAGGGTTCAGCACCTACTGGGGCCCTCTCTCTGCCCCGTGCTTTCCTCCAGCTGCCACCCAGCTCTCTGCCAGGCAGGTTGTTCAGGGTTGGCAGGAGCCAAGTAGACTAGGCAAGGCAGGTCTCAGGTGGGTTGGCAGGAGACTCCTATAGGGCATCCCAAGGCCACACAAATTATTTGGGGCCTTCCTATCTGTCTTGCTTAATACCCTATCTCTCTTGTTTGTGCCAGTAATTGAAGGTGGGGTCTGTGACCACCCAGTAGGGCTCCTTGCCCCAGCCTCTTTATGGAGTGCTGGGCACCGGAGGGGCCATTTCTTCCCCTGGAGCATTTGCAGCATTTCCAGCCCGGCAGCCCACAACAGCCTTTCAGATTGTAACTCTGGGGTGTGCTACAGGCTGCAGGTGGTATCCGGTGCCTGTGAATTATGCAGGAGGAGGTCACTTTACGGGGGCTGGTGCTGACTCCAGGGCAGAAGGACCAGTGTGGCAGGTGTGGCGGGCCAGCAGTGCTGCGTGCGGCTGTGCTGCAGCCACGCCGTCTTTCGTGTCTTGCAGCCTCTACTGCCCAAAGGACAACATTGAAGAAGCCCTCCTGCTGCTCCTCATCAGCGAGTCCATGGTAAGCTCCAAGGCCTGCTCTGCCCCATGGGGTAGGGCTGCAGTGCTCAGCATAGGCCACCAGGTCCCAGCTGAGTTCTGCCTCCCAAGGACATCACTGAAGCATGATCTGTAGGTCTGCCCTCCCCCCACACACTCAGGGGTGAGGTGCACAAGGTTTGGGTCAGGTGCATAAGGCTGCATTTGGAGACTGGATCCTGCCTCCAAATGAGTAAAGACTGAGCTAACGGGTCCCCACCGACCTCTTCTGGGATTACAAGGGATGGTTATCAGCGTTGGCAGTGTGAGTGGAACAGCCTGTGCTGGGTCTGGGGCTGCGTACAGGAGCTGAAGGAGCATACGCTTCCTATACCCATGGCCTGGGCTCAGGTTCCAGCCCTACCACTTGCTTGCTGAGGACCCTCCACAAGCCACCTAACCCCTCCGAGCCTCAGCTCCTCACCATGCAATAATAGTCACTCCCAGAGTAAGTGTGCCTGTAAGAGGAACTCACTCGTTCACAAAAGTATTTATGGAGCCTCATCTACTTTGTGGCAGGCCACGTGCTAGCTGCCAGTGCTGCAGCAGCAAACAGAATGGAGAAAAATCCCCACCCTCCTGGAACTTACATTCTAGTGAGGAGGTGGGGAATAAATTCACTAACTGCTAAAATAACCCGGGCACCAACGTCTGCACGCCATGGAAAAGTAAAGCCGTGGGGGGAAAAGATGTGCTGGACAAAGCACATGTAAAGGGCTCGTTAGACTTTATTGTATGAGACCCGTCTCCCCTGGCCTGGGCAGGGAGACAACGCACACACTCACGCACATGTGAGCACACACACAGGCCTGGCCCTGGGAGGCTCAGCAGAGGAGAGAGGTGTGGTTGTGTGGTCCAGGAAGTAGTGAGATGACAGGTGCCCTGCACGGGTCCAAGGGGGTGGAGGGGGAGGGCAGGAGCAGCAGAAGCCAGGTATGGAGGTGCCATCGCTATGGCGTGATGTGGGGGAATCCTCTGACTGAGCGGCCCCTTGGAGCTTGTGAGCTGGGGACCCCCAGGTGGAGAACTAAATTTTTTAAAATGATGTATCTCATAGCAGTGTGTGGAAGTGAAGTTTAAAAATCTAAGACCTCCTGAGCTGGATCCTTGAGCATCCTGATATGAATGTTCTTTTGGATACCCGGGACTGTGCGACGCCAGCGCTGGTTTAGAGGACTTTGGTCAGTGGTTACCTTCAGCTCAACAGGTCCTCCGGCAGAAGGAGGGACACTGGCTAGGGGGAAAGAGGGTGTGTCATTTCTCAACCAGCTCCAGTCGGATGTGAGAGTTACAGTGGAGGGGCGTGGGTACTTAGATGTGAGTGCCACTTGGCCAGAGTGTGGTCCTGACAGGTTTGCAGGGTGTGGACTTGTGAGGGGGAAGCAGTTGCTGCAGGGAGGGGACACCTAGCTGCTTAGCCTGATGTGGCAATGGCAGTACCAAGTGCCAGACCTGATTTTCACTGGAGAACAGTACGCCTTCCACAGAAGAAGGACCCTCAGTCTCACCCCAGACTGAACCCCAGTTTCTACTTATGGAATGTCAGAAGTACACCAGTCCCACTGGGTCCCCTGCACATAGCTCGGTTAGCCATCTCACCCCCTACACCCTCAGACAAGGTGGGACTAAAGTCGCCTGTCTCAGGAAACAGGGGTCATTAACATCACCTTCCTGGGCTGAGGGGTACAGTGTGGCCCACAGGTGGGAGGTCAAAGGGGAAACAGGAACAGTTCTCAAGTCCTTCTCCGCCCGGTTCCAAGCTGATACTGCACAGAGGCAGGCACTGTGTTGGCCCTCAGAAAACTAACAGTCTCACGTGGTTCAGTATAATAGTTATGTTCCTGGCTTACCAATGAGATAAGTAAGGTCCAGAACAGATCGTGTCTCAGTCAAGGAAGGGCACATTGTTAGAATCCTTGCAACCATGATTCCAATCACATCTGTTTCCCTAAATAGCTTCCAAAGCACAGGCTGGGATCAAGGCCGGGCTCTGTCACCCCATGAATTTTCTGTGGCCTCTGTTTGATCTGGGTGCCCTGGGCCAGAGTTCAGATGCCTTTCCATTAAGGTTATTCCTCCCCAAACCCTCAAGCTGCCCTAAAACAAGGTGAAGAACGCCTTTTGCCAAAAGGTGGCCCACACTTGGAGCCAAGATGAGTTTTCCTGAATGTGTAGTTTCCCTCTACATAGCTCTTTCCCTTCTTCGCAAGGCTATGTGGCTGGCAGGCCTGCTCAGGAGACTCAGTGGGCCCAGGCCTGCAGGCCAGGTGGTATTCTAGGAACTCCCTGCAGCAGGCAAAGCAGAGGAGGTGCTCGGACGCAGGGTGCACCACAGCTGGGAGGAGGCACCTCTCCCAGGGCTGCCTGGCTGGCTGGCTTCCTCTTCCTCACACCCACCCTGTCACACACATATAGAAACTTTAGCAGTCTGGGGGAGAGCTTTGGCAATGGACTTAGCTTTGGTGTCTCATCTACAGAGGGCTTTCCACCCAGGATCTGGCTACGTCTCAGAGCACTTTCTCATAGTGAGCAGGCCGCTTCTGGCTTCTCTCTGGCACTTGTTGCCCACCTTCCTTCCCTGCAGTCACATTCTCAGGCAGGCATGGGCTTCACTGTGTGAGCCTCCCGGGCTCCTGCTCTGACCGCTCTAGTGAACCAAGGTTCAGTCTGGCCTCCATGTACCTGCAGGGTTTTCCTTACCTCCCTTAACGCTGGCTGGGTTTGCGTGCAGATGATATAGGGAGGAACCTCTAGCACAGCAGTGGGCTGCTGTGGCTGCTACTTGGATTCCCCTCATACCTACAGAATTCATTAGGCTGCTGTGAAGGCTCTTTCAGCACAGCCAGCCCGGGAGGTGTCATCCTAGCGCTCCACCTACAGGATCGCCCAGGCAGCTGCTCCAAGAAGGTGTGTTTGCATGTTCCCTGTGCACAACAGCCCCTGTTTTGTGGTTTGGAGCTCAGAGGAGAAGCCTGCACGGGATCTGCGTGTGGGGCTGGTGCCTGGGATATGGTGTTTGTTATGGGCCGACTGAGTGTGATCAGAGTGAATAAATTCTTGTCTTTCAAGAGGTAAATAGACATCTTACAAGTGCTTCCGCAGAAACGCAAGGGATGTGAGCTGTAACTGGTTGAAGATTTGTGTTTTGGATTCAGTTTTGAGCCTTTGGGGCCAAAAGAGCATTTTAAAATCCGTTTCCCCACACAGCCACCTCTCATCTGCCCAGCACGGGAGATGCAGTGGGGAGCAGCTCAGTGGGACCTGTCCCACACGTGCTCCCAGCCGGCGGAGTGTGTGTCCGGAGCCAGGGAGGGAATCCTGGCCCTCCAGTCAGATGGAATTAACTCCAATCTTCTGAATCCCGAATGCATAGTCTCGGTTTTGAAAGACCCATGTGTCAAAACCAGCTTGATTTTTCTCAAACAGTTGGGAAACCAGGGGGCCAGTTTCTAAAATCCTGATCTGGGGCATAAAACTATGTGCGACAGCAAAGCGAATCCTTGGGTCCTGACAGCAAGGGTTCATCAGCTGCTGGAAAGGTTGCTGCTGCTGTCAGGTTCTTGGGAACTGAAAGGGCAGCAAGGGCCTGGTGGGGAGTGTTGGGGGGTGGCCCTCACAAACTGATTTTTTGCCATACCCAATGTCAGGCATCCTCCACTTGAATCTCGAACTTGCCATTCACAGCCTCCATGGCCTGTGAAGAGGAGTAAGTTTCTTACCTTCCTGATCCTCAGGTTTTTCATATGTAAAATGGGGCTAAGAAGGCCTCCCCTGCAGGTACTTGATCCTGAAAGTACCCGGGACATTGGGGGTATCCAACACCTGTCTGTTTTATACTTGGTTTGACTTAGTCATTTCAGAAAACATTTAGGTTCGGATCTGGTTGGGAGAGAAATTGGTTTGAGGATACCATTTGGTTTAAAAAAATAAATAAGTGAAGTGCTTCCTGGGCTTGATTCCATGTGGGACTCAGCAGAAGAGCACAGACTGTTCCAGCTTTGGGCACCTGCTCTGCTCTCACACAAGGCCCGGCTCTGCGACAGGAAAGGGTCTGATCACGCTGCCAGCTTGGAACACTCGGTCGGTGGGGGGAGAGCCTCTCACCCTCGCTGGCAGGAAGAGCTGTGATTTCTGCGGCAAGAGCCTGATGCAGCTGGCGTGGGCCTGGCCTGGGCCTTGGGAGATGGGACACGTCACAGGGCATGTTATTTCTTGGCTCTGGATGGGCAGCTTGAAAGCCGGTGGTAATTATGCCTTCCACTGGGGGACAACAGCCTAACTGGAACATAACAGTGTCGTCCTCCAAGGAGGGGCAGGTGCCATGCACAGATGCTTCAGGGAGACTCCTTTCTGGGGCAACTGCCGCGGGGTGTCACCAGGAGGCCCTGAGGCTGGGTCCTTGGCCAATGGAGAGGCCATGTCTGAGAACAGGGCTGAGCGGGACCCTGGCCACATTGCCCAAGGCCCTTGTTCTCTGCAGAGAAGCAGAGGTTGGGAAAGCCTGGCCTTGGATTTTGCTTGGGTTCTTCCATAAGCAGACACATGCCAGGCCTTCTGATGAACTAGGCGAGCTTACCGGACACTTTCTCAGAGGTGCCTGGAGGCCAGGAGAGAGACAGAGAGTGAAGCCAAAAGTCCAGGCTCTGATCTGCATCCCCGCCATCTGTCTGTATGCCTTGGGGCACCTCCCTGGAGCCCCTGGGCCTCAGCCTTCTTGTCTGTAAAATAGGACAGTAGTATGTGAGAAAGTCATTGTGAGAATTAAGAGAAGCCACTTACAAAGTGTCCACAAGTTCGTTCCCTTTCCTCCTCCTACCCTGTTTGTGCCCAGGGTTAGAGAGGAGAGACAGGGCTGGACAGAAGAGAAGGTTATTACTCTCTGGCCAGTGGAGGGTCAGACCTGAGCTGGCAGAAGAGGAACACAGGGTAGCAGAAGCCACCCTGGACGGGCTTAGTCTGAACTCCTGGGACCTTCTGAGGCTCAGTTTCCCCATCTGTGAAGGATCCACAGTAATTTCATCCTGCTGGTCCATGGGGCCACCGTGAGGCCAGATGAGGTGATGGACCGTAAAATTCAGCTCCTGAAAGTTTATGCATGTCACACACAGAAGGGACGGCTGTTTGAATAGGAGTTGCCTGCTTTACATTTCCCAGGGGCTGGCCCACATGGGGAAATGCACAATCCCTCGTGGACCTTCTTATAAGGCTCATGTTTGCTTCCTGGGTATTTGTCCAGAGACCAGATGTAGTTCATGCTGGCCGTGATGATGGGACATATTGAGGAGCACATTTCTTTGGTGTTGTCTCTTCTGACCTGCTGAAAGGCCTGGGATGAATGTCTGTTAGTCTGGGGGAGGCCACCCCTGGAAGGACAGGCAGAGCATCCAAACCTAGCAGCAGGGACAGTCCCATGAACCCTGCCCAGGATTAAATGCATGAGTTAAACAAGAGCTGGGCATCCCCAGAGGCTGGTGGCCTGGGGGTGGGCCTGGGGGTGGGCAGGGAGAAACCAGGGGAGAATATTCCGCCGTGATTCCAAGACTAGTACCGTCCATGATGGTGAGAAGAAACTTGAGGGTCCATATTGCTTTAAGGGTCACAGGTGCATTCACATTTATCACTGTGTTTGATCTGGAGGATTTTCTAGTGAGACCATTTAAATGGTGGAAGGAAAGGAGTGTGACTGGGACTAGCTCAAGGCAGGTTCCTGGTGGAGCTGGGAGCATTGTGGGACTTTAATGGTGGTGAGCCCCAGGGAGGAAGAGTGGGACAGCTGGGGGCCCTGGGCAGGGACTGGAAGCCCTCAAGAGTGTCTGGGGCCCTGTCCTCTGAGGCTTGCTCTGGACCCTGAGCTGCACACGAATCTGATCATGTTGCTCCCCACAGCAGCTTAGGCTTCCTTCTTTCTGCCCCATTTCCCCGACCCCACCCTGTTACCATGGTTACATACACAGGCCAAGCCCAGCAACCACTGGAGCATTTCACCGCAGCCCTGCCCCAGAGCCATAGCAACCACAGGGCAAACTTCTGCTTTCAGCTTTCCTTTGGGGAACCTCGCTTCCTTCTTGGCACAGGCCTCACGTCCTGAGGACCCCTGGGAAGGTGCTCTTAGCTGAGGAGATGCTGCTGCAACCCCCTCTTCTGTTCCTGTTCTTATGACCTAATTCCACCCAGTGTGCTAGAAATCCACCCCTCCCTCCTGCCAGGCCCACATTGGGAGACACTATGTTCTTAAAGGTCAAGGTCTAGGGCGGACAGGAGGAAGTTCCCACACTCGGCCCAGAAATGTTTCTCTCTCAAATATCACTCATTCCACTCACGTGAACCGATGAAAGTGCTTTGTATAAGCCTGTACTGGGCTTGGGAGTCTAGAGAAATGTCCCTGCTTCAAGAACTGGTGAACCAGTTGGATGTGTGAGGGTCGAGGTGGGTGCCCAGTGTTAGGGGAGGACAAGGGGGTCCAGCCTCGCCTGTCAAGATAAGCCAGGGATGTCACTGAGGGGGCGGATACCCGCATTGAGTGGTGAGGAGGCAGCAGGCCATCCAAATTGATGGAGGGAACAATGATAGGCTGTGGGGTGGATAGGGAGCTGCAGGGTGAGGATACAGAGCTGCAGGAGGCGTCCCACTTGGGGGCTGGGAGGACTTTGACTTTATCCTGGGCCAGTCTGGAGGGAGTTGGGATCTGGGTTCTGGCAGGGGCTACTCTTCAAGGACAGACCAACCAGAGCTGAGACCTTTGTTGACAACTTGCTGCTCACCTGCCCTGAACAAGACTGGTCCGCATGGGCAGGTCCCCGGATCCGAGATGTGCCCTGCCAGACCTCTCCCTCTGGCCTACAGAAAAGCCACCCTGCGGGCCGCCTGCCCTGCTCCCTCTCCATCAGGACCACTCTCCCACCGGACTCCTAGCCCAGATTCCACTCAGCAAAGACCCATGTGCTGCTGCTGAGGGTGGGGACCATGTCTCCCATCCTCTTGTTCCCTAACACCTGTACCCCAAACGCTGCCTCGTGGAAGCTGCCTCTCTGCCCCAACCTGGGCAGCCGGAGCTGGGGATCAGGTGGAGGTGAAGGCTGGAGGTGGGGGAGTAGGGAGGAACATGGCCAGGCACAGAGCAGGTTCTGGAGCTTTGTATTCCTACTCAGCTCAGTGAAACAGCCCTTGCCAAGCATCGCCTTAAAATTTCTTCTCCCTTCCTGCTGGTGCCTATGTGGGTGGATTTCACCAGGAAGGAGGGGGTTTCTCTGGCACTTTCCCTCTCCATGCCTCTCCCTTAACCCTTTTGATCTCCTGACCTGCTCTTGTTTACCAGGCTGGCACCAGTGCTCAGCCCTTCTGGGGGTGTCCTGGCCTCCCATGCCCTCTCCTAGTGCCGGTCCATATCCATGGTGGCGGTGGGCAGCTCTCACCTATTGTGGACCCCTGGCCGCTGGCCTACCTTCTGCCTGAAATGCCCCTATGGATGAGTCACTTCCTTGGGTCTTAGAGGCACTTTGACTTCCAGAAGCCTTTATGGGAACACGGTTCAGGTCTGCACGGCAGGAACGGTAGTCCAAAGGCCACTGGGCTTCTGCCTCTGCAGCCATGGGGGAGCCTTAGCCCCTGACCTGGAGTGGGGGTGGGGGGTAGTCCTGGCCAGGGGGAGGAAGTGAGGACCATCTGTGATGGGAAGGTTTGTCTGGAGCTGACCAGAGGGGTCTGCCTTTTAAGGGCCAGCAGTTCCCCTTACTCAGGAAGGCCAGTCCTTGGTCTGAGGTCCTGTGTGGAGGAGGTTCGGACCTTCTAGAGAGGGTAGGGGATGCTGGGAAGAGACCCCTTGGCCAAAGGACAGGCTAGAGAGGGGAGGATGCTGGGAGCAGCCAGTGGGGGTATGTGGCCAGAGCTCAGCTTTGCTTCAGCCCTCAGTGTGTGTGTTGAGGGGTGGGGTCCCTGCCCTGTTGCTGCTCAGCTCAGAAACCCCCATAACTTCTGTTCAGCTATTCCTGAGCCCGAGTGCCATCCCCAGGTATGGGTCCCCGGGTAGGGCCACAGGCCACAGGCCACAGAACAAGAGGGCCTGGGATCCCTGATGGTGAGATTTTGGGCTTGGTGAGCAGAGCTCCCCCTTCAGACTGTGGCCCTCCCTCCTGAGCAGCTTGGAGCTACCGAACTCCTCCCTGAGTTCTGGACGCCTGCCCACAGGCCTCAAGTTTGGGGGAGATTACTCGAAGAACAGAGAGGAGAGAGCTCCATGGTTGGAGGGAGTCAAGGACAGGCCCATGGGTGATGGGAAGGAAGTACCGAGGTCCTTTTCAGAGGAACTTGGTCGGAGAAGGGGGTGAGGGCCCACAGCCTGAGCTTGCCTCTGTGATCAAGCAGCAGAGCCACCTACCTCATCTACACAATTCCACGTATTCTCTGAAGCTGTTTCTGTGAGTGAGCAATTACTATACAAACACAGGGAGCTCTTCCACTAAACAACTGGTCTCACTCCTGAAAAACGCCAGTGTCCCAAAGGCAGGGGAAGGCTGAAGGCTCCTCTGGATGAAAGGACTCTAAAGAGACGTGGCGCCTGAGTGCAAGGCATGACCCTGGATTGGATCCTAAGGGAGAAAAAGTAAACAGCTAGAAAGGTCATCAGTGGGACGGGTGGCGGTCTGGAGGTGAACTGGTATCAGGCGATAGTGATGACAGCGTCACACTCTGACTTGGTGTTTCTGTTCTGGTTCTAAAAAGAACATCCTCCTGTGCTGAGGGGTAAAGGGTCCTGTCACTCTAACTTATCATCATGATTGTTATTACATATCAGAGAGAGAAACAAAGCAAATGTGGTGAATGTTAACTGTTGGGTTTACCGTTATGCTTCTAGGCTTGCAACTCCCCTGTAGATTTGAAATTTTGCAGAAGAAATCATTGCCTAGCTGAGCCCGCGCCTTCAGCGCGGCTCCCTCACCCCAGCCCGGGCTGAGAGGGGAGGGCTTTCTCTCTCTGGAGAGGCCTTCGTGGGGGTGAGAAAGGAGCTGGCTGGTTCTGCCTGGCTTGGGTCAGTGGTGAAAGGGCGACGGTCCCTGGGCCTGGGAGGCAGGGGCCCTGTGGGGACAGGCTTATTTTCCATCCTCACCTTCCCAAACCCATGTTCCCCAACAGGCTACTCGGGATGTGGTGCTGAGCCGGGCGCCGGAGCAGGAGCAGGACCGGGCGGTGAGCCTGCAGAACGCCGCCGCCATCTACGACCTCCTGAGCATCACACTGGGCAGGAGGGGCCAATATGTCATGCTCTCCGAGGTACAACTGGCCCATCCCAGCCGGGACTCAGGTGGTGCACAGAGGAAACCAAATGGAGCCACCAGCTGTCCTCCTCCACTGTCCCTTCCCTGTCCCCCCCCAGGGCACAGCTCAGATTTGGGGAGGCCAGGCTTGGGACCATTCCTTCTCCAGTGCCAAGGGAGCTGCCCTTCACTGGCTGAGTGTTTTTTGTTTTACTAATGGTCTTATGTGTTTTTCTTTTGAAAGTAACACATAGCATTGTACAGAGAGGCACAAGAAGAAAACTGAATCCCTCAGTTTCCCCCAGAGATGACACTGGTGTTTCGTGGCTTCCTCTTTTGGCTGGGTTCTAAGCTGGGTAGACAGATGCCCCCATTCTGCTGGGCAAACCCTTCTGGGACAGTGCTCCATAGACTATGCCCAGGGGATGGTACCTCTTTGGGGTGGGGGACTGGAGGTACTGAGTTTCCCCCTTTCTTCTGCTTCTGCCCACAAGGGACATGGTACACACATTTTTGAGATTTCAAATGTGAGCTGAGATCAAGGTGGCTTTGGGGCCCTTGTCTCCTTTGTGACAGGAATGAACCGCTGAGTAGTAGATTCTCTTTCCGCATGTTTTGGGGGGCTCCTGAAAGGGAGGACCGTGCCACCTGCCAAGCCCCTGCTCACGCCAGGCTCCATACGAGGTGCCTTCTAAGATGATCCCCTGCTTTAATGTGGAAGGATAAGGGGTGTTCTCTCGAGTTTACCACGAGGAAGGCGAGGCCCAGAGAGCTAGTTTCTGCCTGAGAGGGTGCGGGGCGTGCGTGCTGAGCCAGCACGTGACCCCAGGCCGCTGAGCTCTTCCAGTGCATGCTGTTTGGTCCTGGTCCTATGCCCCATGCCTGGCCCCGCCTCACCTGACCGTGGCCACACAAGAATCCTGTCCTCGTATACTGGCAGCCTCTGCCTCTAGCCCCTGGAACCACTTCTGCTGGGGACTGTCAGATCTCACCAGGCAGCCCCTGGTGCAGGCTGCCCAGGACTGGCCAGGCCAGCGGAGCGGTAGGTTTTCTCAGCGGGCATAGAGAACAAACAGCAGGATGAAGAGGAGCCTTTACTTTTTGGCAGCATCCTAACCACCAGCTTTGCCGTCGGCCTGCTCTGCCACTTCCAGGCCCCATGTCTGGCAAGTCATTCAGGCCCCAGCTTCCTCATCTGAGAAATCAGGTGACCCACCTCGAAGGGTGGTCGGGAGGAGTAAATGAGTTCAAACATGTAAACTTGCTGAGAGTGGCGCCACGCGCAATATTAACAAATGTCGGCTCTTACATTTTCATTGGATGTCTCCATTTTGAAAGTACTTTCACAAATCTCGTTTCATTCGCTTTTTACCATTGCCCTGTGAGAGAGTGAGAGACTTGTGTGGGATAACAGCATGCCAGGCGCATGGACTGGTTACCCCCGGAGTTTCCTAGCTAGAATCAAGTCCGGGCCTCCCGCAGCCTCCTGAGGGCAGTGACTTGGGCAGTGATTACCCTGGAAGAGTGGGATGGGCTGGGGGTGTCCCGGCAGGGAAGCGCTGACCAGAGTCTCCCTCCCCCCAGTGCCTGGAGCGGGCCATGAAGTTTGCATGTGGAGAATTTCACCTTTGGTACCAAGTGGCGCTCTCCATGGTGGCTTGTGGAAAGGTAAGGCTGAGGGTTGCACATCACTCTCAGGGGACTCTGCTCTCCTCTGGTCCCTCCCAGAGGGGGAGGCGGGGGATGGCAGGTAGGCAGGCGGGTGTTCAGAAATGTCAAGCAGCTGATTTTCATCTCCAGGGGAGTAAGGGCATGGGAGGGCATGCACAGACCCCTGTGTGTGCATCCAGTGTGCACACATGAGTTACGAGTGTGCCAGGTGTGCAAGTATGCATCTGGGGGTGCTTTTCTCTGAGGACATGTGCACGCATGGGGCATCGTGGCAGTTCCTCGAGTGAATTGATGCATACAACAGCATGAGACAGGTGTGGGGAGTAGGTTCCAGCAAGAGGAACGTTGTTTCATTGGGGTTGTAAGCTGTCTTCCCGCCCCCCGAGCATGGAGTCAGGAAACGACCTGCCCGTGAACCTGGAACTGACCATATCCCAGGTCGAAGGGCTGCATTTGCTCTCCACCCACCAAGCCCTGTTTTAACACCCCTCATTTTTCCTCGGATGAGAATCACACTTACATAAGCCTCTATTTTAAGTAGTGACATGATCAGAAAAGCTTTCTGGGGCTGGGTGCTGGGGCTCTTGGAGCTGAAGATGCTTCGAAGGCAGGAAATAAGATGGCATGAGCTCGAAGATCATTCCAAGAGCTGTAAACACCCAGGGCCCTTTCATGGGGCTGAGGGAATTCCTTGCCCGCCCGCCCATCTGTGCCACCTGCCATTTCTAGCCCCGCAGCAGTCTCCAGGGGGGGCCCTCCTAGGCTTGCCAGCTCCTCCATCACGAATGGAGGGTGTACAGGCTGGGTCCTGGCAGGGAGAGGGAAGGAGAGCAGGTGCTGTAGCCTGGCAGGTGGGAAATACAGCCGAGAATCAATCAGGGAGCCTTCTCTGCCCCCACCCCGCCTGGCACTTGTCATCTCAAAATCTCAAACCTCTTCCCCCTCCCCCATGAAGCCGTGGCATGATGTGCCCTGGCTCCATGCTTAGCAGGACCTTGTCAGGGCTCAGGGAGAGATCAGAACAGAGATGGGGAAGCAGGAACAGGGGCTGGAGCGTACATGGAGCCTGGGCAGGCAGCTCATAGTGGCATGTGACAGCTTCTTGTCCCCAGGAAATAGAAAAAATGCCTCTAGTTTTGTAATAGTGAGTGTGGCCCAGAAGGAGAGGCCTAGGCTACAGGGGTCCTCAGCCTTCTGTGAGTCACGGAAGATGCTAAGGAAAGTTGGGGACCCCTGCTCAGAAGAATGTACCACATGCAGGAGTTGGCTTTAACTTCTGCGGTTGCTCCTGGAAGGCCCCAGGCTCAGGAGAAGGTGTCACATTAGCCTGGGAGGGATGGGGTCTTCCACCTCCTTGCTGAAAAGAACCAGGCTCAGAGGGGTTCAAACACAGCCTGGCACATCCCGGGATTCAGGGAACTGTTGTCCCGGCCAGCTCCTTCACACACCCGCAAGGTGCACACGAGACTAGGCTCAAGATGGGGAGTGGGGTGATTGATGTGTTCCTCACACAGGAGGCTGGAGACCCTGGGCTACACCCACCGCTGCATTCAGTGCAGCAGGAGGTTGTCCCAGAAGCACACTCTCCACATCCCTCAGGAACCCTGTCCGTCAGATCGGTTGGCCTGGTTGGCCAGACCTCACCGTTTCTAAGATCCTAAGGTTTGGTACCTGTGATTGTGCCCAAAAGGTCTTCTAGGAGGTGAGGCCGGGCAGATATAAATACCTCTGACACTTCAGCCTGCAGGAAGAAAGGATGAGTTCCATGGCACGATTTAGGCCGCTCTTTCTTTTTGTCCCCTCAGCAAGCACATTGGCTGCGTTGCTAGGTAACCAGCATGACAAAAAAAAAAAAGAAAGAAAAAAGAAAAGAAAAGAGCCAGCTGCTCTGACTGCGGAGTCCGCAGATGGCTCCTTAAATAGCAGCGTTCGTGGTCTGCGCAGGGGTAGATGTGAATCTGGGGGGGTCAAGGTTAGAGAACGCTGTGTTTTAAGGATGCAGAGGTCAGCGGCCAGCGAAGGAAGCCTGGAAGGGCCTGGAAGCTTGCTGGGGTTGTGGCCAGAGGGACTGTGCTGAGAGTGCTAGGAGCAGCATTCACAGGACAGGGTCTCAGGAGAGGTGGATGGCCTGGCAGCACCTTCAAGCGCCTCCTGCAGCCTCCCTTGCTCCAGCCCGTGCAGGGCACCTTGTGCAATCTCCCAGCCTGCCAGAGCCTGTCATCTGCTAACACCCTCCTGTGCGTGGTCCTCATGTTTCCTGAGAGAGCATGGGGGATGGGGTATTTGCTCTCCCCAGCCTTCCCAACAGCCGAGAGCCCGGGCCTCTTCCCTATTCCCGCAGAGACTCCACTAGCCCTTGCCCAGTGCTGGGACAGAGCAGGCTGTTGGCTGGGACATCTGGTATTGGCCTAATAAGCCTGAGCCCAGAGCCCAGGGAAATCTATCACATCTGGGCTGAGAAAGCTCTTCTTCCTTAGCTAGTGACAAAAGGATGGGTAGTGCAAGAGAGGCAGGGGTCGAAGGTCTGCATCAGCCAGTCCCTCACACCCTCACACCATGCTGTGGCTGGGCGAATCCCCAGTTCCTCAACATCACCTCTGGAGGTGCCAGGGAGGGAGAGAGCTGATTATGGTGAGGAGCGCCGCCCACGGTAGGGCCCCACACGTGGGAACTGTCGAAGTTACAGGCGCATATCCCTGCCTACCTGGGGCTCACACAGGCAGGGGAGTGTACACATGGGGTGTTGGGTGGCGAGGATCACTGCTGAGTTTCATGGAAAAGTACTGGACTCTTTCAAAAGGTTCCAGCCTTGAGTGAGTATGTATGGGGGGTGGGGGAACACAGAGGCCTCCTCTCTGTACAAGACAGGCACTGCAGAGACAGAGTCGAGCAGTAGGTACAAACTAAGAGCCAGATTGTTCAAACCCCCTCTCAGCTACTTGTGGGCATTGTGGCTTTGAATAAGCTACTTAACTTCTCTGCATTTCTGTTACCTCATCTATGAATAGGACGTAGCACCTACTTCATAGGAGAGTTGTGAAAATTAAATGCCTTAATATTTATAAAGCACTCAGAACAGGGGTCAGCAGACTTTCTCTAAAGGGTCAGAAAGTTACATGTTTGACTTTGCAGGCCGAGCAGTTTCTGTGGGAACTACTTGACTCTGCCTTAGCACCATGGAGGTAGCCACAGATAAGACGTATATGAGTGGATGCGGCTGAGTTCCAATATTTACTTACAGGAGCAGGCAGAGGGCCAGTTTGGCCCTCCGACTTACAGCAGTGTTTGGTCCACAGTAAGATCTAGATAAGTGTTGCCGGTGTTCTCGTTGCTGTGATTAGTTATATCCCTACCTGGCTCTGGACGCTTTCCTCCACTTGGCCCTCCATCCACACTCGGCCATCCTCAGTGGGCCCAGTGTGACCCCGTCTCCATGGCTGAGTCCATGGAGCCTAGGGGGATCCCCAGATCCCAGTCTGGAGGTCCTCTCAGGCTCTGCCATCTTGGCTTCTCTCCTTGTCTGCCAGCCTTTACACTTCCACCCACTCCCTACCACTGGCCCTGCCTCTACATCCCCACGTGGTTTTGATCTGATGTCATCATCTATTCACCCAAGAGCGTTGGACTCAGAGGTTTAAGAGAACCCCTTTCTGCCCCTCCCATATATGTGGTTTACATCTGAATTCCTTTTAAAGAGCTTCCACCTGTTGTCACCTTCACTGCTGTCATCTCACTCGGCAAGGGTCACAACCTCCATTCTCCAGATGAGGCAACAGAGGCCCAGGAGGGACTTGCCTGCCCACACTGCCTGGGCTCCTACCTGGCCCTCTTCCTGGCCCTTGGGAGGAAAGGGGTGCAGAGCAAGGACTGGCAATTTGGGAACTCCCCCACCATGCAGGAGGTGCCCGGTCAGTTGCTACCTAGGGCTGTGCATGATGGCGTTGCCTGCTCTTTCTTCTGCAGTGGGCCTACGCTGTGTCGCTGCTACGGGAGTGTGTGAAGCTGCGGCCCTCGGACCCCACCGTGCCCCTGATGGCTGCCAAGGTCTGCATTGGATCCCTGCACTGGGTGAGTGAACTTCGGGGGCAGGGCAGCAGGGCCCAGGTCCTGGCAGATTCCTGCAGGAGGATGGCAGCAGGTGGGTATGAGATGGAGACACGTCCATCTTGCTGTGTATGTGAGGGTGATATAAATGACAAAGTATGGAGAGAGCTGGATGGGTCAGGGAGACTTCCTGGAGGAGGAGGCCTTGGACTAGGCTTGGAATTCTGGGAAAAATCCATACAGATCAGCGGCAAGCCCTTCAGCCACAGCTTGCTTTCCCCAGTACCATGATTAGCAGGGAAACCTCTTGCTCCCCAAGTCTTTTCAGGGAGACTGCTGGCATCTTACACCCTAGCGGGAGAACAGCCTTGAGATGTGGGTGGCATGTGGGTGCTGGCAGAAAGGAGCCACCTAGGCTGAGCAGTGCAGCAGAGGATGGCAGTACAAGCTGGAGAACACAGAGAGGGTGGGCTCACCAGCCGCTAGCTTACAGTCCTACATATTCCCAGGGCTCCTGAGAGGGGCCTCAGCCCCATCACTGGGATGACGCCAGAAATACCCACCTCGCTGAGGTGGGGCAGGAGAGGGCATCTGTGTGCCCAAGCTGCCAGCTCTGAGGTGTCTGTGGGTCCACCCAGCCAACGGCCGCCCTTGCCAGGAAGTCCTAAATTTAGGGCTTCCCACAGTGGAGGAGCTGTTTCCCTCAGCAGCATAATTACAGTAATTATGTGCATTCAGATTACATGGTAATAAAATTAGGATCAAATCAGTCCAAATTGAAATCAGATGAGTTAGGAGCAAAGTAATCAATGACAACATAAATAGAAAAGCCCAAAAGGAAACTTAAACACGCAGACTTGTCATCAGAATCGGGAAGGAGGGTGAGTTGTTTAACCTCAGCTGAGAACATATTTGGGTTAGGGGGCAGGTTGGAGCCTGGGTTTAAATCAGGTGCAGGCTAGGGTGGGTCCTGTGGGGTCAGGGGCAGTCCTGGTGGCCTTCCCTGACCAAAAACCTCACCTCTACAGCTCCCTGAAGCCTTGCTTTTACCTGCCTCGGACACTTAGCACCTCATGTGGTAATCATTGGTGTTTCTTGAGGGCAGGGCCTGTCTCTCTTCCTTCTTGAAACCCCACCCCAGGCTTGATGCCTGGTGCTCATTGGGTAAATCCTACTTGCTGATGAGCACAGACACAGGGCACCGGGTTCTGCCTCATATGGAACTTACCTTCCCAATTAGACAGGGAGCTTCTTCATGCATCGTGTCCTGCCCCCTGAGCCCTTCTTCCCCACACAGAACCCTGCACATTTTAGGTGTTCGCTAATATCTTATAGATTGACGGCTGCCCCAGCTGGCCATGAGAGCCGGGTGTCGGGGGTGTGCATCTGATTCAGTGGTTCTCCCTGGCTCCCTGGGCTGCTGCTGGGCTGAGAGCAGGCTGTTGGTAGCTGAGGGCAGCTACCAATAGCCTCCAAGGAGGCCAGGGGAGAGACGGCCCAGCACCCTCTGGTATCAAGGCTTCCAGCAGAAAGAGTGGGTCTGACTGCAGCACACAGAGGGGAGCTAGTGCTCAGGGCTGGGCATGGATCCTGAAAGATGTCCTCCATCACCTCTGTCCCCTGCCTTCATGGCTGTGCTGACTCACATCAGTCCCCGGCAGGCCCAGCCATTGCCCAGCCAAGCTCTGTCAGCAGGGGACAGAAATCCAGGGGTGGGCAGCTTGGCCCAGGTTGCAGGAAGGGAGGCTGAAACTGGGACATTTGAAAAACGGTTGTGCTGGATAAAACTGGACTGGGTGGCCGTGTGCCCAGAGGCGGAGCACCTGCTATCCCCACGTCCTGTCCGTATGCCAGAGTCAGTGTGGGACATCCCAGGCTGGCTCTGGGTCTGGAGGTGGTTAGGGAGGGGGGCGGCGGAGGGATGGTTACGTGCGGGTTGATAGGGCATTTGCAGTGGGGTGGGAGCGGCTGGGGCAGCTGTGGGACCAGGTGGGAGGCTTAGCCTGAAGCTCCCCTGGGTGACAGTCATGTATGGCCTGCTTTGGCATGGCCAGCATCCTACCAGGGTCCCCAGCTAGTTACTTGGGGCAGGAGAAGAGGCAGATATAAATATTTTTTAATATCCCTTCCAACGCAGTTATTTGGAATCCCTATAATTTAAAATGTCGACTCTTTTCTAGGAGGATGGAGGTGGGCTAGCGCATGTGTGCTGTGTGCCGCGCGCAGAAAGGGAAGGAGAGGAGGTTATGAAACAGAAGCAGGCTCTGCTCCTCTTTGGTGGTACTGTCTCTGGGCCTCTTCGCCTGACGGGATTGTGTGGGTGGTGGAAAGAGTGCAGGCTTTGGAGGCAGAAAGGATGGGGTTCAATCCCTGCCTGCCCACTTAGTGCTGTGTGACTTTAGGGGAGTGATTCACCCTTGCTGTGCCTCACCTGTAACCTGGAAACACCAGACTGAGGAGTGTCCCTGCTTAGCATGTTGCAGGTACTGTCCCTGCGACAGCCTCTTCAAAAGAGCAGGCTCCCAGAAGGAATGTGCTTTTGCCTTCATTTTTCAGATTCAGGGGTGGGCGGAGCCAGGGAGAGGGACGAAGTGTTGATGAGGCAGGGAAGAAAGAATGGCAGCTCCGCCGCCATTAGCTTGTCAGGATTAGGAAGAGTGCCTGCTCCTCCCCGGAGCACAAAAGTGCATTTTTGGTGGAGCAGATAACAACAGGTCCTGGGCCCTGTGGGACGGGCCTATGGAGAGACTGGAGGTGCTCTTTAAACAAGCTCTGCAGGCTCAGAAGCAACCTCTCCAGTTCCCAGGAAGGGAGGAGGAGGGTGAAGATCCCCAGGGACGACCTCTCCCGCCCACTGCAGGAGGAGGGAGGCAGCCCTGGCGGTGGGAGGCAGCCCGCGTGTGAGCAGTGTGTGCAGCCAAAGCCAGTCTTAGGTGGGGACCAAATTAGGACAACTGGAAAGATGTAGGAACTTGTGAAGTCACTTTTCCTACTTATGGAAAGCAAAAAGCATGCCATCCTCCAGTGCATCTTTCCCCAAAGGGTCAGAGAGAAGAAAGAGGGAGAACCACAGAGGGCAGCCATGAATCAGGCAGCTCAGAAAGAGCCAGACGTAGATCAGGAGACTGGGATTGGAAACGCAGTCCTGCTACTTGCTAGCCAGGTGACCTTGGGTGGGTCCCCTGAGTTCCCTGTGCATCAGAACCTTCAACTGTGAAACACCCGCCCCACCAGGTGGCTACTATGCCAGGAAAGGCCAGGTGAGCACCAACTCGCTCTAGAATTGCAAGGGAGTACCTCCACCTTGGTTTTGTGCAAAGTTACATGGCTGCCATAGGTGAAGGAGACATTAAAAGCAGTGTATCATTGGGAAGGGAATGATTAAAAAATTTCTTGAGGACCCCTCACCCTACAAGTATTTTGATGAGCGTGGAGGGCCCAGTTCTGTGGCCTGAGTGGGTCTTGCAGAGGCAGGAACTACAGCTACAGAGCTATGTGCAGTTGCTTCTAAGGCCTGCTCAGGAGGAAGCACCTGGAGATTGGAAAGGACCAATGAGGTCCTGGGTGGGAGAAAGATATGGCTAGGGTGGGCGTAGATGGGCAGACGCCGGGCAGGCGCTGAGCAGCTCAACCCAGGTTGACACCCATTGGTGGGTTGTGAAATAGAACTGTTTAAAAAATGGAAATAGACTGTTAGAGAAGAGGATGGAAAATATCCACATGTGTGCCCCACAGTGGGGGTGAGTGCTGGGACAAGGGGTAGGTAGTGTGTGTGTGCGCGTGCGCGCATCCTGGGCCACCGGTCGGGGGTCGGGGTTTGGGCAGCCTGGCACAGCGGACTGGCACAGGGCTGTGGTGACCCAGCTTGCCCTTGTGCAGTTGCTCTTCTCCGGTGACTAAGGGTCAGGCAGAGACAAAGGCAGGCAGTCGTGTTCCCTCTCCGGATTCAGGAGAGTCTTTGATGTCACTTCTTGATTTGTTGCTGCGATCATGTAGTACAGGGGAGGGATCTGGTCAGATGGCACTTGTATATCTCTCAGGTTGAGACTAAAAATCCTGGAAGATTGAACTAATTATAGGTATAAAATTACAACTAATAATGGCAGTTTATACTTACTCAGGCATTGCTCTGAGCACTCACCATGTCCTCTGAGAAGCCCTATGAAGCAGACAATTATTATCCCCATTTCACAGAAGAGGGAACTGAGGCACAGCAAAATGAAGTGACGTGAGGTAGATAGCCACACTGGGATTTGAGCCCAGCAAGTCTGGCCCCAGAGCATGGAGAGCTGCCGTGGATGTGGAGCTGACTCTGGACTTAGGTTGGATTATAGTCTTCAGGACCAAGGTGGAAAAGCCATGTTCTCAAGGGCGTTAGGAGTCCCACCTCTTGCCTTAGATGAAGGGGAATTGTGTGCTCACCTGCACCAGCGCGCGCGCTCTCTCTCTCTCTCGATATATATAGATATATATTTTTTCTTTACATATATTTTGTTTTAAAATATATTTTATATTTGAAATACATATGCACTTGGGGGTTGTTTATTATTGCATATTGTCATACTTAATAGACCTGATTTTATTTCTTTATAATCACTGAGTTGGCTCCACATGTAAAAAGCTGCTTTGTTTCTGGTAACGGAAATCAAAATAGTGTTGGCCATGTAGGAAACTGGCACACTGAAGCCTTGTGAGTTTGATTTGAGACAAACACCATGCTTAGTGGTCGTTTTAAACGTGTGGACTTCAGGCTGGCAAGTAGTGGTGAGAGAAGGCTGCTGGCCTGGGGGTGGGTCAGAGTGGGCCAGAGTGGACCATCCTTGACAAGCCAAGGATGTATGTTTTCATTTTTCAAAGCTCAAGGATGGTGAGCTCTATTAATCCAGAATGTGATGTGCCGAAACTGGGCAGTAACTTTTCCCTGCTTGCCAGTCATCGCCAAGCCTTCTTCCCATCACCCTCTGTATGTGGGCTGCAGGAGGTAGAAGCTGCAGTTGGCTGAGTAGAAGGACATGGGGAGAGTGTTTACACTTGGAGTGCAGTAGGTTTCTGGATTCTTTTTATAACTTGTACTTGGAGGTTTATAAAAAAGCCTGCTCCTTTCGCATGAGGCATAATGAGGCCCAAAGTCTGTGTGATGAGTCGCATCCGCAACGGGATATGAGGAAGGAGAAGAGGCACTGTTTGCTCACTCACCCTTCCTGCGATGCCCGCTGCCCCCCACCCCCACCATGAGGCCTCCTTGGACAACCCCAGCCACATGACAGCCCGTCTGTTAAAGCTGCCATAGCCCATGCCAGCCTCACACAGTGTAGCCTCAGTTAAGAGCTGCCTTGTTCTGCGGGATCTCGCCTCCTGTGTGTTGGCCTGCAGGCTCCCGTGTGAGCTCTCCAGGCATCCTGCGCCCTTGTCACTGGGCAGCCCCAGCCGGGCCCAGCACAGAGTCTGGTGCCGCAGAGGTCTCCATGGAGGTTTGTAGGGAGGAGCAGTTGACATGTGGGGGCAACTCCATGCTGTGCAGATGAGGATCTCTGGGGCCCAGAAACTAAGGGACTTGCTGAAGGTCCCATGGCTCTTAGGTGCTGAGCCAAGATCAGAGCTGGTGTCAGGATCAGAGCCAGTGTCCAGCAGCTTGAGCTTTCCTCCCAACTTGGCTCTGACTTCAGCCTTTTCAGCCCTCCTGAGTCCTGCAGGGCCAGGTGCTCTGGAGACAGATCCCAGCATCTCCAGCTTTGGCCCTACCCAGCCAGTCAGGGCTGGGCAGCAGGCAGCAAGCAGCTGTGGGGTTTCCTGAGCTGCTGCCTCCCCTTGAACCCCAGCTCCTCGGCTCTGATGGTGTCAGAGGCCCAGCTCCTCGACTCCCTCATTTTTTTAAATGACCAGCCTGTCAACCTGGAGGTTGCCCACTGCCCTGGTCAGCCACCAGGGCTGGTGGTTGGGCCCCAGAGGGACTCAGACCCCCTCAGCTATCTCTCTCTGGGCTGTCAGCTCCCCTCTCAGGCTCCCTTGGACTTTGGTTTTATTGTTTCCCTCACTGTTCACTGACCGGGTTCTTTGCTCCGTCAGCCTTCTTCCTGCGGACAGCTCACACAGCTACACCCAGATGGTGGACTCAGCTCAGCTCACTTCTCCATGCTGATGCGCTCTGTCTCAGCATCTCAACTGCACACTCCAGGGAGAGAGTCCATTGTCCCCTCTACCCCCAGCTGTGACCAGTGGTCAGACCACAAGATGCATAGAGCTGCCCCTTTCCCAAGGGAGTGGGGCTGGGGCTGAACCTAGGCAGGGACACAAGTGGGGCAGGGCACACTAGGTTGGCTAGAAGCTACCTTAGGTGCAAATCTGCTCTCTGGTTGGTTGACTTCGTGGGCTTCTCCTGGGGAAAGACACCCCACACAAGGGGCCTTATGCATGGCAGTGGGCTTTGGCAATGATTTGTTAAGCCCCCTTCTTTGTTCTTGGTGACACAGACTTGGGTACACTGCCACGCCAAGCATGTAGGCAGTTAACATTCCTGGGCCTGCAAGGGGGGAGGGGGCGTTTCTTAAAGGCCTGTGGACTGTGAGTGGGCATGGCTGAGGCCCCCAGCTATCCCCTGCCCCCCTGACTGCTGGGGTCACCCCAGAGGGCTTGGGAGGCCTGCCTTGTGGGTGACCCCGTCTTTGTGTCACATGTATATGATGATGTGAGCACACATGACCCGTGCCAATTGGTCCCTTTCCAACTGGAACAGGATAAAAACAGCCCCAGGCCTTTTTCCCCCAAAAAAGTTTAATTCTCTGTGTTGGGGAGTGAGCTCATAGGCAGAGCAGAAGTGGCAGCCTGACCACTCTGCAGGGTAGGCAGTGTCCCCCAGGCCAGTCCCAGACCCTGCCTGTACCCCCTGCCCCTGGCTTCCTTCTGCCGAGCAGGGACAGACCCAGGGAACTACAGAGGCCAGATGAAGCCAGGAGCTGGCACAGACTGGCCTAATCCTGGGTCCAAGCTCTCAGCAGGGCAAGTGATGGGAGGCGGCAGTCCCTAGGGCGAGGGAAGCTTTCTGTGAGAGACGTAGTGCCCTGCGGCCATAAGTGCAGGCCCCTGGGTGGGTGAAGAGGTCCTAGGAGTCACAGGTAGTGGAAGGAGGTCACTGATTCTTCCACTCTGGCTGCCTGGCCTCTCTGGCCGTGCTGCGCACACAGGAGGAACTGCAGTCCTGAGTGACCGGAGCTGGGACTGTGAGTGGGCCTCATGCTGAGGCCAATGAAGCCCTCCCAGTGAACTGCGCCTCTCCTTTTCGCAGCTGGAGGAGGCTGAGCGCTTTGCCACAATGGTGATCAACCTTGGGGAGGAAGCTGGGGAGTTTCTCTCCAAGGGCTACCTGGCGCTGGGTCTTACCTACAGCCTGCAGGCTACCGACGGTGAGTGCCACCTCAGAACCTCTGCTTGGGGTGACCCTGGCGCCCCAGGCCTCTTGTTCCAACAATGTCCACCTCCCAACACACCCCATGGGCTCCTCTGGGGTAGGTGTGCGCACACACACACCTCTCAGTCCCAGTTCCATTCTTGCCCAGACTTCACCACTCTCAGGGATGCCCTCTTCATCCACCAGTTCTTCCCATCCTTCAAGGCCCAGCCCAGCTCCTGGCAGAGCCTGTGCCACCCTCTGCCCCTGGGACTCCGGAGGTGCCCACAGCTATAGCAGGCTGCCAGCCCCGACCCCTCATTCTACCTCATTCTAGTTCACCTTTAACCTCAGCACTGCCGTGATCTTCTGGGGTCTTTGGAATCCTCCTCTACGCATGGTATAGAGCTGGGTACTCAGCAGGCGTTTAATAAATGCTTGTGCTTGTCAGAGAGGCTTCAGTCCTGCTACCCAGAGCCTAGCATTGTCTCCCCAGTCCTGCCAGCTCAGCTGTATGGCCCTCACGGGTCAGGCAGCCAGCCACCTACTTCTGTCTCCTTGGAGCTTCAGGGGAAGGAGTTGATGGCCCCCCTAGACTAAACATGGGGTAGGCATCGGCCCCTGAAAGTACAACAGAGGTGACCGGAGTGGCGGGGGGGGGGGGGGCGGAAATCTAGAGGGCAGGAGGGGAGTCAGCCTTCAGTGGGTGTGGACTTTCTGTTGCGGGTAATGAGAGTTCTGGAGCTGGATGGTGGTGATGGTTATACAACATTCTGAGTGGACCTACTGCCACTGAACTGGACACTTAAAATTTGTTAAAAGTGGTTGAAAAAGAAGCAGGAGCCTTGTAGGTAAGGAAGCCCAGGGAGGCATGTGGCCAGGTTGGAAGTGGGAACCTTTTTTTCCAGGCTCAGGCCTTGAGAGGGTCAGGTTGGCCCAGGTGGTGAAAATGATGGTGGAGGGGAAAGACCTGGTGTGAGAACCCACCCTGCCAGGAGGCTGGGGCCGGGTGGGCACCGCACACCTTCCCTCCATAACTGGAGCAGTGGGTGGCATCAGTTTGGAGCTGCTTGAGCACCAGCCTTTGCCAACAGGGCCCGATGGGGCCTCTCCGTGCAGAGCCTGTGTGCCCTGCAGTGGGGCGGGGCAGGGCCGGCACCCCTCAGCACCCCTCATGGTCGTCTCCACCCTATCTCCTGCAGCCACTCTGAAAAGCAAGCAGGATGAGTTGCACCGGAAAGCACTGCAGACGCTGGAGAGGTGAGGGGCCCGAATGGCGCGAAGGCACAGGTGGTCGGTGCACAGAGGGTCCTCTGGTGTGATGGGGCAAAGGTCTCTGTCCCCATGTCATTGACCAGGAAGCCGAGGCTCTGAGAGCTCACACACGAAGCGGGGCAGGCCTTTGGGGTTGGGTGGGGGGTTGAGTCTTTCAACACCAGTGGACTGTCCCCGCTCCAGGCTCAGCCCCAGCCCTCCTGAGTCATGGCTCTAAAATGGGAATAGTAACCCTGAGTGTTGCGGTAAATATCTGAGGTAAATTAGGAAAAGCACCTTGCACAGTGCCCTACCTATAGCAGGAGCTCAAAAATTCAGGGGCTCCTCACAGCCCCACCCCCAGCTCCCCCAGAGATTTGCTGGCAGCCCAGGGTCCAGAAGGTAACAAGCGGGAGACGGGGAGGCAGAGAAGCCTCTCCCCCAGCATGGGCCCTTCCTCCCTCAGACCCACGCTGGATGAGCGCTGTCTCCACCACATCCCCGAGCCCCGCCCCCCAGCATCGCTCCCCAGCCCTTCCTCAGCCCTGTGTGTCTTGTCTCCCATACCTTCATCCCCTAGCACCAATGTGGAAGCTGCCCAGCTGGGGCCTGCCCCAAACTCCTTGTGCCGGCCTCCTCAGAACACGTAGCACATCTGACTCCCTTCTGAGGCAGGTGGTTCCCGAGCCCAGGGAGGTCGGACAGTCCCATCCTGGGCACCCAGGGTAGGGGGGCATTTCCTTCTGTCCCCTGCCACCTCTTCACTCCTGAGGCTCCTTGCCCAGAGACGCCATTCCCAGCCCCTCCACCCTCAGGAAGGAGCTCCCTTCCGTCCCTTGGTGGAGAGGGCAGCTCCAGGCTCTGCACAAGGCCACAGCCAGGCCAACAGCTGCTCAGAGATGACAGGCTTCCCCCATCCCCCAATCCTCCCCCTCCCAGGCAACCTGCCCCCCACCCTACAGCCCTCAGCCAGAGCCAGCCCTCTAGGAGCCCATTGCCTCAGTGGTGGCTTTGTGCCCAAGCCATAATCTCCTGGCTGGTCCCTGTTCTAAGTGGGGCCAGGCAGAATCCCCAGCAATTCGCCCCACAGCATGCTGGCATGCTGGAGGCCCCTGTCAGACACTGGTCACTCAGCCCCTGGTGACTGACTTGGCAGCTCCTTTTCTCCATGCAGAGCCCAGCAGCTGGCTCCTGGCGACCCCCAGGTCATCCTCTATGTCTCCCTGCAGCTCGCCCTCGTCAGACAGGTAAGTCCTAACAGTTCCTAATCCCCAGGTCTCTGACACCACTGCTTTTACCAGCTACGTGACCCTTTGCAAGTGACCCGACCTCTGTGAGCCTCTATTTCCTTACCTGTTACGTGAGCACCTTCAAACTCCTCCTCAGATGACTCAGTTGGGTCATGTGGTACAGCCCCTGACCCATGGCAGGCACATGGTGGGCAGATAATTCTCTGCCCTCATTCCCCCTAGAACGTGTCAGACTCATTAGAGGTTGACAAGAGTTCACGATAAGCATTTGTTGGTGTCCTCACCTACTGCTGAGCTTTCTCTAGGATCTGGGCAGCCAAGTGCTTTTCCCTGACTCTGTGGATACCACTGTCAGGCTTGGCCTCTGGGGCCTGATGGGGGGCCTCCTGCCTGCTGACCACCTTCACCCCATGGAGACCACCTCCACCACCCACGGCTCTCTGGGCTGGCCCACCTTCCTTCCCCATGTTGGTCCCAAGAGTGAGACCAGACAGTCACCCGCCCAGCAGATTCTCTTTCAGGAAAGAGAGCTTTGTCCTAGGCCCTTGGTTTGCTGAACCACGTGTGTGCCTGGGTCCTCAGTGCTCTGTGCCTTACCCAGCCTTGGAAGCAGGACCTCTCAGCGGCCTTGGCCCAGTGAGCGTGGACTCTGGACTGGTTGAGGACAGCAGGCAAGCCTTGACTCCTGCAGCACAGTCCCCACCTGCACCAGCAGGGACACAACGGGACTCCACACTGTTGGAGAGAAGCCAGCAGAGCCCCACCTGCTTGTGGTCAAGTGACGAGCAGTGCTGGCTAACGTGGGTGCTGTTGCACCCACCCCACTGGCCTGGGTGAGCCCTGCATCTGGTGAGGAGGCCCTTGGCCCCATGTTATACCTGAGGACCTCAGGCTCTCCTGAGCCCAGTCACTGGGCACTGGCCGGGCCACCCCTGAATCCAGGCATCTAACCCAGAGCCCATCTGCCTCAGTTAAGAAGCCCCAAGTGGCTCTGAGTGTCCTGTTTGGAGATGGGACACTTGGGGCCTTGTCCTCTGGCCTGGGGGTTGGTCTCACTGGTCCGAGTCTCTGGTCTCATCTCCAGTTGGCTGGCTGAGCTGTTTCTGTCTACTCGTCAGGTTGCTGTGGGCCTCACCTTCCCCTCAACCCTGCAACGGCCTAGCTTTCCCCCTCACTGCACCCTGACTGTCATTGCTGGGACCCTTCCCTCTCATGTCCCCGTGCCCCTGTCTGCATGACCTGAATCGTCACTTGTCATTACCCTACTTCTGAGACACTCTGTCTCCCTCTCTGGGCCTTTCTGTCTCAGCCATTTCTAGCAGCCTACCCCTCCCCCCAGCTCACTCGCCCCTCCTCCAGGTCCAGGCTGTGGCTGACTGTCCCAGCCCCTCACCCACTGTGCCGACAGCTCCTGACTTCCAGGTCCTGGATGAGGTCCTCGGCACCTTGCTGCCACTCTCTTCGGGAACATCAGTCTGCCCTGGTGCTTCCGGGAGCGAGGACAGCAGGACACCTGAGACCACTTTATTTTTAGCCCTCTGTAAAAGAACCAGTGCTTTTCTTGCCAAATTCATGATAAACCTTTGGTGATGCATTTTTTAATATCTTTAATTATTCAGCCACCTCTGATGAATGGCGTCTATTGTCTCAGAGAGATGGCTGGGCCAGGCCAGTGGGGCCTGGCACCCAGTTTTCTTGGGGATGCCAGATTTTGGTAGCATCAGGGGACCAAGGACGCTTGAATGGATTGTAAGCAGGAACCTGGCCTGCCTGGGTCTCAGGCCCACTGGCCCATTCTGCCCTGAGCATGTATGGCTGCCCGAGCAGTGCAGGCTGTGGATTGGGATACCCAGCCCAGGATGATGGGGTCTGCCCTGGAGAATCACCGGGGTAGCAGCAGCCTCGGGCAGACACAGACCTTAGCTTCCGCCTTTCCTTTCCTTGACCTTTCCACAAAGGGAGGTCCCCACGGGAAGACTCATGGCCTGGCACTGCCCACAGCCTGTGCAGAGGCCTCTTGGAGACCAGGCAGGGACCAGGCCCTCTGGGACCCAAGGCCCCAGCTGGCCTGCGCCATGGGCCCCTCAGGGAGCATGGTGGGGTGGGCTATAGTGTCTGAGGTCTGATAAGAAGCAAGTCTTTCTAAAAAGACTCATGAGGCTGCTGGGAGGATGTGGACAGTCACAGAAGTTGATTCAAGTGGCAGACACGAGAGCATGAGACAACACATCTCTCAGGACTAGAAGGGAGAATCCTACCTTGGTCATTAACTGCCAGGTGTTGAGGGCTTGGAGAAGGAAACGTTTCAAACGTGCGTGGTACTCTGCAGAGCATTTGTCCACGTCCCCTCAGCCACTGTAATGGGTATGGCTGTTCTCATTTTGCAGTGTAAGAACTGCAGCTCAGAGGGGTGAAGTCCTGGCCCTAGGGCACCAGCTGGAACCTGGCAGAGCTAGAATCCATGTCCCCGTCTGACCCCAGAGTGGCTCTTGCCACTGTGAGCCTCTGAGGAGGAGGCACATTTATTTGTCGGCCCCTGTCACTATGTGGGCCGGCTCAGAGAAGAGGGGCTGGCCACCTCTGGGTCTGTAGCTAGTGGCCTAGTGGCCTCCCCTTACAACCCTCAGTCCTCCAGCTTGGGAAGTGCTTCCCAGCAGCTACCAGATTTTCTGCGCTGTGCCGCACGCCTGCGCCTCTCCACTAACCGGTGGGGACGGCAGAGGCTTCCTGGGCCTGGCTTGGGGCAGTAGATCCCTCTTGCCATGTGACTTGGGGGGGCGGTGTTCTCACCAGAGCACCAGCTCCTCTCCCAGTGCCTGGGGTCTCACTTGAGTCTCGTGTCCCCTTGATGGCACCTAGCACCAAAGTCCTGGAGTGGGGTGTGGGCCTTGGGGAAGGTCACTGAGCTGGTGGTTTTCTCTGGCAGATCTCCAGCGCCATGCAGCAGCTGCAGGAGGCCCTGAAGTTGTGCAGGGATGATGCCAATTCTCTCCACCTGCTGGCTCTCCTCTTCTCTGCCCAGAAGCACTACCAGCACGCCCTGGACGTCATCAACATGGCCATCTCAGAGTATCCCGAAAACTTCAAGTGAGTTCTCTGCGGACGCTGCTGGGCTGGGGGCTAGCTGGGTACAGTGCAGGTGCACCCGCGTACCCCACCCTACCACATAGCCAGCTAACATACACTGATTGAGCACTCATTGCATGCACATTGCCCCGCTAGAGAGTCAAGGTGTGGTGAGGACCTGTAGGGTCGGAGAATTGCTCTGGCTCTCTGTGCCCAGGGGTGCCGGCTGGGGAGCAGTGAGTTCTGGGCCCCACCTGCAGGCCCCACGGTGGCTGTGCAGATAGAGAAGGGGCTGTGCTGGAACAAACATGCTCAGGCTGCTTCCTCCCTGCCCTGGGTTCTGCACTGGAGCTTCCTAGGGACACTAACTTGTGTAACTCAATCATAACCCTGGCGCAGCCCGCCAAGAGTGGATTCTAATACTGGCTGGGCTGATGGGGCCCAAGGGTGCCATCCCCCTGTCTCCAAGCAGGTCAGTGGGCAGTATAGGGAAGGAGTTTTCTCCATCCAGGGCAGTCCTGGCCTCTCCCTTCATCCTTAGCTCCTGCACACACATACTCCACCAGCACTACTTACAGCATCACCCAAGTGCACATCTCTGGACCAGAGTTCAAACTGCGACTGGCCCAGGTGGTAGACTATGCCCTCCCACCACCACCAGTACACGGAGGACCTGCTTTCACCCAGCTGGGACACTGGGAGCAAGAGCCATGCTGGGCCAGCTGAGGCAGAAGGGTGTGCTGCTCTGCAGGAGGGAACAAGGCGGAGGGCAGCTGGACTTCTGCCCTCCTCCCCTTGGGCAGGTGACACTGGGTGTAACAGATGTTGTTTCTCTGAACCCTGTGATCCCAGGATGGGGGGCCCCTCAGCACCCCACTCCCACCATGTCCAACCTTAGGGTCTGCAGGGGGGCCGTTTAGAACTGCCAGTGCTGCTGCAGACGGCAGAGAGAAGCGCAGTCCTGGCCACCCTGAGAGGCGGCTCACGCTGGCCATGAAGCAGGTTCCCAAAGCATTAGGGGAGGTTGGTGGGTGCCACGGCCGGGCGAGGCAATGAAAGCTGTGGTTTTCTCAGCCCGGGGAGGTTTCCTTTACATGAGGAGCCCAGTGACTACCTCTGTTCATCGCTAGCCCACCAGCAACAGGGCTGACCCTCTGGCCTCCTTGGGAGGACACCACCAGGGGCTTGGCAGTGGCAGAGTGCCCACACACACACCCAAAGCACCCTAGTGAGCAGATGGGAACAGAGCTGTCCTGATGGAAACAAAGGAAGGGGATTCATACTCTGCCCGTTCCACCCTTCCTCAGGCCCCGGTCCCAGCTCCTGGCACCTTACTGCACGTTCTCTCTTCCTGACGTCTAGGCAGAGAGCTTTTTCCTGGCAGAGTCACCTCCCCTGGCCTGATGCGCAGAGGCTAATGCCACTTTCTGAAAATCTGCTTAAAGGCCATGGTCTTCAAGGCACAGCAGGAGTAGAGTGTGTTCGGGGTGTGGGGGCCCTTCTGATTCTCCCCCAGCCTCCCCCCAGTGCACCCACAGGAGGTGCCTCCTGTTAGCTTCCTCCATCCTGCCCGGCTCTTGGACTGGGAGAGGAAGATGTCTTCTCCCCAGTCTTCCCTCCCTTACTGGCAGCGGATGCACCACCTACTCCTTCCTCCGACCTCAATCAGGGGCTCAGTTCTTCCCCAGGATGCATCACTCGCCGAAAGTGTCTTCATGGGCAGACAGGGGAGGTGGCCCTTGCTGTGAGGATGATGATGCCCTTGGGAGGCCCACGGGCGAGCATCTGGGCCTGACCGCTCAGATTTGCGCTGCGCATGCGTTCAGGGAGATGCTTTCAGGAGACCCTCAGAGGGAGCCTCACCCAGAGAAGGTGAGAAGTCCGATGCAGTTTATGCTGTTAGTCAATCTGTGGGACAGCTGTGCCCCTCTGTGACAGCTGTGTCCCCACTTCTGCGGGCAGGAGCCTTCTCGAGGGGTGGTCTGTATCGTGGGAAAAGAGCTGCCCCATCCAGACACCGCAGAGCCATCATGGGGGCCTCAGGGGCTGGGAACGTGGGGCCGGCAGCAGCAAGACCCTGTTGAGGTCTGAGCCTAAGGAAGGAATGTGTTTGAGTGTCATTCCCAGAGGCCTCCTCAGGGTTCCTCTGTTCCTTCATCATTGCAGAGAGGCCTGCTGTGGAGCTTTTGGGGACCAGAGTATCCCCTCCCCTGTGGTGCCGCACTTTTCAAAGTCTGCACTTTGGGGTCAACAGGGTGCAGAAGCCATGACAGGTTCTTTATCTCCAAGCCACTGTTAGCCCCTCACCTCATCCACTCCATCTTGGTCTGAACCAGCCCTCACAGCTGTAGAACTAACTGGAAAAAATACAGGGGACTCTCTGGCCTCCAGAACTGTGAGAGAACACATTTCTATTTCTTAGGCAGGAAAAAAATCCATCTTAAAAAAAGTGGGGGTGGAAAACCCACCTACCACACGACTCTGGAATGACTGTGGAGTGCGAGCATGGCTTCTTGCAGATAAGTCAATACTGTTCCCCACAGATGAAACCCCGGAGCACAGAAACCCATGGATTAGCAGGAAATGTCACTGAGTCTATGACCGGTCAGGGATCACTGAAAAATGTCATTACTCTTCAGCGGAAACTGCATCCTGCTTCCCCAGCTGCTCCCTGCATTGGGAACAAGCTGCGTGACTCTGGCTGTTGCCACGGCAGTTAATTAAATGACTGGCCCAGTAAATATCACTGCAGCGAAACAAAAATATCAAACCCCCTTCACCCTAACCTCATCATTCCCAACAGGGTCCATGTACTTGGGGAGCACGTAAAGGCCCATGCTCTGGGCCTGTCTGCCACTGAGCCCCTCCCTGCCGTCTGTCCCAGGTGGCTGAGGTCTTTTAGAGGCTGCAGAGACTGCCTTAGTGAAGGAAGAGGCGGGCAGGGCAGCGTCAGGGGCGGAGGAAGCCTGGCACCGGGCAGGGTGCTGCTGGCAACAATGGACCCCTTTCCACGTAAGCTTATCCCCACGTGAGTCATGCCTGTCCCTTAACTGTGTCCCCTCCAGCAGCATGTTCCTCCTTTCCATGCCTTCGTTTTCTCATGTGCCAAGAGACTGACATCTGTCCTGCCTCCCTCTGCTTCTAAAGTCTACCATGAGACTCAGGCAAGAGAAGGTCTTACAGTAGGTGTACAACCGTGGTGAGGGGCAGCAGTGGGGGGCAGGGGGTCTGGAAGTCAGCCCACAGACAGTGTAAGACTATAACATGGGACCCAAGGCGGGCAGTCACGTGGGCCAGGCAGTGGAGGGGGTGCCCTGTGTCTGAGAGAGGGCATGGACGCTCTGTGAAGGTTTTTAAGCTGCACAAGTGGCCACTCTTCCTATAGGCAGTCTCAAGACTCCAGGAGAAAAACCCAGCTTTTGTGGAGTTGAACTTTTGAAAATCTGCCTGAATTCAGGGATTAGAAAGCAAAGCAAGGAAGATCTTGATTTCCGTGCTGCGGGATGACCTTTAGTTAATGGAGTTTGGGTTTAAAAAGGCAGGAACGTGATGAGGCAGAGACTGATGGCCACAGGGACAGTGTGACCCCGGCATGGGGGGAACCAGACACCCTGAGCAGCTTCCTGAAATCCTGAGAGCTTCTGACTAAGCCCTGGACACATGTGGTGGCCAGGCGGTCCTGGTTAGCCTTCAGGGGGCCTCACGGGGGCAGCAGCCACCCTGTTTGGACCTGGTTGCAAGCCAGGCCTGGCAGAGGAATGTGAGAGGGCCTGTGCAAGCGTGGAGATGCCTTTGCTAGTCTTTTCTCCTTGTCCGGGGTATGGGAGGCAGCTGGGAGGCCCAGAGGGGAGGGGCAGGAATATGGGGTCAAAGGGAACCGACTGCTGATAAGCTGGGTCCTGAAGCCCAGGGCTCCTTGGGGCTCTGGTTTTAGGTAACAGATTCCTTGTGCTTTAGTCAGGCCACTTGTAGTGAAGGTCACCATGGTAACCAAACAACATTCGTGGGTTAATGATGGGAGCTTTCCAATAACCAGCCTGTCAGTCACTGCCCCCGCCCCAGGCCTGGCAGCCTGCCAGACGGGTTTTGAAAGCCCAGGCCATAGGGCAGAGGAGCCAGCTGGCTTTCCCTGCCCAACTCCATCCGTGCCATGGCTGCCTCCTCCCACCCCGTGGGTCAGGTTAGGTCCTTGCGGGAGCTTCTGCCCAGCCAAGCCCAGGTCCAGGGGGACTTGGAAGGGCCTGGGGGAAGGTGTGTCAGAGCCCCAGGGTATACACCCCAGCACGGAAACAATGCAGCCCTCTGGACAAGCTGGAGCTCGCTGTGCACAAACAAATGGAACCATCAAAGCTGTCTCCCCAGGGAAACCTAGGCTGTTTTGGAAAATGTTTGAGCTGATAACTAGGCGTGGGCTGGGCCCAACCTCAGCTTTATCTGGTTAAGGCTACCTTGAACCCCAAGGGCACCTCTCTGACTACCTGGCCTGCCTCGCCTTTTGCTCAGGTGGCATGTGACATGGGAGAAGATCAGGGTCCTGGGGCTCCTGTTAACATTTCTGACTTGAGCCAGTGCACAGTGTTTATTGGATGGATCTTATTAGGGACTCACAGTAGATCAAAAGGATGCTTAAAATACCAACCTTCCAGTGAGTGGGCTGGAATCAAAGGTATTAACACAAACCTAGTTTATCACTTCGCTGCATTCATTAAGCATGTTCGGCTGCTGCAGCCCCCTGAGGACAAAAGCCAGGGCTTAAACTCTTATGGTTGAGGGAAGTGTAAGCCCGGCATAATCACTGGCGCTGTGCTCTCTTCCCCAAAGGTCAGTTCCTCGTTGCTAAGCTGCTGTGACATTCAGCATTTCCCTCCGCTGGTTGCTCCCTGTGGCCTCCTGTGATCTCACTCAGTGTGACACTACAGTGCTACAGTCGCACACAGTCCTCAGTCTCTCCCCTGGTGGTCTGCTGACACTCCCACCAGGAGGATAAATGAACTTTTGTTTTTTGTTCGGGGATAAGAGGAAGGAAGAGAAAGAGTTATCTGCAGATTTTTCCAAAAGGAACTATTCGTTTGTTTTAAAGTGGTTTTAGCCCTTTGCTTCCTGACTCCTTGATCCCTCTGTCCCCAGCCTGTGCTGCAGGCAGGCACTGGGGTGAGGGGCGCACCATTCTCTAGCAGGAGTGGCCCTGGCCCCTAAGAGAGGGCAAGGGGCATTCATTCCCATAGAGCCGGGCTGGCTTCCCTTTTGCTGTGAGTGGTTGTCAGGTCCCAAGGGTCTGCTCATGGGCAAAGATAAACCAGGACCAAGGAGTTTGCTTCTTGGTGTCGTACACCTGGCCGGGAGCCTGCCTTTGTTCCACCTGAGGACCTTCCTTCTGGAAGCTCCTCCACCCCTGAATGGTTATGGAATGGCTCTGTGTGGTTTGCGTTCTTATCGTTCACGATCGTGAATTTGTGTTTGGAGAGTCATCTGGCCGTAACCGGAGGTGGCCTGCAGCTGAGGGACGTGGGTCTGGAGGAAGGGCCTCTTCCCAGTCAGCATGAAGAGGGTCTCGCCACGCAGCCAAACAGAAAGTGTGCACTGGGTGGGGACTGTCCTGCAGATGGGGCAAGCCCTTTGAAGTAGGGACGGGCTAACTTGAGTTCACACAGTTTATATGCTGTTGATTTTTAAAGCTTCTGAGTTAGGTCACATTGGATGAATTTATTAATAGGTAGAAGATCAGCAGGAGCCTTAAAACATCAGAGGACATGGGACAGTGTCACCCTCCAGACCCAAGGAAAAATCACTGGTTTGCAGGGCTAGGAAGAGCTGCCGTTGAGGGTCCCTTTCACAATGGGGGTCAGTCCGTGGGAGGTAATAGGGCTGGGCCTGAGCACGGCCTTTTCCTGCTCCTGTTGGAGCTTTAAAATGATGCCCTCCAAGGGTACCATGTGAGATTTGAATCAGTAAATTGCCCTGGTGGAGTCTGTCCCAGAGGCTTGGCACCCAGAGGGGTCAAGGAGACCTGTGTCCTTCACTCACCCCGGCGTTCTTCACCAGGGTCTGAACAGCTCTGAGTGCCTCATGAGCACAGCCAGAGTCTGGGCAGGGGGAGGGGCCAGGGCTGGTTGGCTCCCGCTCAGAGCGGCTGCTCCCCTCTCCTTTCTGCCCCATCTTGTCCTGGAGGAAGAGGATCTCTTCCTGGTCAGGCTGGCCCCTCCCAGCCCAGCTCTGGACCTCTGTCCCACCAGTCCAGCCCTCTAGAGTGCCCTCCTCCCCTTACTTTCCTTCCGAATCCCACCCATGGTCAGAGGCTACCCTCAGCTCCACTTGGCCTTGAAGTCCATGCATGTTCCTGAGAGCTGAACCACTCAACTGAGTACTTGGTTCTCTTCTTCTGTTTTGTTTCCTAATTGTCTCGGGTGTGTTATTTGAGCTTCCCCTGAGTTTGGAAGCACCTCTGGGGCAGTTGTTGTGACCTGTCCTCTGCCTCCCCCTCCTCCTGGAGAGAGCCCACAGCGGGGCACCCGGCACCCAAGAAGGCCCTCCAAGGGGTACACCATGAAGGCAGGGGCCCATGGGGATGTTGGTGTCATACAGCCCTCAGAGTGCTCACCCCCCTTACCCTGTTTTGTTGTTGTTTTAGTTTGATTTATGTTTTGGTTTCTATAACTCTCCTACTTGAAAGGGGAAACAATGAATGGGAAAGCTAGGCGCTACCTCCAGGTCAGGTGACTGGCAAGTGGCGGGGCGGGGGGCAGAGCCCATGCCAGCGGGTAGGCTGAGTGACCCCGGGGTGCTGGAGCCCGCGAGCTCAGCCATAGTGAGACAGCAGGCCTGCCAGTGCCTGCTCTGTGCCGGGCACTGCTCTCAGCACATTGCCTGCATTTCCTCACTGCATCCCCTCAGCAGCCCTAGGAGGTGAGGGGCACCATTATTCCTTCTTCACTGATAAGGAAACTGAGGCATGGAGGACACAACTAAGCAACTGGACATAACAGCAGCAAGGTAGGAAAACAGGAATGACAGGGCAAATGTGGATTGGGTCCTTTATGAAGTATCAGTCCCCTGCTAGGCCTTGATGTACATTATTCCCACATAAGAACCCCCAAGACATATAGATACTGCCATTCCCATTTTTATAGATATGAAACTGAGCTTGGAAAAATGACATGACTTGTCCAGGATCACATGGCTGGAAGAAGGGAAGTTGGGATCTGAACTTGGACCATCAAACGTGAACCCTGCTTTTCACCCCCACTGAGTCGGATCTGGGGCAGCCTGGGATGGGGCCCACTCCTGCAGAACCCCATGCGTTGTGCAGGCTTGGCTTCCTGGCCGAGGAGTTAGACTTTCCAGAGGCATGGTTGCCTGACTCAGAGAATAGCCTGCTTTCTCACTCAATTATGTGTTTTCTATAAAAATAGAATGCTTCATTAAAAGAGCACAGTGCAGTCATCAGCTGGAATTACAAATTACTGTCCTTTAAAGAGATAATGCCTCCTTTTGTGCTTTCGCCACACCTGCCGCCACCCCTCCCCTGAGGGTGGAGGGCTCCCACAATGGCCAGGAGCCATAGGGCTATGGCCAGGAGCCAGAGGGCTTGGGCAGAGCTGCCCGGAGCCTGGCAGAGGGAGGATGCATGGATGGGGCCAAGGAGAGGGGAGAGCTCCGCAGGACACCCTGCAGCTTTGCTTTCTTGGAGTTGTCTACTCCCAAGAATGCCCGCAGCTCTCCAGAGAGTCTTTGTGACCCAACCTCCATCTCTGTGATCCAGCAAAGATCCGCTGAGTGACGTTAGGTCAGGTATGGGGGATACAAAGAGAAGAAAGATGTGTTCCCTGACAGATGACAGCTGCTCTTTCTTGAGGCCTGACAGTGCACCAGGACAGCTTTCCCAGGCTCTGTCACCCTTAGGCCTCCCACAGCCCTCCTGGGTGGTGGTGCCTTTACCGTCCCTGCCTCACCCAGCAGGTAGAACTCAGAGAGGCAAAGGTGCTTGCTAGGAAGTGGCAGAGTCTGAAAGTGTACCTGCCTCATCTGATGCCAAAGGCCATGTTTCTGCACAATGTCCTCCTGTTTGACAAGCAGTGAGCCAGGGGCCAGAGGTGGCTCCCTCAGGTGCACAGCAGTTACTGTGTTCAAGTATTTATTCTGTGTGCTGAGTGCTTTTATAGTGAGCTGCTTTCCGGAACATGAAAGTGAAAATGTGAACTTGCCACCCACACAGTCCAGGTCCTTCCCTGCAGCCAGCTCTGTTCTGCCTCCCCTTCCCTGCTACCAAGAGGTAGGAGAGGGACATAAGGATGAATGACCGAAGGATTCTGGAAATAGGGGAATAGATGAGATGACCTCTGAGCCCAAAACTGCGCTTGCTTAGCCAGAGCCATTGTCACAAAAATATCCCCTACTCACAAAATAATTCTTTAAAAAAATAGAAATGGTTTTGGAAAGACTCGTGCTCACCCAGTTCTAAGGAAGCTCACCCTGAGATCCTCTTTGTAGCCGTGGGAAGAAACCTCTGTCTTTGCCTCAAATGGGAAGGGCTCCAACCCTCAGTCCCTGTGACAGGTAACGAACAGGCCGATGCTGGTGCTGCCGCAGGAGTGTGGGCTGGGCAGCATCCGGTCAGGGCAGCGATGAAGAGGAGGTGGATGCCAGGCCTGCCCGAGCATTCCCCTGGGGACCTCCATCGTCAGCCCTGGCTGGAGAGATAGGGAAGGTTGGCCAGGCTGGCGACCTGTGGGACACCCAGACGCTGACCTCATTGGTCTCTGTCTTCCCCCACGGGAAGGGGGCTGGCCCAGACACAGGCAGGTGGACCTCGGGGCTGAGATGTCTCACCGTTCAACAGGGGCACCTCCTGCCCACCCACAGTGCTGGACTGTGAGGGTGATTTCAGAGGTGACGGGTCCTCACCTTGACTAGAATGCCATAGTAGATGAGGTGGCTGAGGTGCCCCCCTGGCTGTCAAGGCTTTAGTGGCATTCTCAGGGAGGTCATGAGCTCTCGGAAAGTGGGCTTGTGGCTGCACTGGGCCTCCCTACCAGGACCGGGGCACGCAGGCTGTGACCATTGGATTGGGCTGTGGAGAGCGCCAGGGCCCAGGACTGTCTTCCTGCAGCCCCAGCATTCTTAGCCCGCGAGGGACAGAGTGCCTGCTGTGTTTACACTGACCCTCGCTCTTTCCCCTTCCCCAGAGAGAACACTCACTTTCACATCTGCCTTCAGAGGCAATGGCGTGGCGAGGGCATGTGGCCTTAAAAGACCTTGGTGTTTATTCCACATGGGCTTACGCAGCTTAAAAAACAGGAAAGTGCTTGCACGAGGGGGTCACAGCCAAGGTTGCTGTGGCTCTGGCCATCCCTCCCTCTTCTCCCTTTCTCCTGCCGTTCTTGGGTCCTGGGAGCCACAAGGAGGACCACTTGCCTTGTTGAACAGGCTGTGAAGCTCAGGGGCTTTCTGGGAGCCTTCAGAGGTGCCTGGCCTGGACACTGCTTTTCCAAGGCTGCCAGGTCTGCAGTTTCAAAGCAGGAGTCCCTTCCCTGAGCCTTGGGCAGGCCTGTACGTGAGGACTAAATGCAGCTCAGCTGCTGCTTAAAGTTCATCTGTGGGATCCCTGGACAGATGGGGCAGGGGACCTTGCTCCTATGTCACAGGTCTGGAACCTGTGACATGCCCAGCTGGGCAGCCACAGAGCTGCAACTTTGGCTCGGATTTCTCACTCCTGGGCCAGTGCCTGTTCACTCTGAGTCAGGTCACAGTGCGGGGGCTAAGGACAGCCATGTGACCATTCCTGTCCCGGAATGGCTTTGGTCAGTGTGTGAGTGGGCTGCTAGATTCCAGTGTTGCAGGCCTTCCTGTCTCAGACTCTGCCCGGTTGTTCTGTTGGCTCTGCCTGGGTGATTGTACTCTGGGATGCAGACCCCTAGTGACAGGGAGCCAGACGTCTTCATATCACACCCAGAGCTCCCTGCTTCTCCCCAGGCCCTATACAGCTTTGCTCGTGAACAACCTAAAATGGAATTGGCTGGTACGTTTGCTTGTTGGCTACATGAGTCCAGCTCACAGCAGTTATGAAGCAGTGAGTGATCAGATTCCTCTCCTACCTTCCTAGCCAGGACCCTGCAGTGGGAAGTAGTGTCAGAAATCCACTCTGATTTAACATGGATTGTGAGCCCTAGGCTGTGGCCTGGTGGTTGTGGTGACATGCATTTTCACAATCTGAATCGAATGTTGTGTGCTCAGCTCTGGGCCAGACACTGGAAAAGCTGGGACACTGACGTGGAAGGAGGCAGGGCTCTGTCTTCCAGGTGGGGAACCCACTGCAAGACACAGGCCAAAATAAATGGTGGTTTTAACACCTGTAGGTAAGACTGGCCACATACTGTTTCCAGTGTCTGAATTTTAAAATGCTTGATGTGAGTTCATCTTCATTATTAAACTCATAAGTCTGTGTAGCGAAACACAATGTGTGTGTGTGTGTGTGTGTGTGTGTGTGTGTGTGTACATATACATAGCGATTAAGTGCTAACTGCACACAATCCAGAACCGTCAGAGAAGGGCAGAAGTGGTCAGACTCAAAGGAGGAGGACTTAGAGCCTTTGGATTAAAATAGTAGGCTTTTAAAAATTCTCAGAATCCTTCCAATGACAATTTAGGTTCATTCAAGTGTATAAAACACATAGGCCAAGGGCTGGCCTGGTTGGAGGAGCTGGGCAAGATGGGCTTGCCCCTCAAGTTTCCCACCCCCCACTGCTAGCCACCAGGGTGGCCTGCCAGAGCTCCGCCAGCCTTCTCAGGCCTTTAGAAGAACCGAGTCACCGTCCCAGTGGAGGAGGTGGAGAGGCAGCCCTGTGCTCTGACGGGCCTGGGGTGTTGATGGTCTCGGTCAGAAGAGTAGCAGAGTCGCTCCTTTGGAAAGAGTGGAGTTGTTTGCTGACCCCATTGCAAGAAGGGAGAGAGACTTTTGCGGTGAGTTAGAAGCACGCCAGCCAGCAAGTGTGCGGATGACTACATCGTGATGTCGGTCCTGGAGGGGTGCGTGTGCAGCCCCATGGGCATGCACAGTGGAGGGTAACGCTGGCTGGGTCTGGGCAGACATTGGCGAGTCCCAGCCGGGTGACATCATGAAGCAGAGCGTGGATGAGTCCAGAAGCCTGTCCTGCGGTTCAGGGAGCTGTTAATACCCATCTGAGCAGTGCACGTGTCCCCAGGGTCACACGGAAGGGTGACGGGAGTGGAGAGTGGCACACACAGACATTGGATTGCTGTCATGGCCAATCAGAGCAGGGCTTTCTGTTGAGGAAGGTCTCACTGGCCATGCCAAACTATGACACCAAGGAAATCACAGGAACTAATCTGGAGCCTCCCAGGATCTGGGAGTGAAGGATTTGGCCAGGGGGCAACTATTGGAGCACTTACCCCAGCCCAGAAAGGATGTGGTTGGGCTGAGAAATTCCACTCCGGGTTGCTCCTGCTGATGGAACGTCAACAGTGTAGCTGCAAGGATAGCAGCTGTGTGGGTAGAAGTCACTGGAAGGCCAGCTCACTTCTGTCCCAGGCACGTGGTTGGACAGGTCTGCCACACCCCATCCTGGCTCTCGGGGATGCAGGGAGCAGGACTGGCAGAGAGAAGGTCGCTGAAGAGGGAAGGGTCTGGGGAATGCTGCAAGGCTGGTCTGTCCAGAAGCCATCCTGGAACCAGCCCAGACCAGTGGCCCTGCTCAGGGGACTCTGCTGCCCAAGGGGAGGGCAGCCTTGGAATGGACTTGAGCCTGGATGTTTCCTGCTCTCCCGGGCAGAGACTTTCACTCTTCACCCACACCTGCTGCTCCAGCCTCTGGTCCCCCACCCCACCCCTACGCTTCTCCTCTTCTCCCCAACTCGCAACTATATCCCACCTCACCCTCGTTTTCATCAAATACCAGCAAGACTCCTTGTCTGGTTTTTCCTGGCACTGAGTCTGACCCAAAGCACTCAATTTTCTGGACAAGTTGTCATTTGTAGCAGTAATTGTCAGCTTGAAGGCAGAAATTGTCTTGCGCTTCATATTCCCTAAAGCAGAAGCTCCTAGTGTTTCTGGAGTGTCGGCCCCTTTGAGAATCTGGGAAAGGGGAGTAGGGGTAGCAGCACCAGATCTCCCCAGTAGCTGCCCAGAGTGCTGTGGGGACCACAGTTTCTGCCCTGGGAACCTCAGAGGTCAACAGGGCATCCTGAGAGTCTAGGAAGGCTTCCTGAGTGTGGTGAGGTTTAAAGTCCATCATGGGGGAGGAATGGAAATGTAGAGAAGAGGCCATACAGGGTGGATGGTGGTACCCTGTGACAGGGGTACAACAGGCACATGACATGTTTGGGGAAATGTGAGGAGGAAAAACAATACTTGCTCACACCTCAAACCCCTCTCTGAAAAGAGGACTGGGCCAAATCCCACCCTCTGCATTCTCTACCAACACATCACAGTCTAGAAAAAACAAGGTGGGAGGCAGGGGAGAGAAATGGGGGGGAAATGGGGACAACTGTAATTGAACAACAATAAAACATTTAAAAAAAAAAAGAAAAACAAAGTGTGAAAAGAAAGGAGCACAGTAAGACTATCGAAGTCCTTCATGAGCCCGGAGGCCCAGGTCTCGGTGGAGCCCAGGGTCCTGAGTGTGGGAGAAGGTCAGAGGGGAAAGCTCCCAGATGGGCAGACGCCAGGACTCCCTTAGCCCACAGGGATGCTCCCTGTCTAGATGTAGGACTCAACTTCCACAAGGGCCTATGTGCCGACCTCAAATGGGCTGGTAGAACCACTCAGCAGCAGTCAAGCTCAGGGTATGACAGTCGCGTGGATTTGCCCAACAGCATGCTAGGAATAGAAGGGCCTCACTGCTCACCACCCACCACCCAGTGAGAAGCAGGAGGCTCAGCCACCTGCCCAGGCTGCTGGTGTGCATGCGTGGTGCTGGCGGTACCTGTGGTGGAGTACAGTATCTCCGTACCCACTGGTACACGGCCACTGCCTTAAACCTTGTGAGGGTCCCCATATCTCTGCAACAACTCAAAGTCTAAGCCCTGGCACAGCAGGGTGTCCAGACCCCACCTGAGTTCTGGGGGGCCAGTCTTCCGAAGGTCTGTGCTATGTCCTGGGCAGAGGGAGTAGCCATCTGCCATTCCTGGAGCCCCGCTTCCCAGTGGAACCAGCAATTCCTCTCTCTTCCCAGCCCCTCTGAGGGACACACCCCCACACCATTCTTACATCAGAGGTTTTCCGGTTTTCAGGTTGAGATTCCGAGTCTGCTCTCTCCCTTTGCACGGTAACTGTGTTCCTAAATGGTGACTGAATAGGACTTCATGTAGCTTTAACCCTATTGGATAGATAAGGGGACCAGGCTATTTTAGGAAATTCATGAAGAATCCTTTGATAAAGTCAAACATGACTGTCCTCATGTATCCAGGGTCGGGAAACAAGGTTTATAATTTAATTGAGGCCATGCTGATTGAGCAGCTCTTGTGTGCCAGCAAGGTGGAAAGTGGAGCTCTGCCCTTCAGTGACCTTTTACCAGTCCCTTGCTTAGCATCTTTCCTTGACTCAAAGATACTTTCTGGGTCTGTCCCCTATCCAAGGCCCCATGGGGGCATGCCAACTGCCATTCTCTCTCCCGCAGCCTGCTGTTCACCAAGGTGAAGCTGGAGCAGGTACTGAAAGGCCCAGAGGAAGCCCTTGTGACCTGCAGACAAATGCTGCGACTGTGGCAGACCCTGTACAACTTCTCCCAGCTGGGGTGAGTGGCTGTCATTATTGTCTCTGGGGTTGGCTAGAGTTGACAGGGAGGGGTTGCTGGGGGCAACCGCCCACTGCAGAATGGCCACATGCCTGGTGGATGGGGGGCAATGAGAATGTTTGAATGAGAATAGGGGACTTACTGCTCCTGATGCCTTTTACATCCTGGTCTAATTTTAACTGTGTGACAGTCCTCTGTGAAGTGTGTAAAGAACCTATTTAGGGTACTGACGATCGGGGCAGTAAGAGGGAAGAGAAATCATTATTGAGCATCTAAGCCAGGTCCTGGGCTTGCTTCTCTATTGTCCATGTTAGCTGTTCATGTCTTAGACATTATCAGATTTTATTCTCGCCCCAGCGAGGAAACTGAGACTCAGGGAACTTATGTAATTTGCCAGAGCCACTTGCCTGGTAAATGGTAGTGCTGGGGCTTGAACATGGGTCTCCTGAGTCCCAGCCCATGGAGCTCGACACTTCTTTTTCCATTTGGAAGCCAAAAGAACAGGAGGAAGCAGAATTCTGGAAGGACCTCTCCTTTCTTCCCCTTGCACCCTATCTCCTGCTGCAGTCCCCAGCCTGGGCTCCGGGGTTTTCCTGGGCCAGAGCAGGGAACTCTTGTCTGGGCTGAATCTGCAGAAAGTCTTTGTTCAAACCCACCAGGATGCGAAGGTTCAGCCTGTGAGCCCAAAGTAGAAAAGGGCGTCATGCAGGGTGGGGCCCTACCTCTTCTTGGGCTCTGACCCCACGTCCTCCCCCTTCTCTGGGCCTGCTGGCTGTCACCTCCTCAGGGCCTCAGGGGACCCCATGCTAGTGGATGCACTTGCATTTTCACTGGGACTTTGGGAACCCAGAGGCTTCCACAGCCCCCTGAGGCAGGTCTCTAACGGTGCAATTTACAGAGGAGGTCCCAGGGTAATCCCATGGAGTAAAACCCTTGGGCAGGGTAGGCTCCACCTTCTCCTTGCAGGCCTCTGAGCCTGGAAAATTCCAGGGCAGAGCAGGACCAGTGGGTGGAAGCTGGCAGAAGAAGGCTCTGGGGTGAGGGACTTTTCAGAAAGGAAAAGGTGGGGCACCTGACTGATGTGAGGGTGAGAGGCAGACTCTGGCATTCAGATGCATCTCATTCTGCAACTTACTGGCTGTGGCCACTTGGGCAAGTACACAACTCAGTCCTCTGAACTGGGTGGCAGGCTGCCTGCTCCTTCAGGCCTTCTCAGCTCCGTAGCCTTGTCTGTAGGCGAACAGGGCCCAGCTGTGCTCCCACTGGGCTGAAGAGTCATGGGTCTATGGGGACAATGAGGTTTGCCTTGGGGTCTTTTTAAGTCACACTCACACTCTTCTGTGATCTGAGGGCCTGGCAACTTCTTGGGGGAATCTTCAGGGTGGGGCCCAGAGGCCTGGATCCAAGACCCTCCAGGCTTTCCCAAGAATAAGGAACATCTTTTCTCAACCTGGAGCCACAGAGCAGAAACTAGGTCTGCTGAAGTCTAGTTTGGGTCAGCTAAGGATCCACTGGAATCCGCAGCCTGAGGGTCTGGCCTGCCCTGCCCCACCTCTTGCTGTGCTCCTGCTGGTCCACACTCTCCCCCAGGCCCTGCCCAGATGCCCCTCCTCTTGGCCAGTCACACTGCCTCCTGCGTCTGCTCAGCCCTCTCCATCTGGGTCTTGCTGATTGCTCAACTTCAACTGTCTCTTCTTCCCATCTGGCTGTCAGATTCTTTAGGGCAGGAGCAGTGCTGTATATTGGCCTAGAACCAAGGGGCAAAAGGTCCCCAAGGTGGGCTGTTTCTGGAGCCCTAAGAAGGTCCCCTTTAGGGGCTGAGAGGGCAGGTAGGATGAGAAGCTATACTTGTGGATCTACTCCAAGCCCACACATGCTGGGCACCTGCTCACATTATCTCACATGCTCCTCACAACAGCCTCATGAAAACAACATTCTCATGCTCATTTCAAGGTCAGACAACTCATCTGGAGAACTCACTGTGAAAGATGGCTTTGACAATAGTCACAGAGCTAAGAAGGGGTGGCCCCGTGGTTTTAACCCAGTGTCCAGCACCACACTTGGGTGCCTCCTAGGAAAGGGAAGAGGGAGGGAGAGAATAGGAACCAGCCCTGACACAGTATATTTTTGTGGGTGGTTTGTCTAGGGCCTGCAAAGAGGGCTGTGCATCCATAAGCCCACGTTCAGGCTACCATGAGCCTGAGTTAGGATGGCAAGGATTCCCCAGGCTCCACATTCTTCATCAGACCATCATCTTGGTTCCTTTCTGCAGGGAGAAGCACCTGTCCCAAGGCTGTGCCTGCCCCCTCTCCCACCCTTTCCACCTCACTCCTTTTCTGAGCTTCCCTAGTCAGCAGGTTCAAGGGCCACAGGCATCCCTGGCAGTGGGCAGGGACAGCTGAAGGGCACAACAGGCTGAGCTGCCTTTCTGAGCTGGTGACTTCCCCATCCTCCCACTCTGAGAAATGAGGAACCTCCCTAGCAGTGTGGGAGCTGCAGGGACCTGGGGAATTGGGGCAGGAGAGGAGACTGGGACCACCATGCTTATTTACCTGTCATGCCAGGGGCCCCTTTGGCTCCTCCAAGGCCAACTACCCTGGCAGCCAAGGTAGTGTGCCTGAGGCAGAGAGTAATATCTGGCCTTCCTTCCTCGGGAACGCTGTTGGGGGGGTGTGGCTGGGGACACTTCTAGTGGCCTCTGAGGCCCATTGGAAGCCAGCCCTCAGCAGTGTTCTGTGTCTGTGAGGGCAGCAAAAGGTAGAAAGATGCCCCCACCCCACGGTGGCCTGGGGCAGCTCCTGGCCAGAACTGGAGAGTTTCTGATCCTTGGCATCTGTGGTACAGGGAACCGTGCCACCTGACGGGGATCAGGGAAGGGAGGGTGGCCACTGTTAGTGGCAAGGGAGACACAGGAAGCTTTCTAGACAGATGAGGGGCACTCAAGCTTGGTTCTGTAGGTGAGGGTTGGGCTGGACCAAGGACAGTGAGAACATTCTTGGTGGCTGCAGCTTGGGCAAGCATGTAGCCTTGGGAATGAAACATGGTGGCATGGGGGAATAGTGAGGAGACTGATGGCTGCACAGGCGCAGAGCAGGCAGCTTGTGCACGTGTGCATGAGTGACGGTAAGTACCACTGTCAGCTGAGCCTCTGGGGCGAGCCAGATCCTAGTGCCCCAAGCCTGAGCCCTGACCTTTCCTGCTGCTCTGGTCATCTCCATCCTTCCTCCTGGACCTGGCTTTGGCTCTGTTCTGGGGCCTGAACTCTCAGCCCTGGAGCCTGCCTGGCAGGAAGCCCCCTCGCTCTCCTGTCAGCCCTCCGCTTCACTGGGGCCTGGCCCTCTCTTGCCTTCCAGAGGCCTGGAGAAGGATGGCAGCCTTGGTGAGGGCCTCACGCTGAAGAAGCAGAGTGGCATGCACCTGACTCTGCCCGATGCCCACGATGCAGACTCCGGTAAGAATGTGCCCTATCAGCAGCTGTCCACGGGGCCCATAGCTCACTCTCCCAGCCTGAGCACGAATGGAGAGAGCGACACCTTCCCAGGGCTCCTTGTCAGCTGCCACCCAAGGGCCTTGTGCTAAGGAGCTGCCCTGCAGCATCTTTCAGGGCCCATATCACTCTGGGATGAGATGGCTGCTGGCTGGAGTAGGCAAGGGAGGGACCCCACCTCCTGGGTGGAGGTGAAGAGAGAGGGGATACTGAAGTTGAATGTCAGCATAGAGCACAGAAACAATTTTCTCTGAGGCTACACCTTCAGATCAAGGTTGGCCATTACATCCCTAGTAGATGGAGTCAAGTAGGAAGAAATGAGCTGAGCTTAAATGTACAACTCTAAGCCCAAAGCTGACTTTTAACCAAGGACCTGATTAAAGCAGAATACCTTCCTCAAAGACACAAGAAGAATTAGTCACAGGAACGAAAGTGTGAGGGAGTATTTAGTGGCCTTGCTCATTTTTCCCACTTCTGCAGACATGAACCAAGTGGCACCTTCATCATGAGGCCACAGCGTTGATTTCTGGTGCCGAGACCAGCACCTGACTTGAGAGGTGCGTCTGAGGGGTGCAGCTGGCCTGTGGGGCTGCTGACTCCAAGGAAGGCCTGGCAAAGGAGGGCATAGCACCCTTGAGATGAGAGGGAGGAACCACGAACAAATGTTAGGATTCCGTGTGCCCTGGTCTAGGGTCTTAGGATTCAGTGTGCATTGGTCTTATAACAGAAATCACCCATGGTTTGCCCTGAGGTGTCCTGAGTTTGCTGGAGCCTGTATTGCCTCTGAGAGAGAGAAAGGGCTCGCACTTCACCTGCATGTGGATTGTGAATGTCAGCGGTTCGTGTGTCACACGCAGGGACCCACGTCACCCAGAACTGCCACAGGGGCATGTTCTCCAGGGAGCACAGGGTCTGACCTGAGCTGCTACCTACAGATCCTTCACAGCATAACCTCAAATAGGACCTTGTTGTGTAAGAAGCAATAGCATGCATTTGTGAAAACAGCAAAAATAGCAAAAGGAAGAAAAGAAAAATCACCCATAATTTCACCACCCAGCCCTTAACATGTGGCCTTTCAGGCTTTTTCTGTGCGCATCTTTCTTTCTTGTAAGAATGTTGTCATACCTTTCTTCAGCCTGCGTTTTCCACCTGACTGTAGAATCCGCACATCTTTCCGCATCGATGTCCATATGTGTGCGCATTGTTATGTGAATGGCTGTGTGGAGTCTCGTATGATTACACCCTCACTTGTTTTTAATCAGTCCTTGTTGGACATTCAGTCATTTCAGTCAATGTCAAAGTAACAGGCAGAAGAACCAGCATCTTTGCTGATGTTTATAATTGCGTTACTCAGTGACAGACTGCTAGGAGTGGGCTCACCACCCGATTGCCCCCTTGAAGCTCCTCTCCCCAGCCAAGGGTGAGGGGACCTGGTGGGCCCTTCCCGGTGGCTCTGCAAGCTGTTTGGCAGCCACCCTTCCCTGATTTGGTGTATCCTGTCTCTCCCCTCGGGGCTGTGCAACCCCTGCTCTTGAGGCCTACAGTGTGCGGCACTCAGATTCTGCTGCTCAGCCCCTCCACTATCACTCTGCAGGCTCTCGGCGGGCATCATCCATCGCAGCCTCCCGGCTGGAAGAGGCCATGTCGGAACTGACCATGCCCAGCTCTGTTTTGAAGCAGGGCCCTATGCAGCTGTGGACCACGCTGGAACAGATCTGGCTCCAGGCTGGTGAGTGTCCCTGGCCCCAGTGATACCCATCCACGTCCCAACAGGCCCCCAGACTCTCAGAGCTGTGTCCTGTCCTAGAGAAGAGAGTATGGGGTGGTGGGGGTCCCTGACAGAGCTCACCCAGTCTTCACTGCTGACAGAAAAGCCTGGCAATCAGGAGCCTTGGAGTTCTAGTTCCAGCTGCTGCTTCTTTGCTTGGCCCAGGAAAAGTCACTTAACCTGCCTGGTCATGGGTTTTCACTCGGCCAAATGAGGACAGTACCTGTCTGCGTACCCAGGAGAGACCCTCTGGCAGCAAAGACAAATGTGAGAGGATGTGAGGAAAGGTCACGCAGATGAATAGTCGTAGTCTCAACAATTTCATCTTGCCCACTTTCTCCTGAGTAAAACTAGTTAGGGCCCAAGCCCTGAGAGCTTGCGGAATAGCTAGAGAAGAGGTGGGGAATGGCAGCCCCCAGGAAAGGGCGGTCTGGTGGTAGAGTCCATTGAAGGCAGAGGGCTGGTAACACTAAGGTTGTCACTTAGGACACAATCCCTCTTGCTGGCTAATTGGCATTATTATCACTGTGTAGTTTGAGGGTCAGTTAGTGTTGGGGACAAAGGCGGCTTCAGAGTTGCGAAGAGCTGGGTTCTAATGCCAGCTCTGTCTTGCCTGTACTGGTCTAAAATGAGCTGATGTGGGAAAAGCACTTAGCACAGTGTGGGGCACATAGTAGGTGCTCAGCAAATGGCGTTTGACTTCTGTCCCATCCACGGTGGTTGTGGGGGACACAGAGGCACCATGGCACCACCAACAGTGACTGCCCTCGATGCTGGACTAAGGAATGCCAAGGATGGACTCGCTGGAGTGATTGAAAGTTTAATCAGATGACGGTGGGAGAGGTGGATTAGGGTGAAAAGAGAGAGTCAAGGCCAGAGATGAGCCTGAGATAAAATGGCAGCAGCCGCAGAACAGAGAAGATGATAGAGTAAGTGGAATGCTAAAAATGCCCCAAGCCAGCATGCCTCCTTGTCTGACATCTGCCCAAGGGAAGCTCCTCGGCTTTTTTCCCATTACTTTCCTATCTGCCCCCCTTTCTGCTGAGGAGCGGGAGCCAATAGCTCCCAAGGGAAGATGGAGAAGAGATCCAAAGTAGACAATCAGTTCCTGGGACATGTGGGGTTTGCAAGTTAGTGCTGGAATGTGCTTAACTGAGAATCTAAGGTTTCCTGCTGCATGGAGCCCACATATGGACACATTAGTATGCAGGACGCCCCCACTCTCCCCACTGCGGGCTCTGAATCTGGAGAAATAAAATTGGACCAGGATTCACAGAAAGGCTGGGCAGAGAAGCATTTTAATAATGCAAATATTGCCCCAGTTTCTATATCAGGGTCCCTCAGGATGCCAGGGATGGGTCCAGGCTGTGCTCCACAGTCAGCTTCTTGCATTTGAAGCCGGGAAAAGGATGTTGAAAAATTCAGAGGACTAATAGACACAGTCTCCTCTTGGGCAAATACTGCTCTGTCTCCTTCTAGGATATGGACCTATAACGGCTCTGGAGGGTGTGCTTGGGCTTCATCAACTTCAGGGAGTGTAGTAGCACAGCCACCCGTTCCAGACTTGTGTGTGGCCTACTCTGAGGCTCCCAGGGCCTTTCGTTTGAATGATGTGTCTTCTTTACCATATCAGCAAATGAAAACATTTTTTGCATCTTACCAGCCTGCTTGCATTTTGTAGATATGCTACTTCATGTTAGGGGTGCCAGTATTTTCTGGTAACTCCAAGGAAGGGGAAAATCAATCCTGAAGCCAGTGAATAGATGGGGGAATATTGACATAAACACATTCTCTTCAGTAATTTGTGCATTAGCCTTTCTTTTCTAGACATTGTCCTAGACGTTTGGCCTGCAGAGAATTCTGGGAACAAAGTATGAGCACTCTGAATATGGTGCCAGGGGAGGGTTGGGCAGTGTGGCATTAGGAGACAGGTTTGGGTACATGTGACCAATCCAAAATAACAGTGGCTTCTACAAGGTGGTGGAAACTTCATTGTCTCACCTGGGCTGACAGCTCTGCTCTCCTGGTCGAGGGACCTCGGCTCCTTCCATTTTGTTGGTTTTGCTCTTCCCTTGTCACTTTTTTTTTTTTTAAGATTTTACTTATTTATTTTTAGAGAGAGGGGAAGGGAGGGAGAAAGAGAGAGAGACGTTGATGTGCGGGAGAAACATCAATCAGTTGCCTCTCACATGCTCACAAGGAACCTGGCCCCAACCCAATGTGCCCTGACTGGGAATCAAACCCATGACGTTTTGGCTCACAGCCCGGGGCTCAATCCAATGAGCCACACCAGCCAGGGCTCCTCTTGTCACTCTTATCCCAGTGATCCAACATGGCTCTCCACCACGTTCACTTTCTAAGGCATAACTTGGAAGAGTGGGAAAAGGAGATACCCCCTCCCTTAAGGACAAGATCCTAGAGTTTACACACATCACTTCCCCTTACCACCCATTGGTCAAAACTTAGTCACAGAACCACACACCTACCTGCAAAGGACTGTGGGAAATGTCATTATTCTGGGTGTCCATGTGCCCATTAAAAATCAGGGCACCTATCATTCTAGAAAGGGGAGTAGACTAGTGGTCAGCGGCCACAACCAGAAAGGGAAATGAGAGTGTGTCCTAGGTCTTCCATTCTGAGCCTGGGAGAATTCTGGAGCAATCTGCAGCCCATGAGCCCTCTCCTCTCCCTGGTCACCATCATCTCCAGCAAGCATGCGCTGAGCACCTACTGATTGAAGGACTGCCGGGAGCAGATCACCAAGGCAATAACCTCCCTAAATACTGCCCTTCCCCACACCAGACCCAGGCAAGAGTATTGACACCAGCACCCCCACCCACCCACCTAATGATGCCACCAGCTGCAGTGATTTTGCAAGAAGGGAAAAATATTCCCCTTTATCATTTTGGAATGAGCTAACCCCCCTGGTTTGGTGCAAGATAAACTCCATCCCAGTCTGTTCTGGCAGTAAGTTCCATCATTAACCCCTCTCTTAGGCTGGGAAATGTTGTGTGCTGCTTCTCCCAGCTCTCATTGTCCTCGCGTCCCCTATCCAAGGGTCCTTCTCTTTGCAGTCTGACTTGAGAAGCTTCATCGAGGGTTTCCACTTGAGAGATGAATTTCAGAAATGTTGCCTCTTTGGCAGCAGGTATGTGTGAGAATGGGTGAGGCATGGCCCCACAGATGCTTCAGGGTCCTGAGTGTCTACAGGTGCTTCCAGGACAGCAAGATGGCCCACCTCCCTCCCTATTGCTCATGCCTCAGGAACTGAGTGTGCTAGAGAGAGGTAGATGGATGGGAGGGAGAGTCCCTTGCCTGGAATTACAGGAGCTCACAGGTGGCCAAGGGCTTTCCCTGGGTTGGGGGAAGTTGGCCCAGGTCTTAGCTCCCAAATGGTAAGTTTATACTGCCTGGGCACTGTTGCCCTGGCTATTAAGGTGGTCCTGCACCTGACACTACCCCAGCTGGCAGCTGGGCAGCCTGGAGAACTGTAGTGGGGCAGTCAGGGCTGTGTCCAGAGGTCCTATTTGTTATAAAATTATAGTCGAGGAAGACACTGTCTTACCCTTCACCCCATGTTGCCTTGTTCCTCCTCATTCCTTTCCTTATCTTCACTCTCTCCTTTCCCAGATCCCCACTCCCCCCTTGCCTTCTGTGTCTTCTTTCCAAGTCCTCTCTTCCCTTGCTCCAGTGTTTTTCTTCTTCCCTCCTTTCTGCCTGTCAATTCACTGCTTCTCGGGTCCTGAGTTAGGGAGAAGAGGCTCCCGGGACAGGAAGTTAGGGACCAGGCCCAAGCAGTCTTGATTCCCTTGTGACAGAGGCAATCCGTGTCCCTCTCTGGGCCTAGGGGTGGAGGGTCTCAGACCAACCCCCAGTTCCCTTAGATCTCTAATTCTCCAGGCCTTGTCCCTTCTGCCTACCCCACCCTGCCATCTTCTCTTTCATTCCTCCCTTGTCCACCCCCACCTCCTCCTTTATTCTTGGTGTCGATATGCCCTGAGGTTCTGCTCCACAGGAGGGATGCTCATTTCCTATAGGGGGCAGTTTTGGTGATGCCCCTGGACTAGCTAAGTCCAGGGCTGGGGCTAGCTAAGGTGGATTTTTAGGGCCCAGTGTTTACTTCTCTCCTGCCTTGGTGGCTCTGCCCTTTTAGCTGGTGGAGGGTCTCTATTTCCCCTGGGAAAGCCTCTAAAAGGCCTTAGGTGTGGCCCTGGGCCCTCCCTCCTTAGCTCAGGACAGACGAGGGCAAGGCCCTCCCTGCAGAGAGGTTGTGCAAATAGCCATTGAAGAGTGAGTCTGTCCCCCAACCTTAGCGGGTGAGGCCTCAGCATTGGCCAGAATGGCAGGAAGACTGGAACCAGCTCTGGTGCAGGGTTAGAGCAGGATGCCTTAGAAAAAATAATAAAAGGACGGTTGCAAAGCTCCAGGGAACAGATGTTTTCCATTTGGAGTCTGCTGAGAGAAAGCGAAGAGGGGGCGGGCGGGTCGAGAGGGATGGAGGGAGGAGGAAGAAGAGCCGAGACAGGCGAGACAGGAGGTCTTGAACGGGCTGGGAGGGGGATTGGAGAAGTGAGAAAACTGGAGTACGGAGAGGGAGTAAGGAACTGAGAGAGGGTCAGAGGGGGCCCCCTGACACCAAGGGAACAGCGAGGCCCCAGTTGCCTGGGATGATGCCCACGACTATGAGAATCCGAGGAAAACCTGGCAACACTGAGTGCTCATCTGGCCCCGGCTAGGGGAGGCCAGGAGGGGCGTGGGCACCTCAAGGCCCTGGCAGCCAGGGCCTGGTGGTAGCAGACCAGGGCAGTGGGTGGGCACTGTGCCACATGGCTGTCTGTGTGGTAAAACAAATGCCTGGGGACACTGCAGCCCCCAGACCTGTGAGCCTGACTGCAGGTTAGAGGCCCCGCCCTGGAGGCTGGGCCTGCCAGGAGCTGTCTGCAAGGCCAGGCCAGCAGCCGGCAGGACCTCGCTTCTCTGACTCTGTTCTGTGTCATCTGGTTTCCTGCCTAACTGGTAATGAAGTCCACTGGAGCAAAGCGGCCCTACCTATTTTTCAGGGCATGTTTTCTGGTGTATGGCCAGGCCAAGGCCCGGGGCCCCAAAGAACAAGGGAGGTGGAGATCCTGTCATCGAAGTCCCTTGATGTCAGGGCACTGAGAGGAATCCCCAAGGGAGGGACCAGTGGCAGCCTCTGGAGATGAAGCTCAGGAGACAGGGCATCCAGTTGTAAACAGCTTAATGAGCTGTGCCAAGACCAGGTGGGCAGGCAGACTGGGCCTGGGGCGGGCCTGCTGGCCAAGGGCTGGGGCAGTGGAGGGTCCAGCCTCTGAGCCAAGCTGCTGGCGAGGGAGGAAGCCACTGTGGGAGCTGATGCAGGAAGGCCTCCCCGCCCCCAGCACTCATACCACACACTTCCTTCTACTTCTCCCCTCTTCTTTGTGGCCCTGGGGACTTCTGCCAAAGTGGAGCCCAGCCCTCCAGGTTAGCCCAGTCTCCCTTCTCTCTGCTAGTGCAAGTGCCCCTGCACCTTCAGGCCTTAACTCAAATGCTGCCTACCTCAGGAAGACTTCCCTGACCACACCAGCACAGCTGACCTGACCCCTTGTGAGTGACCAGAGCACTCAGAGTTGGCATTTGTCATGCTACTGCTCTGGGTCACTCCAGTAGTTTGGTGGCTTCACTCTTTGTCCTCGTGGGAGAGCCAGACATATCATCAGTGATCAATAGTTGCACACTGGACACTTAGTTATGAAGGCAGCCTGGTCAGAGCACCAGGCAGTGGCCCCAGAGGGAATACAACAGCAGAGCAGAGGAGAGCTGATGCCGAGAGAGCCAAACCCCTGACCGCTGGGCCAGCCCTCCCTGTGTTTGCTGTCTTGGGAATCTCCAGTTCAGGCTGGCTCAGGGAACAAGGGCCGGCATTTCTCTTTCTGGCCTTATCATGGGAGCCTGGCTCCTCTGTGTTTAATTAATTCTTTGATTCTTCCAAACTCATCTCCACTAGTGAAAAAAAGTACCCTTGTTCAAGAGCCCTCTGTAGTATTTTAGGATGTGGCAAGCTATTTGATTATGCAATGAGCCTTAGGCAACATTCAGGCTGAGCGCTCCTAGTGCTGTGTGCTACAGTCAAAGCCTTAGTTAGACCTCCTTCCTGCTTCTTGCCAGAGCAGGAAGATGGAATGCCTGAGCCTGGGTTTCCCACCTCTTTCTGGGAGCTTCCTTTGGGATGCCTCTTACCCAGCCCACCCCAGGCCTAATCTGAACTCATGTAACCTCAGCTCTCAGCCTTTGTAAGGAACAGCTCTTGGCAAAGTCACAGGCCAGGCTCTGCTTGCCCTTCTGTGCTCCCATCTGTGCATGGGCACCAGCCCCAGGCAGGGCAGCCGAGCCCTGGGATGCCGTAAGAGGAGGGCCGAATAGCCCATGAGGCCAAGCTGCAACCCCAAAGAGCTGTGCTGCTAAAAGCACCTGCTGTGGGTGTGTGCGTGCAGGAGCGTTTGAAATGCGTATATGTGGGCTGGCCAGGGACTGGAGAAACTGCCCCATTTTCCACTGATCTAAGAAAGAAGGCAAACCGGTTTTGGGGTGCATTGTACGAGTGTCCTCTGTTCCTCTCAGTGCTGCAGAAAGTCCTTTGGAAGGAGGCCGGGAGCTGCTGGGGGACCCAGCCCTGCCCTGCCCCTTCCCACTGAGGGGTGGGGGTGAGGTCCTCCCTCCCTCAGCCTGGTTTGTTAGTGTGGGGCTCGTGAGAGCACCTGCCTTCCTCCCAGACTTGTGAGGATTAAATGAGAGAAGATGCCTCTCACAGTTGGGCCTTGGCCCACAGTCGGCTCTCAGTGGGTGCAGGCTGTTTGGGAGCTGTTACTAACACTCCTTGGTGGGGCCTGGCTCTGCCCCTTCGCAGGTGCTCCTGGGCCTCTCTCCTCCTCCCCCACCCACACCCATCCTTGGCAGGATCGCCCAGCTCTCCCTCAGGCTCTGTGCACACGGCTGGCCTCCCTCCTTGGAGACTGAGAGCTGGAGGAGCGCCACCACATCTGTCTCCCTCTCCCTAGCCCAGGCACATGATAATAAACAAGCGACATGAGAGGACACTGGAAAAAAGTCACCATCACCTGAGCAAATGCTGAGCTCCAGGAGATACCACTTGTGCCCCTGCTGCAGGCCTCTAACGTCCGATGGCCGGATGCCATCTTACCTAACCTAACTTACTCTTTTTGTAGCCTCAGGCGACTTCCCTACCCTCTCTGTGCCTCAGTTTCCTCCTCCCTGAAGCATGGCAATAAAAGTGCTTGCTCCACAGGGCTTTGTGAGCATTGGCTGAGAGTCTGTGTGGAGCACATAGCACAGCGAGCACTCAGCAGCCATCACCTGGTGTTAGTTAGCCCCGCACCCAGAGTGAGCCCACCCTGTGCTGTGACTGGTGGGGGTGGTTTCCATCACCTGAGACTGGTTCCCAGGGTGGGGGCTGCTGCCTCCGACTTTCCCTCCACTCTCACCTCCCACTGTCCTTCTGGTTTCACAGCTGAACTGTTCATGGAGCAGCAGCACCTGAAGGAAGCAGGTTTCTGCATCCAGGAGGCAGCAAGCCTCTTCCCCACCTCACACTCGGTCCTCTACATGCGCGGCCGGCTGGCTGAGATGAAGGGCAGCCTGGAGGAGGCCAAGCAGCTGTACAAGGAGGCGCTCACAGTGAACCCCGACGGTGTGCGCATCATGCACAGCCTGGTGAGTCAGCCTCGCACTCCCACAAAAGGCCTCAGGGCCCTCGCCACCTCACTCCCTCCGTGCCTGTAGGTGCTTTGCTGCCACGGCTCCCTGGTGATGTGGTGTCTGGAGGTGGCTTCCTCCCTGTTCTATCGGCAAAGACGACGCTCCTTCCCACAGAGGCAGGCCGCTTCCCGAAATCAGAGCCTGCTTGAGTAGATGAAAATCTGTGAGGACAGGTTGACATTCTTTGCCAGTTGTCGCTGTTAGTTTCTGTATGGCAGTCTAGCCTCAGAGGGCTTCCACTATTATGCATCAGATCCTCTCCCTGGAGACTCTAGATACTGGAATGTTCTTTGTGGGGGTTCTTAGGCCCCCACTCCAATCATTGGGCTGCCTTCCCCGTTTCAGAGGTGCTCCTGGACAGGATGCCAGAGGATGCCCCAGGGTGGGCTGTCATTTGGGGTCTGACTCAAGCACACATTGGAGATGGCCCCTGGGGCCCCCAACCTCAGGACATAGAGCTCAGGACTTGGGTGCCCAAGGCTCAGTAACCTTCCTATGGGAAGATTTGGAGGCCGGGAGCAGAATTCTGGTGCTCTTGTCCGGGACTGGCCATTCTCTTTCCGGGTGACTATGGGCAGGTCAGCCCCCGTCTCTGCACCTTGTTTTTACTTATCTGTGCAGTGGGCCTCTCCCACATCTGGCACAATAGACCCTCCATGTAACTTCTTTCCCGCCTTCCTCAGCTGCCTTCAGGGAGTGGGTATCAGGATCAGTGCAATGCTCTGAAAGTGTGTGGGCCCGCATATGCACAGTGATTTTTGAAGCATAGTTTAGGAGCCCACAGTTAGAGACACAGTCTTCCCCTGTCAGAGTCCAGGTCCCACTTCCTGACCCCTTGGAGAGCTCCTTGAGAACAGCCATGAGAGGGCCACTCATGTCCTAACACTAACACCGATGGGTCAGAAGAAGGACTCCAGATGGCCGCAGGGCCCTCGCTGCCTAGAGGGGTCTGATTGTCCATGAGCAGAAGGTACCGGGAGTTCAGTTGCAGCCCAGTGTCAGAACATGGTGTGATAACTCTCAGGAAAGTCCAAGCACAAACTCAGGTATCATCTTACGAGGATGTTGCTGACAGAAACATCACATAGGAGTTTATCATGAGGTCCTTTCCAACACTAAGAGTCCTTAAAAACAGATTAGAATGGAGATTCCCAGCTCAACTGTTACGCCTACTGCCTGATTTCTCAAGGGCTTTCCAGTGTGGGCCCACGTGAGTGCCTGTGCCTATTGAAGAAAACCTGCGCAGGGACATCACACCCTGGCCCCTGTTCCCCTCCACGTGGCTCCACGTTGCCTTCTAGTCTGCTCAGCAAATGTTTGTTTTTTGCAAGGCACATCCTTCCTCCTGCAATTCAGACATTCGCTCCTCTGATAAATGCCTCCCCAGAGGTCACGTCCAGAAACTTGATTAGGATGGTGGCAGGGAGGATGTGGCTACGTCATTAGGCCAGCAGCCAGGCAGCCATGTCAGCCTTCCACTGCACTCTTGGGTAGGAGCCTGCCGTTCAGTTCCTAAAACCCAACAAAATCCAATAACAAGTACAATTTTGAAGTAACAGAGTACCATTTTTCATTTATGCTTATTATTGTTTGTAGCTATTTCCCTGAAATTGAAGCAGTTTCCGAGGGTGAGTTTCTATGGTAACTGAAGAGCTGTCCAGAGTGGCTCCCTGCAGATGTTTCTGAAATGGTCCCTTTTCTCTTCCTGGGGTGCCTTTCCGATGTGATGAAATTGGAGCAAGTCGGAGGCAGGCCAGCCCACTGTGAAAGTTCTAAGCAACCAGAGGGGCCGTTGGCTCCAGCGTGGGCAGCCCATCTCCTTTCCACGGGTGCTGTTCCTGCCAGCATCCTACACATATGCATACAGAATAGCAGATTTCAAGCCTGGGGAAGATTTACTAAGCACTCTTCTCCCAGAAACACATGAACACTTTGACATGTTGATGGCTACCTTCCCCAGTCTAAGTAGACACTCAGACTCAGGACATCTGTGACCTAACCCTGGCTCTGGTCCTAATTCACTTGGGTAACTTAGGAAAAGACACACTTAACTTCAACCCTCCCAATGTCTCCCTTTCTAAATAAATAATAATAATCTTCATCATTCCTAGACCTATGTTCTAATCAAATGAGGTGACGCATATGAAAGTGCTCCTAACGGTCCGCAGTGCCGTATCTGAGAAAGCAAAGCACAGCATGTATGCCGTCACACTCCAGTCCCTCACCTGTGACAGACATTACTAATCAATCACAGCACTCTTCCCCATTGAGCACAGATGTCACGTTGGGATCTTTATCACCACAGTACAACACAAAGGGATCCACTACTCTTTGGTTAAGTCAGCCTGACAGTTATGTAAGGGATTCACTGTAAAAATAGTTGGTAGAGAGCGAGAGCAACCTCTATGTTATCTCAGCCTTTGTGATCTCCAGGGGTGGGTGCACCCCTGGAGAATTATCCAGAGAAAGGAACATGGAGGGGAACTGGCATTCCCCCACTGTGGAGTCATTGATAAGGCAGGTTTCCAGGGAGGACATCCTGGCCTTACCATGGCACTGTGGCTTTGTGAGGACCCCAGCCTCTTGTAGGTGCTAGGGTCCCCTGAGAGCACGGCCACCCATAGCCGGGGCTGGAGGAACTCTGGGTCCCCTGTGAGCCCTCAGAAGTCGTGGTTGAGTCCCACTCCCTGAGGTCTGGAAAGAGGAGGGTGAGGATAGACTCTGAGTGGCGTGGTGGCCAGGTTTGGCCCTGCAATCCTGAGGCAGGATCATCGTACACCAGGAGGCCAGCCGCGCAGCCTCTCCCTGTGGCTGTGGACAGGGGACAGGCTGGAGAAAGCCTCTGGGAGTGGAAGGCTGTTGCGTTCAGGAGCCAGGGTTCGGGCCAGGGTTCGGGCCAGGGTTCGGGCATTTCTAAGAATGTGAACTTTGGCCCAGAAGCAGGTTCTCTCTTCTCCCTGTCCCAGTGCCCTGCTGCCCTGCATGTGACAGGGGACCTCTCCATGGTTCTGGCTCCACTCTGGAGGTTTTTCCACCCAGATCAGGCAGGGAAGAGACACCACCTTGGCAGTACTCTGCCAGGGAAGAGTCTCCACTGTGCCACAGCAGTGTCCCAGAGGCGTCTGCATCCTCGAGCCCTGGTCCTGCAGCTGCCACCTCTGCCGGGCTCGAGGAGAGTGCCAAAGTACAGACAGAGAAAGGCGTGCTCTCTGTAGATGGAAACTCCCAGGGACATCCAGCAGCAGGTCCTGGCGGTCTCTGCCAGCTCAGTCCTGGCCTCCCTGCTTGGTAGCCGGACACCGCACTCACTCAGCCTGGGTGTTCAGAAGTTGATTTCCTGGCGGAAGAATCTAGTTAGGAAGGGGAAGCCTGAACTTCACCTGCCTGCCCCTGAGGAAGCATGAGAAAGAAGGCAGGGTCCTACCCCAGATCAGCAGAGGAGTGGGCCCTGGCTAGCACTGCTTTTTGGAGAGGGCTCCACAGCCTCAGCCAGAAGAGGATCCTCAGGCAGCCTGCATCTGTCTCTCTGAGCCTGTCTCTGCCCTGTCCTCTCAGGAGACCCTCTGCACACCAAGGGAGCGGGGATGCCTGAGGACGGCAAGGAGCCCGAGTATGGCTGATAGACTGGCCAAGTCACTCAGAGCCCTCCCAAGAGGAAGTTCCATTGAGGTCACCTGACCTTAATGGTAGGAGGGTCACTAGCCCTGGCTTCAGGCCAACTCGCTCTCCCTGCCCTCCGCCTGGCTGAGCCGGGAGCATGGATGCTTTGATGCAGCCTGACTCACCACAGAGAGAGCCTCAGCTGTGAGTGGGCAGGTGTGGTTGAATTCCTGCCACCTGCATTTCTGGAGGGTGGGTGGGGTTTCCTGCTCCCCACTGGCCCCTGTCCATGGTCGTGCTTTCTTCTTGGGACAGAACTCCAGGTTCCTGTTGCCCCATCTCCCCAGAACCCTTTCTCCTCGGTCACCCCAGCAGCAGGGAGAGACTGCCCTGCGTGAGCTTTAGCTCCTGTGCTGTAATTCCCAGAGATGTAATTTCTAAAGCAATCCTACCCACATGACCTGGCCTCTTCTCTCTCCAGACGCCCCCACAAAGACGGAAGACAGCGTTTCTGTAATCCATTGCCCTCTGATGAGAGCGTGGCCATGAATTGTTCCCCTGCATTTGTTCCACCCTGCTCCCAGCATGAGGCTGACGTCTTGTTCTTGATGTGGGCTGTGGGCTTAAGGCATGGCCGTCCCTGGAGGGCCCAGAGCCTGTTGCCCCACCTCTCCCCAGACCGGAGCGTGCTGCAGCATATCTCAAGCCCCCAGAGCTCCCCATCAGATTGCTGGCCTGCCCCAAGGTGGGATCCAAGTCGGGGAGGACCAGGGTTCTGCTGCGCCTAGCCCAGGGTTCTGGATTGGGCCTTTGGCAGGTGCTCCAGGATCCAACAGGAAGTCTCTGCTCTCTAAGGCCAAGGAGGCAGTGGGCTGTGGCCACATAGAGCTGCGCCCATCACCCTCCCCCTATCCCCAGTCCTGGAGGGCAGGGTCGTGCAGTAGAGGTGACACATCTGAGACAGACAGACAGCCCTAAAATTATGGGGCACAGAGATTACTTCCCTTCGCTGGCTCAGGCTTCTATCCAATGAGGAAAATAATTCAGGCTCTTGTGAGCTCCAGGGAGAGTTTTGGGCTTAGATGAGGTGAGACCTGTGAAAAGGTACGTTAACAGCAGGCATTTTTCTCTCCATTTGCATGGAAGACTTGGCGGCAGGCAGCCTGAGCCTGTCTTTGCCCAGGTGGCTGTGGGGTGAAGGTCATTGGTCCAAACTTCCTTGTGCTGCTGCATGGCCCCCAGTGCCAGCAGGGTGCTCCGAAGGCAGGGAGGGGTGCTGGGCAGGGACCAGGGACCTCAGAGCTGCCCCTGGGGCCGGTTGGCTGGCACAGTACTTAAGCCCCACTGTCAGAGCCAGCAGTGCCTGGAGGTTGGAGCATAGCCTTGAGTCTGACCGACCTGGGCTTGAGTCGCACTTTCACTGCACTTGATGTTTACCCACGTCTCAGAACCTCCGTGTCCTCGTCTGTAAAACAGGAACCACGGTGCCAAGCGCATGGGGCTCCAGTTAGAATGAGGTTGAATAAGTCTCTGTAAGTTAATGGCCCAGTAGCTAGGGTCATTTGTATCTTTGCTTTAGAAGTGTGGCTCCCAGGCCAGGTCAGATGCTCTTGGTTTGCAGAGGAAAACAGAAGCCTAGAGCCAAGCCCCAGAGAGCCATTGTACTGAAGCTGCTTGGCCTTCAGTGAGCCCACCAGGTGACTCTGGCCAAGGCACAGATGTGTAGGACATCAGCCCCAGCTGCCCTGTGGCTGGGACAAGAGCATACACAGCGCAAGGCCCGGCTGACCTGAGTTGAGAGTGAGGGCAGCCTGCTCCGTAGGCGCGGGTGTGAACTGAGGGACAAGGGAAATTTGAGACCTGGTCTTGTGGTCCACCGTGTTAGGTGAGCCATGTCAGCTAAAGGGGCATGCTGGGGCCCTGCGGCCAAGGGAGAGGAGGGCCAGGGGACGCAGGGCTCTGGGGGTTCCTGCTCAGCCCTGCATGCTGGCCCATTGTCATGCCAAGCTGGCCCAGCCTCGGCTGCATCCTGACTCGAAGGAGGAAAGGTGTCCTGAGCAGCTGAGAAGTGAAACTCTGTGCCCGGCCTCTGGATGAGGCTGCAGTACACAGAACAGCAGGGCTCCGGGGCCCATCTGCCCTAGGCCTCCCTCCTTGTCAACTCCCTGAGCTGTGGCAGGTGGCTTAGAGGGCCGGGTAGCCTGAGGGGATGGGAGGACCCCGAAGTCTTGTACTCTGCTGTGTGGGGGGGAGAACCTGAGCTCTTGCACGCACAGCCCCTCGTCATTGGACTCTGTGCCATCAGTTCCAGCAGGTGGGGAATATTGCTTCTTTTTGACAGAATAGTTTTAGTAGGGAAATCTTGTTGGTCATTTGGCCTCCTGGTGCAGTGGTTTTATTGTGAGTTCTATATTCCTCATCTCTCTGCAGCGCTGCCTGAGGTCTGGAGTCCCTGAAGGGAAAGTGGAGGAGGAAGGAAATGAGAGAGTTCTGGGGCCTCGCTGTGTTGGGGAGGTGGGAGGTGCATGGGCAGGTTCTCCCCCAGCCCGGGCCTCACTGGTGTCAGGAGACCCCTGCCCACCCTGCCTTACCCCTGGCCTCACATAGCCCCCAACCCAGGCTCAGGGACTTTCCAGAAGATGAGGGCGGTTCCACTGGCTCTAGACTTTGGAAAGCCTTAGGCTGCTGCGTGGGCTCCTGAAGTCCGTGCCAACCTTGACAAGGAAGTGGAAAGGAAACTTTCTGTCAGTCTGTCATAGATTCAGATCAGAATGATAGTGAGGCACTGTTGGTTTAGCTTAGCCCCAGAGTCAATGGTCTAAAAGACTCACTCTGTGGAGGATACAACTGGGTTCAGCCCCTTCCGTCTTGTCCGCTAGGCCAGTACCCCGCACACACCCCACCAAATATGTCATCACCAGCCCCCATGGCTCCATCTCCTGGAACCAGAGTGGGGCCTCTGTGAGGGGCCCCCTTCTTGCTGACCATTATCGGGTCTTCTCTTCCAAAACCCGAAGTCCAGCACCTTTGCTACAGCCTCCTGACTTAGTCCTGAGGGCTTGGCTGTGTCCAGGTGGGGACCCACCTAGGATGGGCTCCAGGTGAGTTGGAGGGCTCCCTCAGCAGGGCCCTCTTCCTATGAGAGCCTGGAAGGGCTCTGGTTGGGGCAGGGGGACCATCAGCCAGGCATGGGGTGGGATCCACAAGGATTTGTGCGCCTTCTCCCAACAGGAAAGTTGGACCCGTCCATGGTTCTGGGGTGGCCCTAGCTTCCAGATGGAGGTGGTGATGTGTGGGCTGCTTCTCAGCCTGAAGAGCTGCCTCATTCCCAGGCTGGTTGGACAGGTTGAGGCTGACACACCTGGGAGAATCCAGCATGCAGAAATGTGGGCCTCCCTCACTGGGCATGTCAGCACCCCAGGATGGGTGATGGGAGGGAGCCCTCCTGTGGAGCAGCCTCAGAGGTGGCCCCACCAGGGGCACCTCCCTGTAGCCCCAGTGTCCCCAAGCAGGAGGCTCCAGGGACCAGGAGGCTCCAGCAGCCTCCAGCTGATTCCCGGCTTCCCAGCTGGAAAGGCTGTGACAGAATCCCAGGAATGTGCCCTGAGCTCAGAAAGAAAATTCCCAAAATAACTTCTATAAATACTTGAGGGGTTGGTGGGGAGGGAGCTCTCAGCATGGCCGGCAGCTGGCCCAGCAATGGGGACTACTTCCCAGAGCAGGCCTCCACCAAAAAGAAGGAGAAGGCAGGCGGGGACCTTCCTGCTGCCCCTCCCCACTGGGGGGACAGTGTCAGGCATTGAACTAATGGGGTGAGATGCTGTGCAGTGGCAGCTCTGAAAAATAAGGCAGGATCCTGTTCTGCATCCCTTCCCCAGGCTATGGCCCCTGACTGCACTCTGGACCTCCACAGAGAACCTGGGCTCCTAGCAGAGAAGGTCCCCCTCAGAGGGCCCCTCAGGCTGCCTTTCCAGTGGTGCTGAGTAGGTCGGTAGGCACCCACAGGTGCCTCTGGTGTAGCTGGCTTTGAGCGCAGGACCTTCCCACCCAAGCTCTGTTGGGCTGCTATCATACGGGTCATGGCCAGGCAGGCAGGAGCCAGGGGCCCATCCCTCTCCGCCTAGACAGGAGGACAGGGGTCGCATTTGACAGCACGCAGTAATGAAGCATAATGTCAAGGTGGCGACTTGGGCAAGGGGCCTGCCGTCCTCACAGCAGGTTTACGGGGAGCGGGGCCCCAGGTAGATGAGATGTGGCCAGATGCTTCCTCCTCCCTGTGATCCAAGGAGGGAAGGAGGGAGGAATGGAGGAAGTTGGGAATTTCTGGGACTTCCCCATGGCCCTGCCCCTCTCCGAGCAGCTGCCACCAGCCCTGGCCCCTCTTACAGGAGCCGTGCTCCATTGCCGAGAGCAGCTTGCACCTCACTTTCTGATCCCTATGCTGGGGCAGCGCAGCTGTGACCTCTCCCGGGTGAAGGTCACCAGCAGGTCTGGCTACTCTGGGCTCAGGATACTTCTTGGCCTGGGTGCGGGGGAGTCCAAAGGGACATTTGAATGGAAGCCCAGGGGCCAGGGTGCCAGGGGGTGGCGCAGGCCCTTGCCAGTGTGGGCAGGGTGGAGCAGGTGAGACCTGCAGTCTCCCTGGGACAGGCCCTGTCCGGTTGTCAAGCAGCAAACACTCCGAGTTGCTACCAAACACGAACGGGCTGGTGTCTCGGGCAGGTGGCCGTGGATCCTGTTACAGGCCCCAGGCCTCTGGGCCCCAGCCTGACCCCAGCCCGGTGTCTCCTTTCAGGCTCTCAGGTCAGCACCTCAGGGTGGTGGGGACGTGAACCAACCCCAGCCTAGCCCACAGTCCGCCCAACAGAGAGCCCTCTAGAAAACTCAGCTGTTCCACCCCTTCCTCCCCTCCAGGACCTCTGGTCATCCTGGGAACACTTCCATTTGCTCTCTGCCCACCATGTGCCCCCACTGCATGATTTCAAATTGGTCAGTAGCTTACAAGGGAGGACCCTTCTGCTCCCCAGCTTGCAGATGAGGAAACCGTGGCTCAGAGACAATGGGATGCTTGCCAGGAGTCGCTGCACTAGTCAGTGGCAGCGCCGGGTTCTTGTGGTTGTGCAGCCCTGGGCTTGTCCTCTGCACAGAGCACACAGGGGCACCTGCCATAGGCCCTCCAAACTGAGAACAGCAAGCTCACACCCATGTGCACTCCCTGGTCAGCCTGCAGGCACGTCTGGCTGCTTCCCAAACACCTACATGCTTCTTGAGAATCAGGGGTTTTCAAACTCATTTTTAGATGGATCCCTCTTTCCAAACAAAATCTCATGTGGAAGCTCAATATAGCAGTCTTAGTGTGTAAAAGCCCCTGGGTAAAAGCCCCTGTGGCCCTGCCCCCTCTCTGGGAGGCTCTGCTGGCTGGCCCTTCCCCATCTGTCCTCTGTTGCTCCCCCACAGGCAGCACTTACAGGGCTCAAACCTTCCATTTTTGGTGCTTAATTTTGGTGTCTGGCAGCCTGCTGTCTCGCCTTCCTTCCCTCCTCCCTGTGGGCCCTGTTCCATTGTGAGTTGCTCAGGGTCCAGCTCCCAGGCCCTGCGGGCAGAACGGCTTGGCCTGGAGCCCTGTTGAACAGACTGGGCACAGCCCCCTGGTCCTAGGCAGCCCTGAATCAGCACTGCTCCCATATGGCAAGAGCCAGAGCTGGGGGCCTGCCTGAGGCTCCGTCTGGCTGCAGTTCCCCATCCTCCCCTGTCCTCTGCCTCATCCTCGTGGTTCCCTGGGGATAGCTTCACCCTGGGTTGAAGAGACATCTCCTCCTTCCTTTCCTGCCCCCCTGGCCTCAGTACTGCCAGCCAGCACCTCCAGAGAGAGAGAGGCTTTTCCTAGGGCTTCCTGAGCTCCAGCCTTCCCTCTTTCCTAATTGGTCATGTTCCAGGCTCTTTATGAAATCAGGCATGTGCATCTTCCTCAGTAGGTCTCCATAGCAACAGAGGGCCTAACTCTGGGGAGCGTGGTGAGGATGAAAATGTTCCAGCTAAAAATGTACATGGCCATCAGTGGGTGGGCACCCAGGAGGGGGCTCCCAGCACATAGAATGCAGCTCCCCACCCCCACCCTGGCCCCCACCACCTATCCAGGAAGTCAGCGTTCACGCTTTACCTTGTATCTTTGTGCTTTACCGCGTATCTTGGAATGAGAGGAGGCCTCCCAGTGCTGCCATCCCATGCCACTTTTGAGGGCTGGGACACAGATCAGTGAGACAGTATGGTGCAAAGCAGCCTTTCTGGGAACAAAGGCTGAAAGGAGACGCCAGCCCCTTCCCCTGCTCACCCAGTGTGTGTAGAAGTGGACATAGAGGGGCAGGGTGCCAGATGAACTTCCCAACCCCTTTTTGTAACAGTTCCTGTCACTTCCTATATCTCTCTGGCAGTGGGGTTGTTGGAGCCAAAAATGTAAAGCCAAGCTCCTGACCACCCTGACCCACCCTCCCAAAGCCCTCCTTTCACACAACCTTCATCCCCGGTCCCCAGTCATCTGACTCTCCTGTGACCCTCACTTGCCAGGCCAGGCTGGGGTGAACATTAGGTCCCAGGACCCAGATGTCTCTAGGAAGACCAGGGATGCAGGCAAAGGAGCTGCCCCACCCACCCACAAGTTCAAGGTTCTCCCCAAGGTGATGGAAGCTGGAGCCTGCAGCGTACATCCCTCGGTCCCTGGGTAGAAGGGCAGCAGCAAGCCCGGGGGTAAGAGGCCCATCAACAGACTCACACAGGCCAAACACTGTTCGAGTATTTTACATAAACAGACTCATGTAAACTTCATAACAGCCCTTGAGGTGGCTACTGTGGTCTTTCCCATTTATAGGTGAGGAAACAGCAGGCCAGAGAGTGGTGGCTTGCCTAGGATCCCTAGCTGGTAATGGGGAGACTCAGAGCCAGGGCTGCTGACTTGAAAGCTCATCCCTTGGGGCTGGATGAGACACAGCTCCCACAGTGTGTGATTTGGGAGACTGGCCTGGAAGCAGGTCTGGGGTGGGACAGGTAAGATTTGCATTAATCAAGGGCACAGTCACATGACCAAATCCAAGCGAGACACCGCCTCTGGGGCCCTCCTTGGCTGGTGGCTGGTGGCCAAGCTGCTTCCCACTTGTTGCTCCAATGGCCAGAGTGTCCCTTCCCCAAGACACCCTCACTAACCCCTCACCCTGTGCTTGCTCCCAGGGTATGATGCTGAGTCGGCTGGACCACAAGTGCCTGGCCCAGAAGGTGCTGCGGGACGCTGTGGAGAGGCAGAGCACCTGCCACGAGGCATGGCAGGGCCTGGGTGAGGTGCTGCAGGCCCAGGGCCAGAGCGAGGCTGCTGTGGAATGCTTCCTCACCGCCCTCGAGCTGGAAGCCAGCAGCCCAGTGCTGCCCTTCTCCATCATCCCCAGAGAGCTCTGACACTGCCCTGCAGCCGCAGGAGGAAGGGGGCTGCCGGGTGGGCGGAGCAGGCTGACAGCAGGGAACGTGGGTTCAGGGAGGTACGGGACCTCAGGGAAATACATCTCTAGGGAACACTTCTGCAAGCTGCAGCCCTAGTTCTCCTCGCTTCCCCCACCCCATCCCTGCATTCCCTCCAGGGCCCAGTGAGTCTAGGAGAGAAGCTCAGCTGGAGCTGGGTGGACCAGATTTGCATCAGAAGCAAATTCCTTTGCTCCTTGGGACTCAGACATTGTGGCATTTACGAGCAAGGAAGTAGCTGGGAGGCCACATCAACATGGGGCCCCTCCCCGGAGTATCTGCGCATCATTGAGATGTGCAGTAAGGTCTGTGTGGCTTGGTTACCTCCCTATCTAGAAACCCCTGTATGTACCTGCCACCCTTCTTCAGCATCCCTGACCCTGATTTCCAGCTTTGCACAAGCTTTAGTCTGGAACCTCAGCCCTCTGCCCTCCAGCACCAGTATGAACCCTGCAGCTACCCTCAGGCTGGGCCAAGAGGGGCTCCTGTGTTCTTCCTTGGCTCCTCGGGAGACAATCTGCTTGAACCCTAAGTGTAATAGAGTCATGGTGATGGGACCTGCTCCCTGGAGCTGTACAGCGGTGCCTTCCCCCCACCCGTGCCTCTGTGCCTTGGGGGAGCTCCACGTCCTGGTCCCACACTACAGTCTCAGGACAAGGTTTCGGATCACTCTCAGGTCTTGCCCAAAACAGTCATGGTTTGAAGAATCCACGGGCAAGTGGGAAGAAGATGAATTCCTCTCCCAGACTTTGAGTTAGTGGGTAATGCCCAGCATTGCCCTTTGCCCGGTGAGGCCAGTTGGGACTCACTGTGTACCCTCTGCTGCCAAGTGCCTTTGAGGCCTCTGGTGTCTGGCCAGGGAAACTGAGCACCGGCCCTAACCAACCTTCCATTTCTGCCCACCTCCACCTTCCTGGAAATGCCCCAGCTAAAGCAGCTGCCTCAGACCCTGGGCCGTAGCTGCAGGATGGGCCTCAGGGTGTGACCATGGCCACTGCACCCAGCCCTTTCTCATACGTTACATCAACACATTGCTCCTCAAAGCCTTACCTTTCAGGGCCGTGAGTGCAGTGCAAGTCACTCTAGGGGGGATAGCATGGAGAGGGGGAGCCTCCAGGACTGTCCCCAATTCATCTCACCACCCACAGTCCACTTCGCCTCAGGCTTTGTTGGTTAACCCAGGCCCCACCCTGGCCCTTTGGTTCTCCCTGCCTGGCACCTAACTAGTTGAGCTGGCCTCTGTATACTTGACACCTTTGTCAGCAGGGGTCCTGGGTGCTGGTGGTGGGGGTCTTCACTGCTGCTCCCCTAGCCTGCCACATGAAGCTCTGGGAATTCTTCCCAAGGAATCCCCCCGCCTCCTCCACCACCGCGGGCCAGTTAGAGGGATCCCTTTTTTACCTGCACTTTGGGTTTTGGTTTTAAAGCTCCACCAGGTACATCTCTCATTTCAAGGTGTGTGGAAAGGTGGAGCTGGGACTGCCCAGGTTTGTCATAGCCCAGGCTATCTGTGGGAAACCCCCCTCCTCACCACACTGGCTCAGCACTGCACCCCTAGGGACTTCCCAGGGAAAGCCCGCGCCTCCTGGCCTCCCGCCAGGTGAGCGACACTGCAGAGAACACTGCATCCTTCGACTCTGGTTTGAAGGATCTCTATATGTGTACGTGTGTGTATATACAGGGTCCAGCAGAAGTAACGCCTTCTTGAGTGGTTGGTCAAGTAATATTATATGGGTGTAATAATTTATAGTTTTAATTTGAACATTTCACCTAAAATGTCATATGGTATGCTTGAGTGTGATATTGTTATGTTACAGAATTACATGCTTATGATTTTGTAATAAAAGATTTTTTAATAAGAAACAGGGGGCATTATTTGTGCCAGGCCCTGTATATGATAGAGCTCTATTTTTATTCTGGAATTCTGTTAGGGGACAAAGAATTAAGACAAAGCAGAAGCCATTGATTTGCCTTGGGGGACCCAAAGATGCTGGTGCTCAGTTCTTGGAAAGGCAAGGCACCAAATACACCCTCAGAGGAGGCTTCAACGGTCTAGGCCAAGTTGCTGCCAGTTCGCAGATTGAGTAAAGAGACCCCCAAAGGGGAAGCAGGTTTGTCTGAAGCAGTGTGTTCATTCAACGCACAGGTGGCTCTGGAACCAGCCTTGAATGGACCCTGGAGAGGCGGGGGTATTACAGAAGGGGAGGGGCCCATGGAATCCTGAAGCCTGGGGCCTGGGCCTCACAGGTCGGGGGTGGGGCTTTGGAGGAGCAAACGGGGAGGGAGGGCCCTGATGATGGGACTGTGGTTTTGGCCTGGTGAGAGTGGGTGAGTACAGGGGGCAGGGGTGGGGCATTTGGGAGGCTTTGGGGTTGGGCTGGAGATGGGTGGGAGGAGGGAAAGGGGGGTCTATGCATGCCCAGCTAGTACAGGTCTCATTTTGGACTGCTACCTGTCCGTTAGGTGGCCCTGAGCCCCCTGCTGCCTCCAGGGCCCAACTGGGGAGTCAGGGCCAGACTTGCCACCTGAACGGAGAGATTGTTCCCCGGGCACTGCCAGTGGCACCCCTCCAGCACCTGGGGGAGAAGCCCCCAAGAGGGACATGTGGTGAGGATCCAGGCTGCATCCAGATTGGCCACCTGCACTGAGAGGGACATACCAATGCATGCCTGATATATGTGTTACCACATACCAACATACTACATACAAAACGTGCTAAAATTTTGAAGGATGACAGATTTATACAGGAGCTCTATTTTCTTCGTGTACTCCCAAGGATCATCTGGTGTACCCCAAGGCTGCACCCACCCACTTTGAAGACAGCTGCTCTTGAGGCTTTCCCTAGAACTTGGGGCTGGCCTTGACTGAGCTTCCTGCTCCTTGGCCTCACTGCGGCCTGGCCCCTCCAACCCTCAGCTCTGTTCTCATTGTGGTTTTACTGTCCTGGTGGAGAAGGTCTTCCATGGAGCCTTTAGGTGCCCAGTGCCTCTTTTGCTGCGATGCTTTCTTTGAAGGAAACACATGCACGGTCTTCAGTGATGTAACAATTTGTGTAGATTACTTGTCACACACCCTCACCCCCAGCTCATGGTCCCCTGGGATGAGAATTAAAGGCCATAGGCAGTGTTTCATTATCTGCCAGCCTGGGAGAAAGTTTTAGAAGGCTCATCCTTCAAGGAAGAGAATGGAGGCAGGAAGTGGGGGAGAGAGGAAGGGAGGGGAGGCCTTTCTGTTCAATAGAAGGCTGTGCTGCACTGACCTCAAATTGGTCAGAGGTTGAAAAGTCAGGCAGGGGTGGAGACATTTCCTGACCCCCCTGGCCTTCAGGACCCTTGTTCACACCAAACTCCCTGGAGAAGGAGGGAGCCAGCTCTGTGTCCGGCCCATCGTGCCAGAACAGGGGCTGGAGCCTGTGGACAAGACTTGTGTGCATCGCCACCCGCTTGGACCTCCAGCCCACCCACCGCTCTCCAGGACACAGCCCTTCAGTATTAATAGCATTTCTGTGCGGGCACAAACATGAATGGAATTTCAGCCTCCACCACCCAGACTCCTCTCTGGTACCAAAGTGCCCATTGTTGCCTTGCACCCCCCACCCCACTGGGGCATTCAGATATCGTCACCATGCAAATATTTCTTGGCCTTGTTTGGGAAGCAGCCAGCTAAGTAAACCTCCCCTGCCCATGCTGCCAGCTCCTAATGACAGCGTACTGTGACCCCGGAGCCTGCCATACAACCTGGCCTCAGGCGAGAATCTGGGGACTGCTGGAGCATGGGTGAGAGGCAGCCAGCCCACCTGGAGAGGGACTCAGTGTCCACCAAGGGCCACAAGGAGGGCAGTATTTCAAGGAGAAGAATGCCCCATACCCCGTCCCAGGTACAGGATAGATAGATGGTGTGGAAGCCTGAATAACACTCCCCACAAAGGCATCCTTGTCCCAGAGCCTGCGAATATATTCTCCTACATGATAAAGAGATTGCAAAAACATTGATAAAGTTAAGGGCCTTGGGGAGGTTGTCTGGATTATCCAGGGGAACCCACATAACCACAAGGATCCCTAAAAGAGGAAGGCAGGATGGTCGGAGTCAGGGCTAGATGAGACAGGAGCAGGAGTTTGCAATGATGTCAGGAAAGGAAGGTAGAAGCTGGAAAAGAAGGAAACAGATTCTGCCCTGGAGCCTCCAGAAGGAATCACCCCTGCCTCACCTTGACTTTAGCCCAGTGAGACTGATTTTGGGAATTCTGACCTCCAGAGCTATAAGAGAGTAAATTTGTACTGCTTCAAGCAACAAAGTCTGTGGCAATTTGTTATAGCAGCCACAGGAAACTGATACAGACAGTTTGGATAAAGAACTACCCCAGGCACAGGATGGGGCACATGGACTCAGGGGCATTCTGCAGTCCAGCTCCCATGCCCAGCCCTGCACAGGTTGGGGATTAGAAACCTAAGTGGATGTGCCTCTGTCTGGCATGTTTTCAAGGGTCCCCTCTGGCCCTGTTGAACAAAAGAAGCTCCAGCAACTTCCTTTCTCCTTGGTGGCCCTCAGCTAGCAAGCAGGACCTCTGAGCTCTGAGACTTCAGAAAAGGGATGACCCTGGCTGGTGTGGCTTAGTGGATTGAGCACCAGACTGGAAACCAAAGGGCCATGGGTTCAATCCCCAGTCAGGGCACATGCCTGGGTTGTGGGCCAGGTCCCAGGTGGGGGGCACGCTATAGGCAACCACATGTTGATGTTTTGTTCCCTCTCTTTCTACCTCCCTTCCCCCCTCTCTAAAAATAAATAAGGTAAATCTTTTTTTTTAACAAAAGAAAAGGAACAAGGGCAATGGTCAGCCCTCATCAAGCACCAGGCTCTGTCTGGGACCTGCATGGCTCCCTGTGCACTGCCTTGCTGTCCCCTCCCAGGCTCCTCAGTTCCAGTGCGGCCAATCGAATGGGAAGCCTTGTCAGTCACTGCCGCCCGCCCCCACCCACCTAGCCCTCTCTGTGACCAGAGACACAGTGTCACAGAGCCTGAGCCACCTTTCTGTCTGCAGTTCTCAGGGACTAAGCCACACTCCCACCCAAAGCAGCCACGTTGCTACCTCCCTCCCCCACTGGCTGGGCCTCTCTGAGCCACCACCACTCCTCAGAAAGTGACACCTTTTACTGGGCTCTGATATAGCCAAGGGTGTTGTTAACAAGGCAACAAGGAGCACCTCCTGGGAGAGGATTCTCCACGCGTCCACCTCCTGGGCCTCCCCTCCCTTCAGCCACTCCTCCTTCCTCTCTGGCTGCCCCTCCCTGCCTGTTTTACTACCCCCTGCTGCGTCTGAGGATTCAGCTTTGACTCCCATTGCCATCCAGAGTGGCCTCTTCTCCAGGGAGGCTGCAGGTAAGCCCTGCCAAGGTCTGGGTCTCCAGCACTGACCCCCACAAGCCCGCCCAGCCCCTGCAGCCCTGAATCCAGAGGCCAACCCCATCCCCTTCTCCACTTTGGGCCTGGCTGTTGGCCGAAACCAGAAGTCTGTGAGGAGCCCAGCCAGGGGTCAGGCTGGCGAGAGGTGCCTGGGTTCAGGCTGCTGCTCTCCTTTCCACCCAGAACATCCTCTACCTGGTACCACTCCAGGCACTAACTTCACCCAAACAGGCCCTGTGCCGTCCTTTTCCTTTGGACTCAGCCACAGGCTAGCATGGGTCAATCTCTTCTTCATACTGGAGAGGGATTTCCAGGGCAAGGGCCCTGCCTTCTTCTTGAACCTTTAGGTTGGGAGAACTACCTGTGCCCTCGCCCAGGATTACTGGGCATTGGTGCCCTCACGCCATCTCAACGGTGGTACTCAAGCTTGGCCACTCATTGGAATCAGCAGGGGTGGGGAAAGGGGGTGAGCTCTGAAAAAACACGAGGCCCAAGTCCCACCCCCAGAGAGTTTGATGGCATCTGTCTTGGAGCTGACAGCACCAAGAGTTTTAAAGTCTCCCCAGGGGATGCTAAAATGCAGCTTAAAACAACAGATTCTGAACTTGGAGATTCTGAACTGTGATTTCAGGGTAACAGGGCCTTCAAAGCATTCCTAGGCTCGCAGGCCTGAGCTCCATGCTGCTTGGTGGCATCGAACAGCAGAGAGATGATGCCGGAGGCAGGGCAAGTCACCCCCCGCAAACTGAGGCCCTCAGCCTCTACGTCCGGAAGGTGTCAGCTGAAGGTCCAGAAAGCAGTTGGAGGCAGGGGGCAGGGGAGGAAAGAGGGAAAGAGAGGAGAAGAAGGAGGAGGACAAGCTGTCCCCGACAGTGCTGTGACTTTTGACAGGCTCTGACTTAATGGAGAGGGAATTTCACATGGAAACAGTAGAAGACGTTTGCAGCCAAGAACAGCCATTCCCTTTGGTTGAAGCCAAATTCAGAGGGCAGTTGCGGGGTTGGGGTGGGAGGGGAGAGGAACAGAAGGAAGCTCAGGGAAGCCAGGGCAGGGACCTTGAGAAGCCAGCGTCACAGCAGCCAGTGGGGGAGAGAAGAGGGGTTCATTCATCAAGGAAGGCTTCTTGGGACTTGGGGTACAGGCGGAAGTCTCTTCCCTCTGCGCTCGGCTCTTTCGAGCCCTTTTGGATATGTCGCTCAATGTGCACGGTAGCCCCAGCTGCCAGCTGCTAACATCCCAATCTCGGAGTGCAAGTTTAAGGTCAACCCAGGTCTGTCAGTCTCTCCATCTTGGAAAGGACAGAAGGAGGCTCTGCTCTTCAAGTAGTGTCTCAGTTTTAGGCTTGTGATGAGAAAATGCCATCCAGAATCCCTCTGGTCTCTTTGGGAAAGCCTCTTCCTAACTGTATAAAATTCTACCAAAATGTTAGAATATGGCAAAGAAGAGAAGTAAAACATTCCCTTCTTACCACCTAGACCCTGCCAAAACCTCAGCTGATACCTAGTGTCGAGTCTCTGTCCTACCCCCTGAATCACAGAGGAGGGTGAGGGCTGCATTATAACCGGACAGCAAGACTAGTAAGGAAGACAGGGGTGAGACATGCCCCAGCTCCAGAAAGACAGACAGATGTCATGGAGCCAAAGGCAAAGCTTAGAGAATGGACCCCAAACACCAGAATGTCCAGATAGCCCTGCAGGATTTTCTTCAGCCGCTTTACCTCCCGGCAAAGTCTCTGCAGGCCAGTCAGGGCACCACCCTCCCCTTCTTCTTCTGCATGGGTCTCCATTCTCTACTGGGATGCTGGAGAGCTGCCCTCCCACCCACCCATGCCCCCCACCCCCCGCCACAGCTGGGCCCCTGAAGCCCTGTCTGCACCAAGGTTCTAAGCCCTTCCCGCCACAGTTTGAAGGGCCTGGGGGTAGACTCCTGACCCAAGCTGGCCAACTAGATTCTCTCTCCTAGGAATCTGATACTGGGACCAAGAGGGGCTGGCTGCATGCTTTTAGGGTGCTGGTTCAGGAGATGACGTGAGGAGAGGCTGAGGTAGCTACATTAGATTCTAAATATGAAAGAGGCAGTAAAGTCAGCCTGCTGGAGCAGGGAAAGGAAGCCTGGGAAAGAGGCAGAGGGGAGATGGGGGGGGCATAGAAGGGGTCCCTGCCAGCCCCCACCTGGTTCACGCTACCCCTACATACTGACACCACCTCCCTCCTCCCCTTGGTGGGATGAGGGCTCCTCTAACTCCCAGCCAGGACCTCCAACACAGACACAGCTGCCTCTCTCTAACCATGTCCCTGAGTACCAGGTGCAACCTAGAGAAAACACTCCCCGTCAGCCCTGCCAGCTGCGCCTTTCCAATCATGCAGGGGACCCCCACCCACTTGGAGAATAAAATTTGGAACTACCTGCCCTGCCATCCTCTGCCAGAGGCATCCTCTGATCAAAGCAGGACAAGAGCCACCATGTCCCCCCACCCCCATCCCAGACATCTCCATCCAAATGGCTGTTTTCAGCTCCGAAGGAATACAATGCAGGGAGTTTCTCCCACAAACGTGAAACTTGCATGAATTCAGTGGGAGAGTGGCCTTCCTTTCCCTGCCCCCAATATTTTATAAAGGTTTCTAAGACTAGTTTTTTTCTCTCCTTTTAAAATATAACAAAATATTGTATGAGCATTTTATAAGGTTTCTCCCAATTATGTATCAATGACTCTGGAATCTCCCCAACCTTTGTGAGACGCTGGAGATCACGCATTATGTCTGTCGAGCTGGTGCTCCTGGAGCAGGGCTGCTTGCCCTGCATGGCCGCATGTGGTCCCACCCCTCTCTCACCCTCCCTCACACCCTCCACTGTAGTTGGCTTGGCCAGGCTAGGCTCCCTCTGTTACCCTCCAGCAAATGTTTATTCTTGCCTTTTGTCCAAACAGAGTTCCTTGCCCCTGACCTTCCCTCTCCTCTCCCTGTGTCTCAGCCTCTTGGTCCCTTGGGTGCCAGCCAAGCTTCTCTCCTGCACGCTGCCTTGTCCCTGCGCTGTCCGCCCACAGCCTTTACTGCCAACACCACTCCTCTGGGCACTGGGTACAGTGTTTTCATGGCTTTGAGACAAGGGCCTGTCTTACCAGTGAGGACAGCCCCTGAGCTTCCAACACCAGAAGGAGCTGCTTGGTGCGGCTTTCAAAGCCTTCCTTGAGCCAAAGATTACCCCAAACTACCTACCTTCCTGGCCTCGTCTCCCTACCACCCGCCCCAAACTCAGTCACATGCCTCATTCCTCGTTCTTTTAAGCCCCTACTCCCCACATAGCACCTGGCACAGAGCAGATACTCAAAATATTTTTGTTGACTTGAAACCACAAATACTCATCAGGTTGAATAAATATTGTTCTTTTCAAGGAATTGAGAGAGAGAAGGACCCACCTGTTGGGATCCTGTCAAGCTCCGCTAGGCCTTGTTTGAAGGCACCACCCCCCACCCCCAAGGAAATCTTGATGAGTCTGTGAGGTATTAGAGGCATACCAACCCTTGTGCAGCTGGGACCCAGCTGGAGAGCCCAGGGCCGCACAGAGCGCAGTCTGGGCACATCGGGCCTTTCTAAGCTGCTGTAAGGGCAGCGCTGTGAAGTCTCCAGGAACACACCTTTGTCAATCAGCGGATGGAGGGGGTTGGGTGGAGGTGGGCAGAGGAGGAAAAAGTGGGGACAACTGTAATAGCATAACCAATAGCATATAATTTTTAAAAAATAAACAGAGTGGGAATAAAATTTATTGTTCAAATCAGGACACTCTTGAGAGTAAGCTGGAAATTATGCTGGGTCTAGTCCAGAGAGGCTGGATGCTCACTCTGGGCAACCTACTAGGTTCTGTGCTCCAATTCTCCTAGACATAGAGTAGACAAAATAGTGTATTCTAAACATAATAACTTACTCGAACAAATAACTCAGGGCCAAGGTGGCTTTATTTTAAAAGCCGATCGTGTTGTCGAAGAAGAGGCTATGCTCTCGCCCCATTTTGGCTATGGTCCGGGGGTGCCTGGGGAATTGTGCTGAAGCCGTGTATGCTCCTGGGCCTGGGGTTTTCTGAAAACAGAACAGAAAATGGGGACTGATGAGAGTATGACACCGAAGCCCTGGAGCCTCCTGGGCCTGGCTGGCAAATCCTCACAGAGGGAGACAAGGGCCGAGCTGACGTGGGCAGAGGCACGTGTCCTTGCAGCCCAGCACAGCTCCCCAAGGCTGCGGAGTTGTTGAGAGACAGGGGACAACCAGTGATGGCCTGGACCTGCGGGCGAGGCACCTCACCTGCCGCCTGCCCCACAAGGCACACTATCTCCCACAGGCAATTTGTCCCCAGGAATGCCATCGTCACCCCCTCAGTCTAGTAGTAAGGGATTGGAGAGAGTGGATTCCCAACCTGAGAGGCTAACCTCAATGGCCCAAACTCGTGTGTTTCTAGCGGTGATCCAGCATGAGTAGCAGGGTATTTCCCTGCCCCTGTCTGTGGACCACAGGGTCAGGAGTATTTGCAAGGAATCCATGTGTTCCACTTTTTGAAAGTCGTGCTTTCATTTTGATGTAATTCTTTAAAAAATGATTGCACCAATTGTTTAAACAAAGCTTCTCTTCTGTAGGGATAAAATGTAAATGACTGTCATTTTCATAGACTGAGACTTGGATGTCTAAGGTCAGGGTTTTCCACGCTGGGGCATACACACATATTCTCCAAATCCAAAGGGACGTTTTCTTGGGTTGCTGGAGAGACCCCAGGGTCTCTGTGTGTGGTTAAAGGAAGGATTCTATTGTCAGAAAGGCCTGGGTCCAGGTCCTAGTCTCAGCCCCAGTGGCTCAGTGTGACCTTGGGCCATGGGTTTCCTATGCCTCCACCAACAAAGGAGGCTCTGAGGCTCATGGGAAGCCCTCCCAGAGAGAGAGCGCGCCACGCCACAGGCCAGGCGCTCCACCCGCTAGCTACCACTGCTAGGATTATCCCTGTTACCACCTTCTTGTCATTTCCTTCCTCCCTTACAGCTTGTTATCTCTTCAGGAGACAGTGAGTGGAAACTGGATTACCCTGAGAGTGGGGTGGACAGTCAGCCCAGCATGGATGAGGTCAGCTGCCTGCAGAAGCTGCTTTAAATGACAGGATGTCTCCCTTGCCAAAAGCAGAGCGGCAGCCTGGAAGCTCATCAAGTCCTGGCCAGATGTCAAAAAAGCTGAAGCCTTTATTATGTTATTAATGAGGAAGCAGCCTGTGTGAGGAGTTCTGGAAGGCCAGCCCGCACATAGGTTTGTGGGCCTGCCCCCCAAATCCCTGCAAGAACCACCCCTCAGGAGGCTGCCAGTTATGGTTCTCAGTCCTTGAGAACATCTGGCTCCATCCCCCAACCCTGACTTCACTGTCACCAAGCTAACTTCTGGTTGTCCTTGGCTTCCATGAAGAGTTTCCTATAAGGGGAGACACCCCATGGCTCAACAGCCCTGAATACCAGCAACCCCCTTGGTGGACACTTGAAGATGAATGCTGCCCCTTCTGGCTTCTCGATCAGTTTTCTGGGCATTTGGTTACATGACTCCAACCTCCTGAGGACGCCTAGCCCTGTGAGTTCCGTCAAAATCCCGTGTCTGGATCACGGTGATGCCACTAGGGTATGAGGACCAGATTAAGGGGTCCACCAGCCTCCTGTTGTTGGTCTGTTTTTAACTTTACTGGCAGGGACTGCCTGGTATTTGCACCTCCAGACAAAGACTATATTACCGCACACCGCAACTGGCAACTCCGGAACAAAATCCTGAAGGCGAGGGCCTGGGCCACCACAGGTGGGGCTGGGGAGGGGTCCTGCGGCCCAGACAGCAGCAGCACCAGCCCTCTGCTACACACTGTCCAGCTCCACACCCCTCCTTCATCCCCCGGGTGGGCCTATTTCCTGCAGGCAGAATTTGTATTTCTGTCTCCCAACCATCTCAAAAAAGGCTACATACCAGCGAGTTTGAGGGACTTTCAGACTGGGGTACAGGCTAGAAACACCAAGGCTATGGAATTAAAACTGTCTTTTAACATTTTTTTTAAAAAGCCACTGTTCATAAACTCTATGTTATGCTTTTGAGATCTTCCCTAAGCTTTTGAGGCTCTCACACACTCCCCGATTCTCCCTTCTCTATGTATCTCCAAGGACTTGGGACTTCTCCCTGTCTGTCCTGAGTCTTTAAAGGCAGGACAATCGCTCATGCCTTAATGGTCTCCTTTGGTTCAATAATAATGTTTCTGCCCTCGCTTTTTGCTCTCAGAAGCCACGCACACAAAGAAAGGCAGTTCTGGGTGACGGGGGACAGCCACTGTCCACAGCTTGTCTCAATTCATCAAAGGCATTTCCCTACAAAGCATCCGGGTCACAGCACGGATGGCTAATCACTGTGCTGGCTGTTCTCAACTGGACCCATAATTCAGCTGCAGCCTTCAAGAGTCACTCTGGGCCTGAACCTGGCCGAAGGGCTTGCCAGGTATTTGAGCTCTATATGCTTTGCTACCTTGACAAGCACTTACATATATACCAGAATTATATATAATACCCCCATCCCATGTCCACTGCCCACTGCCCCCCAATACACAGCCATAAAACCTACAGCCATCATCTGCCTTTTCGAATACTTACTGAACAGGAGGGCAAGAATCGAGGTACTTTGGATTGAAAACAAGAAGTAACAGAACTTGCTGGAGGAGTGTTCAAGTTGTAATGCCCTGGTCCTGGGCCTTCGTGCTAAAATTAAAAAAAAATGTTTCATAATTACTAATATTCGATATTTTTAATGCCTTATTTGCCTTCTACATATAAACACAAATCAGTGTGAAACTGTAAAAAGCTGGATTTGGGCTCGGAAGATCTTATCAATGTATGCCCCAGCACAAGTCATGGTGAAATGGGAAAAATACCTACTTTATCTATTTCACCTGCCTGGATGGCCGGGAAGATTGAAGGTTAAGTGACTATGAAGGTCTCCTCTGGTCCCTGCCTGGGCCCCTCCCCACACTGGCAGGCTTCACTCCATACTCGCCCCTCTGACTGTTGACAGTGACTTGCTGCTCCAAGCTGCTAGCTTATAACACACCCTTACTCTTTTGTATAATTCTAAGTCCAAATACTCACAGCAATTCATTACCATAAGTATAATGCTATCAGATTAATATAAATGGATGAAGACAATTTTAAGAAGACAAACATCCCAATAGAAAAATTAGCAAAAAGCAATTCCCAAAGAGGAAATACAATTGTTCAAAGAAGAAATGATTGGGTGGCTTTAATGTTATTAATAACAAAATAAGATCTCATTAAAACAACGAGATTCTTTTTTGCAGGGGAGGGGGCAGATCTAGAAAATTAACAAAGGTTAAAAAAAAAAGGAAGGGAGGGAGAGAGAGAATGAGAGAGTGAGGGAGAGAGGGAGGAAGGAGCCCTGACTGGTGTGACTCAGTAGGTTGGGCATCATCCCGCAAAGTGAAAGGTCATCAGTTCAATTCCCCATAGGGGCACATGCCTGGGTTGTGGGTTTGGTCCTCTGCTGGGGTGTGTGCAAGAGGCAACTGATCCATGTTTCTCTCTCACATGGATGTTTCTTTCCCTCTCTTTCTCTTTCCCTTCCCCCCTCTCTAAAATATAAATAAATAAAATCTATTTTTTTAAAAAGAAAGATAAAACAAAAATTTTAACCACCAGCATAGACACTCTTACTGATTTCGATGGAAGTATAAATTAGATTAGCTTTTCTAGAGCATAATGTAGCAGACTATGAAATAGCTTAAAAACATGTATACCTACCTGAATGCAGAGAAAGTGAAAGAGACAGTTACAAGACTGCTGCAGAAATCCAGAAGGAAAATGAGACCTGGGCCCAGAGGCGGCCGGGAGAATGGAAACAGCCAACACCCCACAGGAGACAACACAGACGAGGCGTTGGCCTTTTAGTTTATTTTCTAGTAATTCGCTTTTTTCCCTTCCCATTTTCAAATACGTGTGCTATTTGACAAAAATGAGTCTTTCTGGCATGACCTTGAATCTGTTTCTAAATAAGCAGGAACGAGGGGAAGCGGGCGGAGGGAGAGGTGTGCCAGAAGCCGATCGTTGTTGAATGGGCATTTGGGGTTTGATTAGCATTTTGTCCATGTGGTGTATATTTTTTAAGTTTTTATAATACAAAGTTAAAGAACATATATTTATTATTTTGACCTAGCAATTCCACTTTTAGGAAGTTATCCTGAGAAAACAGCTGAGAATGTGTGCAAGTATTTGCTATAAAGACATTCACTATAACATCATTTTCAAGAGTTAAAAATGAGAAACAAACTAATCCTGTGTGCCTGGTTACGTAAATTGTGATTATTTCATCCAGTGTTGATGAATTTTTATGGGCATAAAAACTATTCCCAAATATTCTTAAGTGAAAAATAGAAGCTTAAAAAATGTGCTTAAAAAAACTGGGAAAGGAATGTTCACTAACAGTTTCCTCAGGTAGTAAGTAGTATGTTGAGTAAAAAGAAACATTTTTACCTGCCGCCATCAATAAACCAAGAAACAACAAGTGCTGGCGAGGATGTGGAGAAAAGGAGACCCTAGTGCTCTGTGGGTGGGAATGCAGACTGGTGCAGCCACTGTGGAAAACAGTATGGAATTTCCTCAGAAAGTTAAAAATGGAACTGCCTTTTGTCCCAGTGATTCCACTACTGGGACTATGCCCTAAGAATCCCAAAACACCAACCAGAAAGTGTATATGCACCCCTGTGTTCACAGCAACGTTACAGTCGCCAGGATATGGAAATAGCCTGAGTGCCCATCAACACAACAGTGGATAAAACAGCTGTGGTACGTTTATACAATGGAACACTATGCAGCTATAAGAAAGGAGGAACTCTTACCCTTTGCAACAGCATGGACAGACCTGGAGATTATCATCCTAAACTAAATAAGCCAATCAGAGAAAGGCAAATACCATATAATCTCACTTATATGTGGAATCTAGTGAACAAAATAAACTGACAAACAAAATAGAACCAGAGGTATGGATACATGGGACAGGCTGACAGATCTCAGAGGGGAGAGGAAGTGGAGGGGCCTGGATGAAAGAAGGGAAAGGGATTAGCCAAAGAACATATATGCATAATCCATGACACAGACAATAGTGTGGGAAGTCCAGGGGAGGGCAGAAACTGGGTGGAGGTGGGCAAACCAGGCGGCGGGGGTGGATGGGGGACATCCGTAATAGTATCAACAATTAAAAGAAAATAAAAGTGTCATCTAAAAAAAGAAGAAACTTTTTTTGCTTATCAGCACTTTCTAATATTTCTACACTAGACTTGATTGCTTTTAAAATAATAAAAAATAATTATACCTAAGGTATAGATGAGTGAATATGGAAAAGGAGTAAAAGAGAAAAGGAGGCGGGAAAACAAGATAAAATTAACAGAAAGTTAGAACAGAAAAATGTGTCCCGTGAGATCTTGGGCCACAAATTAGCCAAAGGATTTCGCGGACTTGGCGGATTTGGCGGGACAAGCACCCAGCTTCAGCCCCTCTGCAGGAGTGAGGGGCGGGGCTTCCCGTTGGTTGGATCCTGCGAGAGGCACAGCAGTGTAATTAGGCCTCCGTTCTCAATTACTCCGCCAGGAATGGAGTCTGTTATTAACAGCCAAGCACAAGTCTGATAATCAAGGGATGGATGTGCCTCATAATTTTACAACCCGTGGCAGAGAGATAAAAACAGTAATGTTTTCAAACCAGTGCATACGTGGGACGGAGACTATTTTCATATGGAGTGACCTCTGCACTCCCACTGGAGAAATTGGAGCCACCACGAAAAGAAAGGCGCGGAGAGCTGAGGGGTTCCGGACAGGACCAGTCTGTGCAATGTCCCCTTGGTTTGGACGTAATAAGCACAGTACTCTCAAGCCAGGGTGGTAGATGGGACACAAGATGCTGCGGTGTGTGTTACCATTGACTCCATGCCTATGACAGCCCAGCTGTCTGCAGGATGGCCAAGAAATGCCACCATTTGCACACTTTCTCCCCAAGCCCCATGTGACTTTCGCTCCTAAACTTCCAACTTAGGAACTCCTAGGGAGTGCAGGCGCTGCTGGGCCCAGTGAAGCACGGATGTCTGCCTGTGTCATCCAGCAGCCTCCCCGCACGGTCTAGGTCACCGGAAGCAAAAGGACTAAGACTTGGCCCTGGCTGGGTGATTCAGTTGGTTACACCATGGTGGTATGCACCAAAAGGTTGCCGGTTCGATCCCTGGTTGGGATGCATATGGGAAGCAGCCAGTTGATGTTTCTCTCTTCCTCCCTCCCTCCCTTCCTCTCTCTCTAAAATTCGATAAAAAATATATCCTCAGGTGAGGATTTTAAAAAAATGACTAAGACTTAGGGCAGAAAGAAATCACTGAATGCTATTTGTCCCCCATGTGTCAGATGAAATCTTCTAAGTGGAGCGTTAGGAAAGTGGATACAGGCCCAAGTCTATATTCCAGCCACAGGAATTCTGTTCTAAGTGAAAAGTAATGATCGGGCCAGGGTCCCACTATGGGTGGGAAACAGCTCCAGCAGAGTCCTGGCACTGTCCCATCCAAGGACACATGAGTGGGCAATTTTGGACACAGAGACACGTACACAGGGAAAATACCACGTGAAGATGAAGTCAGAGATCTTGGCAAAGATTGCCAGCAAACCACTGGAGGCTATGAGAGAGGAACAGAGTAGAAGAAACCAACACAAATGGCACCTTGATCTTGGACTTCTGGACTCCAGAACTGTGAGACAATACTCATATATTCCTGTTGTTTAAGTCACTCAGGTTGTAGTACTTTGTTACAGAAGCTCTAGCAAATGGATCCACAAGTGTTCAGCTCATTTCTTCATTCAACTAATACCGTACAAGGTGCCGCACAGTTGCTGGGAGTTGGGAATGCAGCAGTACATAACGGTTTTCCGGTCTCCTTTCTCTTATTCCTTGGTATTAGAATAATTTTTAACTGAGCACATGTTTATCCAGAATAAAAACTAAATTTCCCAGCCTCCTTTGCAGGCAGGTGTGGCCACATGGCTAATTTCTGGCCAATAGGATGGAGGTGGAAGAGGTGTGCACACATTCCAAGGAGCAGCCTTAAGGAGAAGGCAGCTTGTCCATCTTCCCCACCCCGCCGCCTGCCAGCCTGTCTCATGTTCTCAGCTCTCTGGGACCTTGGGAATGGAAGCCATGCTTAGCAGAGCAGCACACCGAAATCTGATGCTGTGGAATTGCCACACCAGCCCTAAACTACCTATTGCAGGCACTTTGTACAAGAGAAACATATATTCCTACCTTGTTTATAATAGTTATTTGGGGTCTTTGTTACTGGTAGCAGGACTCAGTCTTAATGGAAAAAGATATACATGTTTCCCACTCTTATGGGGCTTACCTTCTAATAGGGAATATATACTTCACCAAAAAATAAACCGACAATATGTGGAGTATCACACAAAGGAATACATATGGTGCTATGGGAAAGCATGTTAGAGGGTAAACTGATCTGATCAGAGGGGCCTGAGAAGTCCCTTTAAAAAGTCCATTTGAGCAGAGACCTAAAGAACAAGGAGGAGGAGGAGGAGTCTGTGGGGAGAAAGGTTGAAGAACAGTTTGTGTAGAGAGCAGTAACAGGAAAGGTTAGGAAGGCCAAAGCGGATGGGGCCTTTAGGCAGGCCTAGGAGGAGGGTGCTATTCATTTTAACCCTGTAGGGACAAATTCACTGCATCACAAAAAATGAAATGAAATGAAATGAAATGGTGCATAGGCTCCTGCTAAAAATATAGTTAGGAATGTGAAATTCAGCTTTCTCTCTACAATTAATCACTTTGTTGCTTTTTATGTGTTAACACTAAGAATAGTTTTACAATTTAATTGCACATATAAAATGTTAAATGCCACCCTTGTATTTCCAATCTCTGCAAGTTGTCGGCGTTCTGAAGCCTCCTCATTTGCAGGCAGGTGTGCTGATCTAGCAGGGCGCCCCTCCAGCCTGCTCTGAGGCAGCCCTGTCCCTGCTGCCATTTCCAGCTCACATACCTGCTTTCATTCGATCCTCACAACAGTGCAGAGAAACGCTCTCACCTCCATGTAACAGATGAGAAAGGGGGGCTCAGCAGGGTTAGAAACAGAAGACTTAGCCCCTCAGTTGCAACAGCCAGAGCCAGTTGCTGACCCTGCTTCTCCACACTAGGAGGTGTCAGTATTGGTTCTAAGCTATTTTTAAAAATCATACAGCTAAAGAGAACCTAGAAGAAGCACAATAGTCTATCCCTACTGATCCTCAGCACAAACAGCTTACAAATCATACCTGGCCCTAGCTGGGTATCTTGGATGGTTAGAGCATTGTCTCCATACACTAAGGTTGAGGGTTTGATTCCCAGTCAGGGCACACACAAGAACCAACCAATGAATGCATAAATAAGTGGAACAACAAATTGATGTTTCTCTTTCTCTCTCTCCCCCTAAAAATCAGTAAGTAAAAAGTTTTTTGAAAAGACACACTTGAAGAAAGGGCCAGAAATAAAATTTCTACACATAATGTCTACATATACACATAAAACATAAGTAATATACAACATAAATTGAAATTACTACATGAGATAATGAAAATGATCCCCCCAAATTTGGTGGGATGGGTGTGACAGGAGGACCATATTGCACAAAAAAGAAAACAGGTGTCCCTGGAAGGAGGGTAGGGTCCTGTGTGGAGGTGGGGACAGAGAGAAGCCAGCAGCTTCTGGGAATCCAGGAGGAGGCAGGTGGCAGGGTGCAGCCAACCAAGGAAATTCGAGGACTCTGCAAACATCCATCCATATCTTCAGAGGAAAAGAAGGGAGACATGCATGTGGGTGGGTGGGGTACAAGGAAATCTCTCAGGGGCTGAAAGGTATACACATCTGTGAAATTAAGAATTGAAGTCTCACTTGGCACTGTTTATTTCTGCTGAGAAAGGAACTGTGGCCATCTGGGTTTTCAGGTATGGGGCTGGGGGGTTGGGGGGAGGGTGGGTGACACTGAGTGATCACAAACCTGCTTACCCTAAATATGCAGCTAGTTTAGACATGCAGGTGCCAGGGCCCCCCTCCCCCAGGCAATTCAGAATTGCTGCAGGTGTTTACTGGTCCATCCTCCCTTTACTGCATGACCCTGGGGGCAGAAGAAAACCCACCATCATTAGAAATATGTGGAACCTAATGAACAAAATAAACTGGTGACCAAAATAAAGCCAGAGGCATGGATACGTGGGACAGACTGACAGATCTAGCGGGGAGGGGGCAAAGTGGAGAAAATAAGGGACATCTCAAATAGTATCAAAAATAAAAATAAAATAAAATAAAATAATTTAAAAAGAAATCTGGAGTGATACTTCTGCCTGGGATTTTCCAATCAAGCTGGCAAGCCCTTACTCCTGGTCACAGAGATTGGTCCAGGATCAGGCACAGGACCACCACATAGCCAATCAGAAGAGCCTGCCTTTTCACAACCTGGCACTAAGCAAGCAGATGTGCATCTGGGGCTGCCGGAGGTGGTCTCGCTCATGGAGAGAACATGTCCGAAGGATGGAGAAAGGCAAATATAGCCTGCATACCTGAGGCTATGTGCACCAATAAATTCCACCCCACCTTTATGTTTTCATTTTTTGTTTAAGCTAATAGGGATGGGTTTCTGTCACCTGCCAGTGAATAAAATCCTAATACATTCTTTTTCCCTGTTCCCAGTGAAGATACTGTTTTAAAAAAGGAGCGCAGGAAGTTCCTCACACTCACAACCAGGCAGGGATCTATGACTCTGCTGGTGTTAATGGCATCGGAAAAGTGGCACAAATTTTTTAAAAAGAAAAATCTCCAGGAATTCTTTTTCTTAACACATCTGTAAGTATGTTTGAAAGGTTATATTTTCCCAAAAATGTTACCTGCAAGTGAACTCATCTTTGAGGACATGGAGACGAGACCTGCTTTCATCATCTTAACGTTCAAGTGCCATTCAATTGGTGCTGGGTTTATTCATGCTGACCAAGTTTATCGATTATTTTTCTGTTCCACATGAAACTTTAAACTATTGGCTTAGTTTCTTTTTGTAGTTAATTTTTAAGTATAGTTAGTATACAATATTGGTTTCAGGTATATAATATAATGATTCAGCATTTTTCTACCTTACAATGTGGTAACCCTACTAATTCTAGTAATCATCTGTCACTGTGCAAACTTAACACAGTATTACTGACCATATTCCCCTTCCCCCTTTTCACCCATCCTCCACCACCTCCCCTCTGGCAAACATCCCTGTTATGTCTGCTTATAAGTCTGTTTTTGTTTTGTCTAGTTTGCTCATTTGTTTGTTTAGATTCCACATATATGTGAAATCATACAGCATTTGTCTTTCTCTGACTGACTTATTTCACTTAGCAAAATCCCTTCTAGGTTCATCCATGTTGTCACAAATGACAAGAGTTCATTCTCTTTAATTACTGCAAAATATTTCATAGTATATATACACTAAATTTTCTTTATCCACTCATCAATTGATAGATACTTAGGTTCATTCCATATCTTGACTATTATAAATAATGCTACAGTGAACGTAGTTTATTTTTTTTTTTTGTTAGAGTTGCATGAGTTCCTTATATATTTTGGGCATCAACCCTTTTATTGGATGTATGATTTGTGAATAAATTCTTCCATTCAGTAGGTTGTCTTTTTGTTTGTTTGATGGTTTCCATCACTGTGCACAAGCTCTTTAGTTTAAGTCCCATTTGTTAGTTTTTGCTTTTGCTTCCCTTTATCAGCTTAGTTTTTAATTAAACTAATTCCTTAAATGCAAAACCAGCTGGAATAATTCAGCATTATTCTCTAATGCTAGTTTTAATGCAGAGAGTATTCCAAAGATGTGATGTCCCTTTGCAAACTTCTACTATGAAATGTGACCAAAACAGGCAAATCATAGAATTCTCTCCTGTTTATCTAATCCCTTCCTTATTCTTTGTAGGCTTGTCAGGTTTTAAGAAGAACAGAAACATTTTGGAATATTTCTGACATTAAATAAAAAAAACCCATATTCATTTGACATTGTGAGATTGCATCCCTCCTGTTGGGAAAGATGTGCACGTCTCCTTTTGCACTTTACGTACACCTGTGAGAACTGACTACAAAGAGCCTGCTTAGTGAATCACTGCGAGCCCCAGGTCACTCGACTGACTGATTCCCAATTAAGTAGGAGGAAGTGGCACTATCTTTAGTTAAGTAACGAAATATCTTTATGTTGACCATTTTGATAGCTCTTTCCCTCAAATTATCTACTTTCTGACTTTTAAAAATTATATTTGGGAAAAAAATGAAAAAGAGACAAAGTAAACAACTACCCTTAATCACAGCACCTCAGCATAGCCACTAAAAGCATTTTGGTGTATTTCCTGTTGTTTATACTCATAATTTTTCTTATATTATTTTAATCATAATATACATACTAATCTATATCTTGCATTTTTTCACAATATATTAGATCACAAACTTTTGTTGCTATTTTATCATTTTAACAATTGCTTCCATGGCTGTAAAATATTTCTTTGAGAGATATGCAATATTCTTTTTTAATTATTTCCTTTCTATTGAATATTAAAGTGTGGCTGTTACTATCTTGCTACTATAAAAATGCTTTACTGGTATCTTTGTATAGATTTATTTCTGCATATAATATTATTAATTTAGGGGGATTTTCTCCAAATGGATTTAGTGGGCTAAAAGATAGAAACAGTTTTTATAACTCAATACATACTGTCAAAATGCTTTCCAAGGGGTTGTGTTGGTGCTTAATTCCACCAGCAATTAGATAAGAAAAACACTGAGTCTCCACAGTCCAAGTAGATAGTAGGGAAAAAAGGTTTGGAAAAATAAAATCTTCCTTACTTTTCTTTACCTTAACAGGAGTATTAAATAGCAACACTAGTGGCCCCAGCATGTACAGAGAAGTTGTGCAGAACATCTGGTGTCCTTCACACTCAGGAGGGAACAAAACTTATGCAGTTTGCTGATAGGTCAGGAGATTTATTTGGGTCATTTATAAAAGCAGTTAAATCAATTAAAAGGCAAGAGGAAGAAAAACCACCAATGACAAGTTTTATTTTGTTCAGCATGGATATGACTAGGATTTGTTGCAGTTCACTTTCCTCCTCTTAAAAAAAAAAAAAAATCAACTTCTGGCCAAGATGGAGGTGTAGGTGGACACACTGTGCCTCCTCATACAACCAAAATTAAGGATAACAAAGATTTAGAAACAATAAAACAACTAGAACTGATAGAAAATTGAACTGTAGGGAAGTCTGACAACTATTCATTCAAACTGGTAAGAGGGGCGGAGTCGAGGCAGGAAAAAGTGGAGGTTGGCAGAACTGGGCATGCAGGCAGCGGTTGGCAGATCCAGGGCATATAGGCACCAGATGGTGGCAAGCAGGCCCAGTGGGGCCGCGCAGGGTGGTTGGCTGACCAGGCAGTCTCACATTCCCATGCAGACAATCCAGGCAAGAACAGAGAGCAGGATGGACCTCCCAACCCACAGCACCAGTGCCAGGAAATAAAGCCTCAAGGCACCGATTGAGAACACTTGTGAGGGTTGAGGTGTTAGGGGAGACTCCCAGCCTCACAGGAGAGTTTGTTGGAGAGACCCACAGGGTCCTGGAGTGTACACAAGCCCACCCACATGGAAATCAGCACCAGAAGGGCCCAATTTGCTTGGGGAAAGCAGCGGAGGGGACTGGAATCCAAGAGAGAGCGGAGCAAGCACCATTGTTCCCTCTCAGACCCCGCCCCCACATACAGCATCACAACCCAGCAACTGGTTTGCCCCACCCTGGTGAACACCAAAGGCTCCGCCCCTCACTATGTAATAGCTGCAACCAGACAAAAAAAAGAAAAAATGAAAATGGCTCAAATAGGAGAACAGATCAAAGCCCCGGAGCTAATTCATCTAAGCCACCAAGAGATAGCCAACCTATCAGATGCACAGTTCAAAGCCCTGGTGATCAGGATGCTCATAGAATTGGTTGATTTTGCTCACAAATTGGATGAACAAATGAAGGCTACAATAAGTGAAATAAAAACGCACAGGGAACCAATAGTGGTGGGAGGAAAACTGGGACTCGAATCAATGGAGTAGACCAGAAGGAAGAAAGAAACATCCAATCAGAAAAGAATGAAGAAACAAGAATTCAAAAAAATGAGAGGCTTAGGAACCTCCAGGACATCTTTAAATGTCCCAACATCCTAATTATAGGGGTACCAGAAGGGGAAGAGCAACAAGTGGAAAAGTTATTTGAACAGATAATAAAGGAGAACTTCCCCAATCTGGCAAAGGAAATAGAGTTCCAAGAAGTCCAGGAAGCTCAGAGAGTCCCAAAGAAGTTGGACCCGAGGAGGAACACACCAAGGCACATCATAATTACATTAGCCAAGATTCAAATGAAGGAGAGAATTCTAGAAGCAATAAGGAATAAGGGGACAGTCACCTACAAAGGAGTTCCCATCAGACTGTCAGCTGATTTCTCAAAAGAGACCTTGTAGGCAAGAAGGGGCTGGAAAGAAGTATTCCAAGTCATAAAAGTCAAGGACCTACATCCAAGATTGCTCTACCCAGTGAAGCTGTCATTTAGAATGGAAGGGAAGATAAAGTGCTTCTCAGATAAGATCAAGTTCAAGGAGTTCATCATCACCAACTCCTTATTATATGAAATGTTAAAGGGACTTATCTAAGAAAAAGAAGATAAAAAATATGACAGTAAAAAGACAGCAAACTCACAGATATTAACAACCACACCTGAAACAAAAGCAAACTGAGCAAACAGCTAGAACAGGAACAGAAACACAGAAATGGAGATCACATGGAGGGTTAGCAACAGGGAAGTGGGAGGAGAGGGGGGGAAAGGTACAGAGAACAAGTAGCACAGACGGTGTGTAGAAAATAGACAGGGGGAGGGCAAGAATAGTGTGGGAAAAGTAGAAGCTAAAGAACTTATGACACATGGACATGAACTAAAGGGGGAATGTGGGCGGGAGGGGGTGTGCAGGGTGGAGGGGAATGATGGGGGAGAAATAGGACAACTGTAATAGCATAATCAATAAAATGTATTTTTAAAAAATCCTGCTCTGAGGGAACTGGCCCGTTGGATCTTGGGATTCGTGGGGCTTGATTGCCCCACGAATCAAGGTGCTCAGAGGCAATGGTGGCTGGTAGAAGTTTCCAATACATTTTTTTTTCTGTGGGTGCAAAAAGGTCCCTTTTCCTTATGGTAGAACATCTCTCTGGCATCTATCCCCCAAAACTCACATAAATACTCTCCTCCTCACAGTCTTTTGCATGGACAAAACAATTATGCTGATCCATAATCAATTATTATGATTGTAACAATAACTGAAACAGCCAATAAGTATACAACCTTACATTGGTAACTTGAAGATTAAAAACTGTTTTCCAACCAGATAAATCCCTCACCAACTGCTTCTGCTGAGAGCCACCTACACCCTGTGGACAAAATATAATCCACCAATCGAATCTCTGATACAAACAAGAAGGTTGCATTTTTTAACAAGTAAAAAAGCCTCCTGAGAGGCACCTAAGATCCTAGAGGATTTTCAACTTCATAGTTAATGTACTTTTGACCCAGCAATCCCACATCTGGGACTGTACCTGAAGAAACCCAAAACACTAATTCAAAAGAACATAAGCACCCCTATGTTCATTGCAGTGTGATTTACAATCACCAAGATATGGAAGCTGCCCAAGTGTCCATCAGTAGATGAGTGGATGAAACAACTATGGGACATTTACACAATGTAATACTACTTGGCTATAAAAAAGAAAAAATTTACCCTTTGCAACAGCATGGATGGACCTGGAGAACATTATGCTAAGTGAAATAAGCCAGTCAGACAAATACCATATGATTTCATTCATATGTGGACTCTAATGAACAAACTGAACTAACAAGGAAAATGGCAGCAGACTCATAGATGGAGAGCAGGATGACAGCTAGTAGGGGGGTGGTTAGGGGTGGAGGGACTGAGCAAAAAGGAAAAAGGACTCATGGTCATGGACAACAGTGTGGTGATTGCTGGGCGGAAGGGGAGTATAAGGGGGATATATGGTAATGGAAAAAATACAATAAAGTTTACATTTAAAAAAAACAAAGTTAATATGCTTTTACAACTAAAAAATCATATAGTAACCTGCTGTGCCTTCACATGTCATCTACTCCTTTTTTAATAGGCTGCTCCTGGAGATTTGATGCATAGATGATTAACAAACTTCAATGAGTTAGTTTTCACGGATGATGGAAAGAAAGGAGGAAGAGATGTGCACCTGTACGTATCCATCTTTTATAACCTGCCTCATTCTGGAAAAGGTTTAAAGTGACTCAGTGAATATCTGTAGGTCGTACTATGTTGCACCAGATCCACAGGTCAGATTTCCGGTGATTGCAGGTTTCATGTACCAACAGTGAGACAGCCAGTTCCAGGTCTGCAGGGCTCAAATGGCACCATGTCCTTACCACGCAACTACACACAAAACACACCTTGGAAGATTTAGAGTTACAAGTATTTTTGAAAATCAAATAAATGCAAAAAAATTAAAGTGAACATTATTTCTTGGGAGGGAACCTTTTAAGTGGTGGGAGAAAAAAAAGGAAAAGATATACAGATTTTGTTCAACACATTTTTTGAGCATTGTACGAGGGCCTGGCTGTTGATGAATAAGACAGCCTCTTTCTTCATGTACTTCTACTTCAGAAAGTGATGGCAAACTCTCTAATTTGATGACAGAAACATTTTACATTTTACACTTCTATATATATAAGAACACAAAAATAAAAAGCAAAATCCCCCTGAAACACTTCAGCAAGTATGTGTTAATATTTCTTCACTATAGAGTTTATACAAAAAAGATCAACAAAAAAGAATATTAAAACTCCACCCCTTAGATGCCTCAGTAAAGACTGACCAGGAAGTACGCAGGAAGGAACACTAGTAATGAATAATTAGAATATGTACCCTCAGATCCCAGATTAAATTAAAATAATAAGAAGCCATTCTTTTACTATGAAATAAATATTTTTAAAAATAACAATAAACAAGATTTATACAGATTTCACAAAATGGACACTGTTTTGATTGCTGGTAGAGATATAAATTAATATAATACTTTTAAAAAAGCTTTGGAAGCATAATCTCTATCCCCATACATCCCATTTGTGATAATTCATAAAAAATGATCCCCAAATTTAGAAAAGACTATGCATTGTCTTGTGATAGTACTAGTCTTTTGACTCGAGTATTCAGTACACGACCTTGCATAATAAAGTACTGAATGTGGATAAAAGATGTCATAACACAAAAGAATTCTCCACTGAGCTAGCCATTTATAAAAATCTACCCCATCAAATACCTCTGCTTAACACTGGGACCCACCATCACACACAGAATGGTGTCTTTGTGAGTCCATTTCTCTTCCTCAATTTAAATGATAATAATAAATTGAAAATAAAATGCAATCCACTTCAAAGTGAAACTGCAAATTTTACCAAAATATGCACTATTTCATGGAGTTGATAAAAGTGATAGAGAAGTGCCCAAATGATGAGATAAGTCTTTGACTGACCACTGAGAATCCAGCAGATCAGCTAACAATAGAGAAGCGAAGATGGATGAGTTGAGGGCGGGGACACTATCAGCACCTCAGAGAATGACTTGAAGTAGCAAAGGAGGTGACCTGGGGAAGACTAAGGAAGCTTCAAATAGTTTTTCTAAAATTTGTCTTCTGTGATATCATTAGAACATCAAACCTGAAGTGAAGAGTATCACTGCACTATCATAAAATACTGCCAAAAATAGGCCTGATGGGTATGGCTCAGTTGGTTGGGTATCAGACTGCAAAGCAAAAGGTCACCGATTCAATTCCTGGTCAGGGCAACTGATTCAACTGATTGATGTTTGTTTTTCACATCAACGTTTCTTACCCTCTCTTTCTCTCTCCCTTCCCCTCTCTCTAAAAGGAAATAAAATATTTTTTAAAAGTGTCAAAAATATACTAAAATCAACACAATTTCCTTTTTTAATCTAAAAAGCCCCAAGCCTCCCTGTCATTCTAAGGGACAAGCAGGCTTCCACCCCTTCTGCACCCTCCCCGCCTGGTTTGTAGCTTCTGGATGTCACTACTCTCTATCACCCCAACATACTTGAAATCTCCTGTTTACCAATGTTTCTCTTTATCCATGTGAATTTACTTATCATTTTACTATCATTTTGTTGAGATTTGAGAGTGAGAGGAGATTGATGTACGTGGCCAATTTGCCATATTGAGCAGGGAATCACATATTACTCTTAGTACAGAAAATAAAGACTTTCAATCCAAATAGCTATTATGACCATAATCACATAAAACAGGGATATTCAAATTGTACAATATCAGTTTATTGCACATAAATAGGAACTCCATCAATTTAACTTATCGATTTTCTCTGAAACTATTCTACTTCACATTCATGTCACAATGGGATCCTCTCATAAGTATCAACAGACATCTATTTTACAAGAAAAAGTCTGTGAAAATTCCCAACATAATACCTCTTTGCAAATTTTATTTTTCCTTATTTTGTAGATGCTTTTATGAAATTATCATAAGGCTAATGTCTATAAGTATAGTATATATGTTTTGTGCACAGAATGAACAGTTAATAATAAAATGTCTAAAAATTTCCCCTTTTCAGTTCCTTTCCTTTATCCCAGGTACCCTAATTCTTACCATCTCATCTATATTCCTGGGAGCATGAGGGGGGAGGAAAGAGAATCTAATAAGTCACTAATACCTTAGTAATAAATTGGATCAATATATTTCTCCTTTAAGGAGTTTTTGCATTTAAAAGAAGACATGTGAAAAGGAGAGCTCCCCCCAGAAGATTTTTCAACAATGAAATCAAGAGGAACACATGTCTCCTGTCTCCACTCTTAGGCTCACACATCAAAATCCCTACTGTGGAGTCTGAGGCTTTGCTGCAGTGAGTGGGGAAATACAATTTAAATACAAATTTCCCTTCTGGGCCCCTCAACTACCTTGTGGTAAAACCCTCAGATCCAAAAACTGAGAGGCTAGTGAGGACTTTGGTTTCTTTGGACTCTTGCTTAGGTTATGGATGGGCTCTGAAGGGACAGGCATGGGTGTCCCTTTCCCTATCCTATCCTCGCCCCTGTCCTATCTTCTCCCTCCACCTGGAGTCAGCACTTGCTGGGAGGCTTACAAGTGACTGTGTCAGAGAGTTTGGGAGGTGGCTATTGGAAGGAAAGAGGTACGGGCACTTCTATCAACAGATAATATTAAACTTGAGTCACCAGTGTCTAATATTGGGTGCTTTGTTTCCAGTGGCGCATGCTGAGCTATTTGGTCCTGCACCAGATACATTCATCATGAATCATAGACTCTTGTTTAATATGTGTTAAGTTTCTGGGTGCTGGAATGTGTACTTGGCTGGGTTGTTGACTTTTGAGTGTCCCTGCCCTGCAGGAAGGCAGAGAGAGCATGGATAAAATGTCTCATTTGCCTCTGAACGTTTAACAGGCCTACCCGTGGGCCTCACACACAGAACCATGAAAAAAAGATTTGTAGAGGGGATGAAAGAACTTCTGTTGAAGTCGGCTAGACTCAGTTGAATCCAGCTTTTTACAATAAGGCTTTGCTGAGAAAAGACTGGAAATTCTATCATTTTGAAGATGTCCCAGGGGGAAAAATATGGCAAGTGAAGACAGGTCAATGTACAAGTTTCTCAGCAGGAGCTAAGCTCCATCCATCCATCTATCCATCATCCATCCATCCATCCATCCATCCATCCATCCTAAGGATCTTAGATGATCAGGACCGAACAGGCAGGCTGGCAGGCGAACCTTCCTGGAGAGAGAAGCCTCCTCCATGTGAACTCATCCTACTGCAAAGAGGGCCAAGCAGGCCAATCTGGTCCCATGAACGAGCCTCAGGCATCAGCCGGGAGTTGCAACTCCAGAGACAACAATGTCTGCCCTGTGGACTTGACCCCAGATCAGCACTACCTGTCCCAAGGCATTAAGCAAGTCACTTGATCGTGCTCACTTACCAGGCAGCACAGCCTAGAGCCCAGGTTTTGGGGTTACTACAGACTGGGTCGAAGTCCTAGCTATACCTCTTAATAACTGTGTGACCTCAGACAATTAACTTCCATTTCCTGATCTGTCAAATGGAGGTAATCAATACTACCCCAACAAGCTGCTGTGAGGGCTGCGTAAAACAGGATATGTCTGCCACCGAGCGCTGTGCCTGGCACCAGAAAACAATGCGATATCATTAAAACTAGCCCTAACAGTAGAAGTAGATTTATAAAGTTTCTTCCAGTTCTAAGAGTCCTTAACAGTCCTGTAACTGCGATTTTAATTTTTAGAATCATTTAAGCTGAATGATAAAATCAGTCAAATGAGCTTTTCAGATAAAGGCTTATAATAGCCTAAGGATTAATCCATTTACCTTAAGATGCTTCGAGATAATGTCCTCGCAAGCATCATTTCTTTGCCACACTCACGCCACTCGCCACCATCTCCCGCTGCTGGGATCAAAGAAGTTCCCTCTGCAGTTCACAAATTGGTGGATCTCAACCAAACCCATCAGTCTGCTCTGGGAAGGCATGTTTAGGGCAGACACAAATCGCAGCCCTGGGCTATTTCTTTGTCTTGGAACATTTTAGTATTCTTTTCACTTTGTTGAAGGACAGGATGTTCCAAATCAGTGAATCATTTTTATTTCTAAAATGGAGTGAATGAGGTGACATCAATAAAAATGGCGGAATAAGGATCTCCAAAAACTTCTCCTCCATAAAAGCCATGAAAACGAAGGCAAAATTTGTTCAGAATCAATTGCCTTGTGCTATTTCCCACACCAGGCTGCTTATCTTTCAAGATACGTAGCTTAAACTAATAGCAAATTATTTTCAATTGAATCTGTCTTTACTAAGAGTAAACAAACCCTTATTCACTCATGGCATTCATTTAAAGCGTGTATTTCAAAGGAAATGCAATATCACCCAGTAGGAAAAAAACTGGTGACTGCATGCTGCCATGCCAACTGTGTAATGCATTTATAACTATCTCCTTCCCCACATACATACACACCTGTGCATACACACACATACACACAGAGAGCCAAGGAAGAGACAACAGCCAACAGAGATAACATGCTCTTGGAAGACATGAAGCAGTTTGGAGGAATGCATGGCAGGGTGGAGAAAGCTGAAGAACAAGTACCTGGAGAGGTCCTGCCAAGGAGAAGCAGGCTGATTTGTTCCATAGAACCCAAGAGAAGCTCAGGAATGTTAGGCAACATTGAACATTTTGTCCCCTAGTCCCTAGTCACCTTACCCTCAGCGGCCAGGTAGCTTACCCATCCCACATCCCTGTAAGAAACAGAGGGCTTAGTTTCTGGGGAGACTGCACCAGACATCTGGGCTCAGGAGCACGAGGCACAATGAGGACAAAGGCCTTTACCGAAGACAGTAATTAAGTGAACTTCTGCCTTAGAAATGGTGAGATCTCCAGCCCCGTCCCCCATTCAGTTCACAGAACACAGGCCACTGGCTTATATCCCAGGTAGGAGGGTGAGAAGTCGTTCTGAAGCACACGATGGGTCCAAGAGAGAAGGCCTACAGATATAAACACTTATGGTCCTCATCCCATCCATCTCCTGTGAAATCCAACAGGAAATAATCCCCACCTTACTGGTTTCCTGTGGCTGCTATAACAAATTACGGTATATTTGGTAGCTTAAAACAACAGAACCTTATTCTCTCTCAAAGCTCTGGAAGCCAGAAGTCCAAAATCAATTTCACTGAGAGGTGTTGGCAGGGCCGCGGCGACACCAGGGGAGAATCCATTCCCTGCCTCTTCCACTTCTGGTGGCAGCTGCATTCCTTGGCTTGTGGCCACGTCACTCCAATCTCTGTCTCCTGGTCTCATTGCTTTCTCTTCCTTTCTCAAATCTCCCTCTGCCTACCTTTCCTAAAGACACACGATTACATTTAGGGCCCACCAGATAATCCAAGATAATGTCTCCATCTCAAGACTCTTCACATAATCACACTTGCAAAGTGTCTGCCAGATAAGGTAACATTCATAGATGCTGGTGATTCGGACGTGGATGTCTTTGGGAGCCATTGGTTAGTCCACCACACCACCCGAGTACAGAACATTTTCAGTCAGCCTTTTGGTTTCTCGCACTTAAGTGTTAGTGACATCAAAACTTTTTCACCTTTGTAGGATATCTGAATTTCTTGTTTTATTAATTACCCATTCATGGCCTTTATCTGTTTTACTTTCTACTGATGTTTTTCCTATAGGTTAAGAGAATTTTAGATAAAACCATTAACCCTTTATCTGCTATGTATATTAAAAATACTCTTCCTAATTTGCATTTTCCTATTAACTTGTTTACAGTTTGTTTTCTAATATATACAAAATTTTTAGTGTATGTAATCAAATCTAATACTTCTTTTCCTTTGTAATTCATCCACTGCTATTGTCAGAAAATCTGCCTTATCCTAAAATTAGATATATGCTAATATATGTTCTCTTGGTTTTATGGCTTGGAAAGTATGTGATTATTTAATTAATATGGAATTTATTTTAATATGTGGTATAAAGAATCTAACTTAATTTTTTTAAGTTATTTAACAATTGTCTAACATAAACTATTTCTTCTTTTCTCTGTGGATTGTCATATCAACTTTCTCAAATATATAAATTTTATATATTCTAGTGTCTGTCTCTGAGCTCCGGTTAGTATCTTAATTCCTCTTTCAGATGTTTGATGTATCTCTCCCCTCCACTCCCAAGTTTCTAGTTACAAATAAATAACTATTGTCCATCAAACCATCCCAAAATAATTTCACATTTTTCTCATTCTTTCTAAATGTTTATATAATTATTTATTTTTTGGCATTCTACTGGTCACTTATCTAAAAGGGTTCATTTTTATCATAATACATGTACATGCCTTTGGACATTTTTAGAAACAGGAAAGCATGTACACATTTTTGAAAGAAAAGAACCTAGAGATACTTTTCCTTTTTGTTGTTAATACAGTGATCTATTGAATGTCTCTGATGATTTTATTAATTAGTTAATTCAACAAATACTGTGTGTCACCCATTTTTCTAGGTGCAAGTCATAAAGGACAAAAACAGACAATTCTCTCCAACTTCATGAAACTTACTTTCTAATAGGGGAGACCGACAAAACAGGATAGGCAAAAATTTAGACGTAGTGAGTGTGTCAGACAGTGGTGAGTTCTATGGAGAAAAGAAAATAAAGGAAGGGAAGGACAGGAAATTCTGAACAGGTGACTGGGGATGACCTCACTGAGCTATTATGAGTCAAGACCTAAAAAAGTAAAGAAACCTGTGCTTTTTTCCTATAAACTAACACAAATGGCTAATTTACACTGATATCCCTGTTATAGCTTCAGATATACTTTAAGTATATTTTAAATCAATTACATAATGATTCATTGCTTATCTACTTCAATGAGCAATGTGTGACTCTTGATATGGCAAAAGGCATCATTGCATATTTTAAACATCAAATTCACCATGAGTTAAGCATAATATATACTTACAGGAGTGAAGCAAGATGTTGGAAATCTCTGAACTGTAGAACGAAATACAAAGCTCCTATATTAAAAAAAAGATATGATTTACTAAATTTATTTATTTTAAAAGATTTTCTTTCTTTATTTTTAGAGAGGAGAAGGGAGGGAGAAAGAGAGGGAGAGAGAAATCAATGTGTAGTTGCCTCTCACACACCCCCCAACCTGGCCCACAACCCAGGCATGTGCCCTGACTGGGAATTGAACCAGTGACCTCTTGGTTCACAGGCTGGCACTCAATCCACTGAGCCACACCAGCCAGGATGATTTTCTAAATTTATTTTTAATGTGAGGACCTTTGTTAATTTATTCTCTATCTCTCATTAAATATTTACAAATGCTAATCTGGATATAATGGGCATAAATTAGGTTTAAAAGCCATCAGTACTGATTGTTAAGTATGTATACAGAAAGGCATAAGTAAAATTATTAAAAGCAACTTAGTAAGTATATTATTACCTGGAAGCATACTTGGGAACTGGAGGAGGAAGTACATCATATTGTCCTGGTGACAGCTGAAATGACTACACAAATGGGCAAGCACACAAATAGTAGGTTATCATAGGTCTTAAACTCACTTTTCTTATTAGCTATCATTCATAATCCTCTATTTTATTACCATACAACATTATATAATTTATTGTCTATTTTAATAGTAGAAACAGCAAATTTTCAAAGGTGGAGCTTCAAAACATTCCAGATACTCACATTTCACAGTGAATTTTATGACTGTATGCCTGAGATGATGTGTTAAAAACCACTACACAATTGATCATATTCTACATGTACTGGATGCAACAAACCATTCAGCCATCATTTACTGAGCTTGTCCTATGGGTAAAGAACCCCACTAGATGTGGTGGGGAATAAAATGGTAAGAGAGATATTGTCCCTGACCAGCAGGAGTGAGAAGGTATGTACATAAACAATTCTAATATAAAACAATATAATCAATGCTGAAAAACAGATTGAAGATTTAGGAGGTAGGGCGAGATTAAATCTAACTGGATGACCCATACATGTGATAACCCATAACATCACGAACAAAGAGTGATAAACTAAAAGCTTTTCCTTTAAGATCAGGAACAGGAGAAGGGTGCCCACTCTCTCCATTCCTGTTCAGGATAGTACCAAAAGTTCTAGCCAGAGTAATTAGGCAAAAAAATAAATAAATAAATAAAGGGCATCCAAATTGGGAAGAAAGAAGTAAAATTGTCCCTGTTTGCAGATGACATGATCACATATATATAAAATATATATTTTATATATCTATATATAAATGTATCCATAAATATATAAATATAAATAAATATATATTTTCTATATAAACGTATCCATATATAAATGTAAATATATATATTTTTTAAGCCCTAAAGACTCCATAAAAAAAAACTTGTTAGAACTAATCAACAAATTCAGTAAAGTTGCAAGATACAAAAACAAACAACATACAAAAATCAGTTGAGTTTCTATACATTAACAATGAAGTATCTGAACAAGAAATTAAGAAAACGATCTCATTTGCAATAGAAGCAAACACAATAAAATACTTAGGAATAAATTTAACTAAGGCAGTGAAAGATCTGTATACTGAAAACTGTAAGAAACAAATTGAAGATACAAATAAATGGAAAGATACCCATTTCTTTGGATTAGAAGAATTCTAATGTTCATGGATTAGAAGAATTAATATTATTAAAATATCCATACTATCCAAAGCAGCCAACACACTCAATGAAATCCCTATCAAAATCCCAACAGCATTTTTCACAAATACAGAAAAACTATCCTAAAATGTATGTGGAATCACAAAAGAACCTAAAGTCAAAGCAATCTTGAGAAGAACAACAAAGCTGAAGGCATTACACTTCCTGGTTTCAAATTATATTACAAAACTATCGTCATATACACAGTATGGTACTAGCATAAAAACAGACACAAAGGCCACTGGAACAGAATGGAGAGTCCAAAAATAAACCCATGCATATGATCAACTTATTTTGGCAAGGACACCAAGAATATATAATGGGGAAAGGATAGTCTCTTCAATAAATGGTAGTAGGAAAACAGGATATCCACATGCAAAAGAATAAAACTAGACCCCTATTTTATACCACTCATAAAAATTAACTCAAAATGGACAGAACACTTAAATTTAAGACTTGAAACTAAAACCCCTAGAAGAGAACAGGGAAAGCTCCTTAACATTGGTCTTAGCAATTTTTTTGGATATAACATCAAAAAAAGCAAAATAAGGCAACAAAACCAAAAATAAACAAGTGGGAAGACATCAAACTACAAATCTTCTACATAGCCAAGGAATCAATCAACAAAATAAAAAGGCAACATAAGGGATGGGAGAAAGTATTTACAAACCATATATCTGAGAAGGTGTTAATATCTAAAATATATAAGGAACTCATACAACATTAGCCAAAATAATCCAATTAAATTGAACAAAAGACCTGAATAGACATTTTTCCATAGGAGACATATAATGGCCAATAGGTACATGAAAAGGTGCCAAATACCACTAACCATCAAGGAAATGCAAATCAAAACCACAATGTGATGCCACCTCACAACTGCTAGGATGGCTATTATTAAAAAGACAAGAGATAACAAGTGTTGGTGAGGATGTGAGGAAAAGGGACCCCTTGTGTACCATGGGTGGGAATGTAAAATGATGCAGCCAATATGAAAAATAGGTCCCTCAAAATATTAAAAATAAGGAACAAAATGAGTGTCTGGAAGAGATCTCCACACTCCCATGCTTACTGCAGCATTACGCACAGCAGCCACGCTATGGAGACAGCCCAAGTGTCCACTGACGGAATAGCGGACAATGAAAATAGGATATGTGAGCAACTGAAATAAATAAATACATATAAAATTCGGCCATAAAAAAGAAGGAAATCCTGTCTTTTGCAACAACATGGTTGAACCTGGAGGGCATGATGCCAAGGGAAATAAGCCAGACAGAGAAAGACAAATGCTGTTTTGTATGACCTGTATGTGGAATCTATCTAGAAAGCTTGTCCTCGTGAAACAGAGTAGAATGGTGGTTGCCAGAAAAAAATAAAACGAGAGAGAATGGTGGTTGCCAAGGGCTGGGGCGGGGATGGGGGGTTTGGTCAAAGGGCACAAAATTTCAGTTAGAGGATAAGTTCTGGGAACACAATGCATAGCATGGGGGCACTAGTTGATAACACTATATTTTTGTACTTGAAATTTGCTAAGAGAACAGATCTTACGCGTTCTCAGCCACACATGCAATGGTAACTACGTGAGGTGATGAAAGTGTTGATTAACTTGACTGTGGTCATCATTTCACAATGTATACATAGATCAAATCATCACCTTGTATACCTTAAATATACAATTTTGTTTGTCAATTATATCTCCATAGAGCTGGGGGGAGTAATTATACAAATCCAACTCGGTGATCTAAAGATGGTGAAGACAATGAGATTTGAGTGGTGTTTTAAGGAAGACAGAACTGCCTCGAGGGGAGCAAGGGAGGGAGTCGAAGGAGAAGCACTGCAGAAGAGACTGCCTCTCTGCCCCTTGTCAGACCTGCTGCAAACTACTTGCCTGGCTCCATTGTCCCTGGGTTTATGGATACTAGCTCAGAGGTACATGAAACAAGGAGTGTAAGGGTCTGGTAGGCACAGAGACTGGGATATGTAAAGGAAGGGAGGGGGAGGAGGAAGCCGCCAGGGAAGACTGACAGGACCTCCAGAAGTTCTTCTACTGAAGGAGCTGGTAGGAACGAATTATATTACTAAGTCCCAGGAAGAATCCTGAAGTGAACAATCTACTCCCCATCCTCCATCATTTTAAAAATCGGATTTAAAAATACCCTACTGCCTTTGCTGAAAATGAGGCATCCATATCCTGGCATTTTATGCCACATGCCCGTTCAGCTATTTCATTTCACCCTGCTGCTTTCATTCACATATTGATACACAATTTTGATTACAGACGTAGACTATTGTAGATACAGTGATAATAACAGTAAATATAAATTTTATGATGAACTCCACACTCCTGTACCTTGTTACTTGTTCACTTGACATAACAAACACCCAGAAAATGCTGCTGTTGTTTTTTATCCTCATGTGGAAGCACAAAAGTGTATTTTAAACAGGGGCTTTTGGGGTTGCAACATACTATTTCTTGATTTTGATGATGGTTCCATGGGTGTTTGCTTTCTATTTAGTTTATTTTTTTAAAGATTTTATTCATTTATTTTGAGAGAGGAGGAGGGAGGGAGAAAGACGGAAAGAAACATCGATGTGCGAGATACATCGATCAGTTGCCTATTGCACACCCCCAACTGGGGACCTGGCCTGCAACCCAGGCATGTGCCCTGACTGGGAATTGAACCAGGGATCTCCCCGTTTGCAGGCCAGCAGTCAGTCCACTGATCCACACCAGCCAGGGCTTTCTATTTACTTTAAATAGTGCATTATGTTTTATATGCTTGCTGTAGCACGCTTGCTCACTCTCGTGTACATATTATACATACATACACAGAAGGAGAAAGAAGAGAAGCGAAAAAAAAACCAAAACAAAACCTTAAAGCAGCTCTTTATCCCTCTAACTCAGCAACCACATAGAGTTTTAATTTAAAAAGTACTTATGAAAAAACTCTTAGACAGCATTAGTCTAGAAAGAAACATTGGTTCCCATAGCTTCCGTATTTGTCCTACTTTAGTTGGCACTGGCCATTCTTTGCTATTTAATATAACAGAGAGGGCTGATGTTTTTTTCCATAAAGTCGTGACTAGTCAGCTGCCTTATGCAAGAGACTATTTCTCTGCACATTGCTGAACTTGTTACAAAATATCTGGGTGGCTCCATTGTCCTTGGAGATTTTATATATACACATGCATTTTCCTAATTCTAAAGTATGCGTCTCAGTTCTTCATTTGTAATGGGGCTCAGAAGTCTAGACAATGTGCCCATAAAAGTATTTGATTCTAGTTATTGTTTCAATCCATGTTGACAAGGCACTTAGAAATCTTGCACTAGCTGCCCTGGCTGGTGTGGCTCAGTCAGTTGATTGAGCACCAGCCTGTGAACCAAAGGGTTGCTAGTTCGATTCCCAGTCAGGGCACATGCCTGGGTTGTGGGCCAGGTTCCCGGTAAGGGGTGTGCGAGAGGCAACCACACATTGATGTTTCTCTCCCTCTCTTCCTCTCTCCCTTCCCCTCTGTCTAAAAATAAATAAATAAAATTTTAAAAAAAGAAATCTTGCAATAGCCTGGAGCCATACAATATGGAAGAATGATATCAGTGTGGATACTTAATTCAGTTCTGTTGTACCAACACCATTAATGTCAGAAAACTGAACTAAGTGAAAAAATCTAACCCTACTTCTTAGGCTTTTCACATGACAACATTTTGAGAACCCACATCCATAAGTAGGTGGGAGAGGGGAACATTTTCACTGAGTCAGAAGTCCTGTTGGAATGATCATAAGGGGAATGCAGCCAAAGGGCTGGCAGGTACAACACTTTTAGTTACTTTTGATAGAAATTTCAAGTGTACCTACTTCCTGGGAAGTAAAGTCTTTTGTATTGTATGGAAGTGTCACCGAGTCACTGCTAAGACGTTTTTGTGGAATGAGAACTAGACAACATAGGACTTGCTCAAAATGAAGCATGCCTAATGATATTGTTCTTAATTTTACCAGTACCTTGTAATTTCAATCAGTTCCAAATGAAGTAAGAATTACAAGTGGGTCCCAATCCCTGAGATACGTTCTTTCAAAAGGGAAAGGTATCCACTTTCAAAATCCATTTTTTTTTCCTTTTTTTAAAGACTTTATTTATTCATTTTTAGAGAAAAGGGAAGGAAAAGAAAAAGAAAAGGAAAGAAACATCAATATGTGGTTGCCTCTCACGTGCCCCTAACTGGGGACCTGGCCTGCACCCTAGGCATGTGCCCTGACTGGGAATCGAACCAGCAACCCTTTGGTTCACAGGCGGGCGGTCAATCCACTGAGCCACACTAGTCAGGGCATCAAAATCCATTTCATTTGCCACTTTCTTGACATATTTACATGTGGCATTAGTGCTTTGCCTTGCACTTGCTCTTTGGGAATTCACCCTCAAAAGTATCTGCCAAATGAACCAATCTTTAGGGCCCCTTTTCCATTTAAATGGTGTTGCTGTTGGTACAATGAAATACTCCATCGTATCCATGTTTTGCTCTTCATTATCCCAACATTTAAATCTTGAGTTCCCTGTATATTACTTGCCAGCCTGGTCTCGGGCACCAGGTTTCTCTCTGTTGTTACCTTGCTGAATGAAAAACCATCCTGTTGAAAATCCCTTCACTTGTTATTTTACCATGGAGCACTTTCAAAGGAATGTGTCTTCAGAGATATCATCATCACAGCTATAAACACCACTATCAAAGATCAGTGAACTGGCAAGATCCAGTGCAAAGACCTTGAGGTGGGAGTGGGGGTGGCAATTCAGGAAGCTTCCAGCATGCCAGAGGGGCAGGAAAGAGAGTGAGAGGGAGTAGTTAAACAATGAGGTCTGGAATGAAGCCAGTTCACAGAAGGACCTCGGACCGGGAAGAGAACAGCCACTCAGAGACAGCACAAAGATTTAAACCCAGCAGTGTTCCCAGTCGGGAGGGGGGTGGGGGAGTTGCCCTCCAGGGAACATTTGGCAATGCCTGGAGACAGTGTTGTTGTTACAACCGAGAGGGGGGATAGCTAATGGCATCTAATTATCCAGGAATGCTGCTAAACATGTTACAAAGCACAGAGCAGTCCCCACAACAAAGAATTATCCTGTCCAAAATGTCAGTAAGGCCAACCTGAGAAATCCTGAATCAGACATATAAGTGGAGAAGTCAAAAAACAGCTGGGCATACAAGTCTGGAATTCAAGAGAGAAGTCTGGGCAGGAGGTATAATTTGGAAATCACAAAAAGATGGTCTTCAAAGCCGGGACTGAATGAGATCACCAGGGGAGTGAGTGTAGATGGGGAAAGGTCTGGGTGTCAGGAGCACTCTCACCAGAGGTCAGAGCAAAGGGGCTGAACAGGCAAAAAGGCTGAGAAGAAAAAAATAAGCCCTGACTGGTGTGGCTCAGTGGATTGAGCGCCGGCCTGCGAACCAAAGGGTCACTGATTCCATTCCCAGTCAGGGCACATGCCTGGGTTGCAGCCAGTTCCCCAGTGTGGGGAGCATGAGAAGCAACCACACACTGATGTTGTTCTCCTTTTCTTTCTCCCTCCTTTCCCCTCTTTCTAAAAAATAAATAAATAAAATCTTTTTAAAAAGGAAACGAAACAATGAGGACTGAGGAGGAGGTATCAGGGATTTGGAAAGAGATATGAGATAAAGCCACCCAGAGAGTGGGAGAATAAACAGACTAGAGAAGTCCATTCACTGACCATGTGAGGTGAAGAATATAAAATGAGGCCAGTCGCTCAGTGACCTGGATGAAGGTTCAGCGTTCTCAGGGAGTCAGATTTAACCAGGTCTGTGGCTCTGCCAAACAAGTCAGATACACATACCACCAGGGGTAAGGGAATTGAGGGCGTATGCAGGCAGTAACTCTGATGACTAACTATGGGATTTAAGCTTTGCAAGGAAGAAAAACACCAGAAAGATGAGAGGCAGTGTAAAGGTAGTGGAATCAGTGGATTATAGATTGGGGGGAACAGGAAAATTTGGAGGGCTGGGGTACTAGAGCGAATGAGGCTGAACACCAGGAATGATCTGAGTGGGTACATGCAGTTGAGATCATGCAGGGTTGAAATGATCAGTCTTGAAAAAAACCTAAGAAGTGAGTCACTGAAGTAGAGGAGAATTCAAGAAACTGAGAAGTGAGATTGCTGGAAGATCACCCACATGTGTGCAGCAATTATGACAGGAGTAGTGGACAGAATGACAGGTAGCAGAGGGAGCTAAAATCATCCATAAATAAGAGGGTGAGGCCTACGATTGTGGGAAAAAACATGTCACAAAACTATGTACGAGGTCTGTCCGGAAAAAAGTCCAGCTGCTGTTAATACAATGAGAACAGTTTGCATGACATCCATATAACCTGGCGGCCAAGGAGAGTGGACTGGAATGGGCAAACATGAACAATGATGACTCCACTGTACCAGTCAGTGGGGGTGATGGACGCTGCTGAGCGAGTGTACTGTATGGCTGTCACATTCAAAATGACTGAGAGAACAGAGCAACGAATCTGTATCAAATTTTGAATTAAGCTGAACATTCCTCTGCAGAAACTATTCGGATGATTCAGAAAGTTTTCCAGGGCGATACAATGAGTGAGGTGCAAATAAAAGTGTGGCACAAATGCTTCAAAGTTAGTAAAGAATCTGTTGAAAGTGACCCACATTCTGGAAGGCCTGCAACAAGCAGAACACCTGAGAATGCTGAACATGTAAAGGCTGCAATCAACAAAGATCAGTGACTGACGGTGGGGGAACTAGAAGCTGATCTGGGGATTCCAAACACTACTGTGTCTGAGATTTTGATGCAGGATCTTGGCATGAAGTGTATCATGGCAAAATTCATTCTATGGCTTCTGCTACCAGCGCAGAAGGAACATCTTGCTGCAGCTGCTAATGACTTGATTCAAACCATTACCAATGAACCAGATTTCCTGAAGAAGGTCATAACTGGAGATGAATCATGGGTCTACTATGGCTATGATCTGGAAATGAAGGCCCAGTAGTTCCAGTGGAAGTCTCCTGATTCTCCACACCCGAAGAAGGTGTAACAGCAATTCACAGCAAGATCAAGATCAGGTTAACTGTGTTTTTCAATTGGGAAGGTGTTGTCCATCACAAGTATGCCCCTCCAAGCCAAACAATGAATAAGGAGTACTACCTATATGTTCTTCATCAGCTGAGAGATGCAATACAACAAAAATGGCCACACTTATGGGCAACTGGTGATTGGAAGCTCTATCACAACATACCCACTCATGCATCACGTCTCATGCAGAGTTTTTTGGCAAAATCTCAAATCACCCTGGTGATTCAGTACCCCCTACAGCACAGATTTGGCACCCTGTGACTTTTGGGTTTTCCCAAAACTAAAATCACCTTTGAAAGGGAAGAGATTTCAGACCATCAATGAGATTCAGGAAAATATGAGGCAGCAGATGGCAATTCTAACAAAGGATTTTGCAGAGTATTTTGAACAGTGGAAGAGACACTGGCAGAGCTGTGCGAGGTCCCAAGGTGCCTACTTCGAAGAGGACTGAGGTGTCATTGTCCAATGTGCAGTGTTTCTTATATCTTGTATCTTCTTTAATAAATGCCTTTCTCATAGTATGTGGCTGGAATCTTCCTAGACAGACCTTGTTGTTTATGTGGAGAGAGCTGGGCCTACTTTCATGCATACATATATATCCTACAATAAAAGTGTATTATTTCTCTGATAAGAAAAAATTATTGTAAAAATTGTAGGGCCATCTCAGATACTGTTTTGGTTTTTTTTTTTTTTTTTTTTTAATTAAAGGTATTGAAGTGACATTGGTTAATAAAATTATACAGGTTTCAGGTGTACGATTGTGTGCCACCACCCAAAGTCAAACCATCCTCCGTCAGCACACATTTGGCTCTCTTTACCTCCCACCCCATCCCTGCACACATTCAATTAAACATATGCAAGATTCTCTGATACAGACTCTCTAGTTGAGTTACATGCTTCAGAATCAAGGGGTTAAAATAGTAAAAACTTTCTTACAAATAATAAACAGCCCTAATGAGGTATAAAGTGAATATTCTCTTAAAAATTATGAAACTTGAGAGAATGTCATTCTATCTTTTTTCCCAATCTTCACCTGAGCATATGTTTACTGGTTTTACAGAGAGAAGAAAGAGGGGAGAAAGAGAAACACTGATGTAAGAGAGAATCGGTTGCTTCCCACACATGTCCCAACGAGGGATTGAACCTACAACCTAGGTATGTGCCCTGACCAGGAATTGAACCCACAACTTTTTGGTGTATGGGATGACACTCCAACCAACTGAGCCACTAGGGCAGGGCTTATTTTGTCTTAATAAATAATAATAATGTATACTCTATCTTCCTCAAAGTCAAATTATTATTTTACTGAGTTCTGCCATTTAAAAAAATAGAGTTTTCCTGGTGAGTAAACAATGTTACATCTGGATGTCTTTCCTCTTGTGAACGTTTTCCTCTGAAACCCAAAATTAGGGAAACATTGAATCCTCCCAGTTTCTAGAGCTCAATCCTTTGTGGGAGGTGGATAGAGAGAGAGAGAGAGGAGAAAGAAAAGAAACAAAAAATACATTTTCAGGTTTTATCCATCCCTCTGGATAAGCCAAATTCTTTTGGTCTTTTAAACCTTTAAATTTTTCCTAATACCAGCCTTCTGTGTTTTCTTCTTTCAACAATGAGTCTTGGCCTACCCTCAGAAACCCCTAAAACAAGACGAAATGAAGCAGAGGGAAGTAAATGATAGTGGGGAATGAAGAAGAATGATTTAGCATTGGATGTGGCCAGGATGATTTCACATGAAGCGTGGTGTCCCGATACCAAGCCATAAAAGTTTAAGCCTAATTTAGTGCTTGTATTCATCCACCGAGGTGAAGAGGATAAGCCTTACCCATTGAATTTATCATTCCGTCCTGTTGCAAAACTGTAATTTGCAAAGCAGTAAGATGGGTTGGCAAGTGGAATACAACGCACACGCATCCCACAGAAAAATTCTTGTCCACCCTAATAACCACAACCCCTCAGATTTAATTCAACTTCCAATTGCAAAGCATTTCTTCTCAGATATTGCAACAATATTCTGATAAGATTGTAAAGACTGATATTATTACTAGCTTCCTTATAAGCAGGGGATGTTAAGGCCCAAAGTCTTGAGTAACAAAGTCCAAGTCCCGACTCTGTCCCTTGAACAGATGCATGACAGTGCTATGCCCCTCTGTCGAGACACAGCTCTCGGATGCCACCCATCCAAACCCTGCCCCTCGTGTATGGCCAGAGCCACAGGGTAGGTTGGAAAGAGCACTGAATTTGAGCTCAGAAGCCCTCAGTTAAAAGTACTACCTCTGCTACTAATTCACTATGTACCTCTGAACAAGTTACTTAGTCTCTATTCACCTCAGTTTACTTGCATGTAAAATGGGGATAATATTCTGACTATTTCAGAATGCTTGGGAAGAACTGCTAAAAGACTATATATATAGCTGCTCACAGTCAACTATTAAGAGCCCCATAAATGTCACATATTATTCAAGGTCCAGCTTGAGTCCTACTTTATCCAGGGATCCCTCCAACCTTTCAATCAGCCTACATTGAACTCTTCTCCTGGCATTTCCCGCTACACTATTTATCTCCGCATTGACTACATTTGCTCTTGTATATTACTCAAATATTTCCAAGTCAGGAACATCCTCCCTCCACAGAGCCTAGCACAGGGCCGTAAGCATAGTGGTGCTCCATATTGTCAATGTCATGAATGAACTGGTGGAGCTGAGAGTGGAATCTTACCTTCCTGGTACTGTGGTGCTCACTTCTGCAGGAAACTTTGGAAAAAGCTTTCCTATGGTGTATAGTTACATTCATGCTCTAATAAGGCTACTTACTCACCGAAAGGCAGAGTTTTCTCTTTAAAAGAAGAGAGTATACTGTGTAAACTAGTTAAAAAGACAAGAAGCATGGCCCAATCACACAGATAAGATCCCAGAGGCTCCCCCATTGGGGGGAATCCTGCCAAAGTTCCCTCCAGAGGGAACATTTCCCCCCAAGTCCTCCCCTTAGGAGAGGAGGCCTCACAGGGAAAAATCTAGCTGGACATACAGGGTCTGGCAGAAGTAACGCCTGCTTGAGTGTGGTTGGTAGGGTAATAATACGGATGTAATAATTTATAGTTTTAATCTGAACATTTCACCTAATATGTCATATGATATGTTTGAGTGTGATACTGTTATGTTGCAGAATTACATGCTTATGATTTTGCAACATGAGAGTTTATGATAAAAAGGGGGCATTATCTGTGCCAGACCCTGTATTTGCAAATTAGGCAGGCCTTGTTTGACTTTCTGTGGCAAACGAGGCATCTTAAAGGTCATCAATTTCTCCTGGGGAAGATACACTCTGAGTTACATAAAATACTTTCTCCAGGGTTCTTGGGAGCTTTCCCACCCAAGCCCAGTTGTTAGTAGCGCTTTACCTGATTGTTAACCAGAGTGTTGAAGCTTGACCGTGGTTTGTCTTTAAATGAGTAAGTGGCCACTTGCTTCTTCAACAAGTCCAAGAAGTTAGGAGGCATGTACAGAGGAAGGTCATTCAGTACTGGATTGTTTCTGTGCACAAGAGGTGGTTTTTTTCTTCCTTCATTTTTAAAATTATAGGTTGTGGCCACTGGATTTAATAGGGATTCTTCAAGAAAAGTTTTCAAGTGGTAAGTGCCAGGGATAGGAGTAGTCTGTGGAAAATTGACATCATTTTTCAGGGCAGTGTGCAAACCGGCAACATCTCCAAAAGCAGCATTCTTGAAACGGTCACTCCTAAGCGGCATTTCTCTTTGTTTTAAAAGTTTAATAAAATTCTACTGAAATATGGTAAATGCTCTGGAAAGAATCATATTTCAAGAGAATCGTGATTATTTCCATTCTAAGACAACTACTGAGTTATTATAGCAAATAGATTATGGCTGAAAAGTTTTAACTGCTCAAAAAATAGCTTCGTGGATATTTAAACTTGAGAGTCAATTCAACTATAAATTCCAGGCCTCTAGTGAGACCACTCAGGATGTTTCTTGACTAAATAAAAGTTATCCTGCCTCTGCTTAGTAGATGCTACATGTTCCCGTCTAGCCCTCATGTGGGAAGCTAGAGGACAGTAACATGAAGTGGAGGGTGAATTGGCAGAGCATAGTGTCTAATCAGTCCAGTAAGGGGTTTGATACTTTCAAATCCTAAACCACAATGCAGCTAAATGGCCAAACCTAAAAATTTAGTCACTGCTGCTCTTGTGTCCTTCTTTCCACTGAGTACTCAGCTCAGTTGCACTGTTAAAAAGAGTTCAATTCCAAGAAGGCTTTGGCCCATGGGACCCTTCTGTTAATGCAGGGTGTGGATAGGAAATATTTCTACAACATAGAAACAATGTCTCTTGAGAAGGGGATCTTTTGGTCATTTTATTTTCATATATTACCCCCTTGCTTTCATACGCTGACCATGTTAATTAATGAAAGTTATCATAGGCTCTCTGCAACCTAAGATAAAAACTAAAACCCAGAAACCTCTCCATAACGGATGCTTTTTCCTTTCTCATGTAACATTACCAAAGTCATCAACCGGGTTGGTATTATCCAGATATTCTGCAATGCAACTGGATTTCTAGAGCTGTTTTACTTTTCCAAGCTTTGAAATTAAAAATTTAGTTTCTTATTCACTTGCTAAACCTAAAATTACAAGTATAAAGTAAGGCCCACTGTTTTATTATGAATGAAGTATTAGTGACTTGAAGGCAAGGCTGATTAAAATGTTAATGGAATAATATGAATAGAAAAGAATAAAAATGTACATACTGTTAATGTGGATCTCCACCATCTTTCTCTTTCAAAAGATGATGTCTTCTGGGCTGGTTTCTATTAACAAACATAAAATATGCTTATTCATTTGAGAGGCAATTCCCTAGAAGTTAGGTATAATTTATAAACAACTTACTTGAATTAATTAATACCTGCACCAAATTGGTCAGCCTGAATTAAAATAAAAGCTACATTATGTCAATTTTGCCTGTAATATTTCTTTAAATGGTTACTTTTATGATTTAAGTGCTTTTTAAATATCTAAATTCTCTTTGGGGGAATTAGAGCAATAAACATTCCCATCTGACAGAGATGCCATAAGGGTAATTAGACGTGACAAAATTGGGTGTTCTTGGGAAGAAACGAGCTGTGTAAATCCAAAATTGTATTATCATAATTGCTGTTAAGATTCACGGCTCAGTCCTTTTGTCTACTTCAGTAGATGAAGAGAGTGTGTCTTCAGATGAGGATGAATGGGGGACACCGCAGATTTTGGTGCCAGGGACTCTGTAGATATCATGCTCTTAGATGTTCTAGATGATTTAGAAAACCTCAGTTTAAAAGAGAATAACAAAGGAAATGAGCCTCCACCTCCTTCTCTTTGATGACATCCCAACTCGAAGACAAGGCCCTCTGCGCTGTATTTACCATTGACAATGAACAACTCTCTTGAGCTGGTTTGGTGATTGTGATTTCAAGTCTGTCACTCTTGCTATTTGTATACATTCAAAAGGAAGAGAGAAAATATATGACAATCATCTTCACTTAACTGATTTTTACTTCTAGCAGGTAAATGTAGGTAGCAGTGCAGGGTGATCTCTGTCCTGCACCTGGACATGCAAAAGGCTCCCCACATTCAAACCGAAGAGGAAAATGGAAATCTCTAATGAAGCCACTGTGTGCATTTATGAATATTAATGAGTAAAAACTGCTTGGATGGTTTACCCTAAAAAAAGATTTATGGCTCAGGTGATTGTGCTGGGAACTCAAGGTCAAAGTGCATAGTCATCAGATTAACATGATATTGAGCTAAAAATTCCTGGAGATGAAGCAAACGTTGCCAATTGCCATTTCCTAGATTTATATACATTATCAAATATATATAATATAAATATGGTATAGCCAGTCCTCTCAGCTTATCCAGCTAGCTGTGACACTAAAGAGTCAGAATGATAGAGAAACCAGACAGACTTGGCCTTGAACTCCAGCTCTGCCACTTATTAGGTAAGAGCACTAGGCAAATTACTCACCCTTTAGGAGGCTCTGCTTCCTCTTCAGAGCATAAAATAAGGTATACTACGGTTGGCATGAGAATAAGGCATTGTACATGTAAACACTTGCACCCACAACCAGTGCCCAATAATAAATGGGAACTTTTATATTTAACCTCTCATCTGCCAAGTTGAGCAGACTATTTTGGTATTCTTCAGTCTCCAGGGATGCTTTTGTCTTCCATAATAAGTACTCTATACCCTTTTATTATTTTTCCACATCTGATTCAGCCTCACTGTTAACAGAACAGTTGTTCAGTTTTTTTTCTTCCTTTTCTGCTACTACTACTAGGTAAAATCATTAAAATTTTGACTTCTACTTTCATTTATAATGCTTTTGTTATTAGTATGAAATATGGGTTATCTCAAGGAACAATGCATTAAAAATAACAAATTGATCAGCAAAGCTGATGTAATTCTTTGTTCTTGTCTAGCAACTTACATCCACTCTACTTATAAGTACCCCAGAGCTTTAGTTTTACTATGAAATATGAGCATATCTCTAAGAAACATTGTTTCATACACACTAATTTCAATTTCTTCCTATGTATTCCCTTTACTAGATTTATACTGAATGTTCTCTGTTGCACATTTTTAGTTACAGAAATCAAACTTTCCCAGGCACGTTAAGACAGGTCTCCCATCTCTACCTGGGCCAGGAAGATGAGCTAGGAAGGACAAGGGAGAAGTAAACACGATGTATTCAAAGGAAGGTAACTGGCAGCTGCTGTTTTGTTTTGCCCAAGGCAGGTGATCTAAACTCCACCCATCCACCACTTCGAATTCCCTTTAGGGGTGAATCACTTTACAAAAGATAAACTAAACATCCCTCAACCATTAAAAATTAAACAAAGGTAGTTTAAAAACACTAAACTCAAAAACTGTGCCCATAGACAAAAGAAAAAAAATTCTCTAGACAAACAGGGGAAAATGAAAGGAATCTAATCACCCTATAAAAGCAGTTGTCCCGGGGATTAGCAGTAGGGAGGGGATAAACACGGAAAACAGAGGGCAAATCAGGATAAAGAAATGGGGCAGAGGAAATAAAACGAAGGAAAGCTCTAATAAAGCTCAGAAGAAACCACAAGGTGGACCACAAGGTGGTGAGAACAGATAAGAGAGAACAGGAGGGGCGCAAAGACCCCAGATTTGACACGGGGGATTTGGCGCGGAAGAACCGGACGAAGGGAAACGGTAGTTGGGAGCACCAGGGGTGGGCGGCCGTACCCAGGCCAGGACCACATAACCGCCAAGCCCTGTCTTCCCTTACTGCGGTGGCCGTGATGGCGATGACTGGGTAGCCCATTGCGACCTCCTCAGTCCTTAGGCCGGGACTGGTGTCTGGTTGCCAGGAGGCACCTCTGGCCACCCGCTCCCGAGCGTGCGCAGAGGACCAGCTAAGTCTTTCTCCAAAGGTGGGGGAAGGGAGGTGGGCACAGACTTTGAAGCCCCGCGTGCTTAGCGTCGCGCAGACACTTAGCCTCGTGCAGAGACGCACACCTGCGGAGTTGTCAGAAAGCCCTCAGGTAAGTATCTGCACCATGACTTTTAAAGATGGTTTGCGAAGGTTTGAGCAATAGAATCATCTCCATCAGCCCTTTCATAAATCACCCGCAATCCCATACCCTCCCCCCACCCCCGGGGAGGGGGCAGAATGCTTGGTAGGCACACTTAGCTTTAAGGCAAAAATGAGCCTTGGCACCCACTTTCTAAGATTGTTTCTAAGCTCCTTCAAATGAAAATTCTGTAGGTGCCGCTTCTCCTGCCTGAAGTGGAGTGAGCACTAGACCCAAGAAGCTTCACTGTGAAACCAGACCACCTTTCCCTATCTGTACAGACACTTTCCTTTCCCACTTCTCTTGATGTAGCATCTCAACCTACAAACATTCCCATCTTTAAAAACAAACCCTCCCCTCAATCTCAGATACTTTACATTAATTTCTCACAACCCTGCAAAGTAGGTATCAATCCCATTGTATGAATGAGGAAAGAGGCTTCCTTGGACAATTTACTCAGCATACAGCAGTGGAGTCAAATTCAGGTCTGACTCCAGTGCCCCAGTCCAAACCACCACAAAATTTCTTCTCCCTTTAACAAACTTTCAAAAGTAGATCAATTCTTTCACCTCCCATATTTTCCTAAAACCCATCTTAATCTGACATGTACACACACCTGTCCATTAAAATTGCACTTGCTAAACTAACCAGTAATCCATCCAATGGCTCAATCCAATGGGCATTTTTCAGCTCTTAGCTTTACCTCCATGTCATTGCTGCATTGATTATCCGGCTCCCTCACTCCTGAATCTGTCCTCCCCGACTACCAGAACTTGAAGGTTTGCTGCTACTTGCTGTGACATGTGCTTCTTTATCCACCTCCCCATGAGTGACTATGATTGAGTAGAATGTTCAGACCCAGGCACAATGTTCAGTAAACATGGGCTATCATTGCCTTTAGGACAAATGCAAAATTTACAATCTAATTTCTCCTTTTCCATCAGAACACACTTTGATGTATGGCATTGACCCCAGAACCCTGGGTTAGGGGCACTGACACCAAGCAGTTGAAAATTCATGCATGACTTTTGACTCACCCAAACTTAATTACAGTCCCTTGGTATCCACCAATTGATTCCAGGACCCCTCACGGATATCAAAATCCTCAGATGCCTATGGCCCTTATGTAAGATGGCTTAGAACAATGCATACAATTGACTCTGCATTCATGGATGTGAAACCCAGGGATATGGAGGGACAACTATGTATTTATTGAAAAAAATTCATGCGTAAAGTGGACCCACACTGTTCAAACCCATGTTGTTACAGGGTCACCTGTACCTGCAAACCCCAAACATGCCATCTTCAGGCTCCTAGTCTCCCCATCTGGTAGCCCTTCTTTGACAGCCTGATACACCTTTAAGATCAACTCCTCTGAAAAGTCCTTAGGCCTAACACCACTTGTAGCCCAAAGGGACCCCATGCCTATCTTTATTGGAGGACTCATTTTGATAACTTGTTCCCAGTTTTAAACATCCTAAACACAGGGTTTTATCTCTAATTCTGAGCCCTTTAATGCAGGATTAAATTATTTATTGAATAAATTACCAATTTTCCTCTCCATAAATAAAATCAGAGGATGGACTACAAAAGTACTTTCCAAAAATGTGCGAACACATGGGGATTTTGTTAAAATAGATTGGTTCAGGTGATTCTGTGGCCAACTTTTTGCACAAGTGATTGGAGGACTTCCTCTTAAAACACTGGGATTCTAAATTCATTTTACATAGCCTTAAAAAATATAGAAGAGGAAAAAAATAACCAGGCACCAGGTTTGAAATCAAGAATTATAAGGCCAAGAGGCAAGTAAAAACCAGTTTTCATAAATGTAAGAGATTAATCAAGTCCATTACTGTGTCTCATTTCATTTCTTAAGAAAACTGGCCCAGCAGACTAGGGACTGGTACCCTAGAGACTAAAGTAATACGATGAAGGTACATAGAAATCCAGAAACCCATACAAGGTGTGAAACAGAAGGGAATATCTAGATGAGAAAATAGCTTGAGTAGCTCAAAAATAGAAACAGTATGGGTCAATGATTTCAAGGACTTCACTGATAAAACAGATTAAGCATGTAGGATAAACAAGATGGCCTCATAAAAAAAACATCATATTATACAATACCACTGAGAAAAGGTTAAAATATTTCAGGTTACTATAACAAGCATTTTTTCTTTGACAACACAAGACCACATTAAGTAGAATTTAACAGTGCTTCTGCTATGCATCATGCCTTTAATGAAAATTAATTCTAGGATCATTTTTAACTGCAATAGTGGTGGTTTTGTTGGAATTACCTGAGAGCAAACATGCTACAGACAGTACTGAGTAAAGAATTATCAGTTACCATGACCCTGCTAATACAAAACAGGAAATATGGTAAAGATCTGAAGGTTTTAAAACTACCGTCCTGGGTTTATGCTGCATGAAGTAGAACTGATTACAAACCCAGTCCAGTTTGTGCTCAGTGACCAGTTAAATTATATAAAACTGCTCAATCTTTCAATTTCCTGTAAAATCAAATGCTTGCTGTGCGCCTTTTGTGAATATTACAAAAATATAACATCAACCATTCATGATACACAAAAGTACTCTGAAAGTGTGTTTCCCCTTCCACCTTAACAATTTAAACTCCAAACAACTGGTTGTTGAAGCTCGGAAAAACACCAAGATTAACTTCACCAAATTCCCTCATTCTGTAGGATCGTAACTACTGGTTTAACAGGACAGTAACACATCAATGGAACATTTATTCCAAATGCCAAGGATTATGCTAATTGCTTCTTACCTTAATTAATGTAAAAGCCAACTGAGAGACCCACTGGATAAATTATACCTATTACACATGTTAACTGAGGATTAATAGTGACCTCTTCAAGCTTACACACAGCAGTAATATGAAGAAGCATTGCAATAAAATATCAAAGCCCAGGTGCTTCAAAGAGCCAGACACATGAATCTTCTTCCACCAAATACCTACTGGCCTTTCTTCTGACTAACCTTTTACGGCTAATGAAGATCTTCCTACTTAATTGATTTGCCTACCTAATATGCAATAACGTAATATACCATTAGGATCATCAATTCTTTTAACTTCCCTTGTCCTACCTGAAACATACCTATCATTGTTTTCCCTCACTAACCATCCAGTTTTCTATTCTCTGGTAGAGTAACAGTGGTAGTAAAATAGTCGAAGATGGGCAGAAATCTGCCAAATGAAATTATCCTTTGCAAAATGAAAACCTTGTGGCTATAATAATCAATTAACAATTATACCCCCTGGTTTGCTGTGGAATCTCTCATTAAGTGCTAAAAACAAACAAACAAACAAACCTAATTAATCACCTTTTGGGTAGCTTAAATTAGAGAGAAAGCACTGGTTTAGAAGCAAAAACAACTTAATTTTAGTTACTGCCAATCCACTCCTAAAGAAACTGGGTTTTTTTTTTTTTGGTTAAATGTATTGCAGATAGGCAGGCATAACTGAACTAAGTCTCCTTTGCCTTGTAGCAGAATTAAAAAGGCACAGTAAGTAAAACATTAGGAAAGAGAGGTTAAACATAATAACCCTCCCCCTCCCTAGATTTAGATTATTGTATTTTCCATACATTTAAAAATATCATTGCATGGCTGAAGTCAATATGGACAAAAAGTTGAAAATATATTTAAAAGGTATGAAACATTAAAACATCTACCTTATGCCAGTTCCCATGCTAGGCATTTACACATAAGGTTTTTAATCTTTCATTTGAACTTTTTGAGGGAGGTATCATAATTTAAAAACCAAACACAATTTTAACTACTCAAAAAAATAAACTTATCTAAATTATACCAAGTAACCAATCACCTGCACATTTCATTCTCAAAAATTATTCAACCTCAAATGACTCAGATTCAAATAGTTGGGTAAAATTTTTTTTTATTGGAAAACAAATATACAACTTGGAATGGATTTGAGGCAAATTGTGCCATAAGCAGATTTTCTTTAAGTGGCTAAACAAAGTTTAAAAAGCAAGTAACAATAAAAGAAAATGTTTCTGGTACAGGACCAGCAGTACAAAAAAATAGTGTACGAGTACCTGGATAATACACCCGTTTTGCAATAGTGCAACTTTAAGTACATATTGTTGACTGTCCATAGTCCACGCAGAGTTACAACTCCACACTGCAACAACAACATGCTGACAGTTCCTAAAGAAAGCTACTTAAAAAAAGGCATAACCCAGATGTTCCCTCATTTGACCAACTCCTCCTAAGTTTAGATGTGCAGAAGGGCTTAGATATATCCAGAGTAAGCCACATGCAACATGTTACTTGATCAATTTTCTAAAATAAGGTTTCGGGACAATGACAATAAGGGAAGAAAACATGGAGGAATGAAGTCCTAATTACTATACATGCATATTTTTTGACAGAGGGGAAACCTTTTACAGATAAGTTACAAACAAAGAAAAGGCAAATAAACAATTTTGTACAAGAAATTTAACACATTCTGTACAATGTCTTCACTTTGCTGTCATCATTTGTACAAACTCTGAAAAAGAAAAAAATACACAAAAAATTGAGTCAGTCAATGACAAAAGACTTGACAAAACCAATCACATTTACTCAAACACTAAGCAATCTCTATTACCCTTTCTTTCCTCAAAATTAAAAGTACCAAGGAAAACTGGCTTACTGCCAAGGCTGGAACTTCATAAACCAAATTAACAAATAAACTCAATTAATGCTTTAGAGAACTATTGTAAATAAAAAGCATTCTTGCTCTTGGTTTAGTATTACAAATGATACTTTTGAATCTGAAGCATATGTAAAGAGTTGCAGACTAAATCTAAGTAAAGGAAGGGAATTCAATGAAAAAAATTACCTTAATTTCATTTTGAGGATCTTGAAATTAAAGTCTGAAGCTTTAAAATTGTCTCACAAATATTATACAAAAATTGTTTTAGGCAGTTTGGAATATAGTACTTCTCAAACTTTAATGCATATTGAAATCACCCATTAGGAATCCTGTTAAATGCAGTTCCTAAGTATACAGGTAGGACCTGATAATAGTTCTAAAATGTTCTCAGGTGACAGGGATGTTTCCTAGTCTATACACAACATTCTGAATAGCAAAAGGTTAGAAAATATACTGTTCTAGCATCTTCATGGGGTGAGGGAGCTACTAATTTTGACCTATCGGATATCTAACAAGTACTTCTAAACTTAAAATAAAAGCAAAATGAGGTGGTGAAAGTGAAAGACTTACCTTCATAGTTTACTTGACCATCACCATCAATATCTGCTTCCCTGATCATTTCATCAACCTCTTCATCTGTTAACTTCTCTCCAAGGTTTGTCATCACATGGCGAAGCTCTGCTGCACTAATGTAGCCATTGCCATCCTAGGGAAAAAGTCATTAAAATGTCTAGTTGAAATGGAAGTTTAGTAAGTTTACTGAACTTCACATTAGGGAGAAAAACAAATTTTAGAAATCCATACAAATTAAAGAGCATCTACAAATAATTGACCTATAAACTAAACATCAATATAGGATAGCCAAATAGGATATCCTATATTAAAATCACTATTTCTTAGCTCCAAAGTCAAGTGATACTGCCCCTTTGCCACAATATTAATGCAATATACAAGTTACTAGAAAAAAGCTTATGCTGAATTTATATCATCATTTCATCCTCAAATTAAAATTTAAGAAATTCAGCCCTTGAAACCCTACCTTATCAAACACACGGAATGCTTCTCTAATTTCTTCTTCACTGTCTGTGTCTTTCATTTTTCTTGCCATCATTGTCAGAAATTCCGGGAAGTCAATTGTGCCATTACCTGAAATGGTTTGTTTAGTTGAAACATTACAACAGAATTTAATAGTCACTTCAACTTCCCCGCAAATTAAAAAGACTTACCATCAGCATCTACTTCATTAATCATGTCCTGTAACTCTGCTTCTGTAGGATTCTGTCCGAGAGACCTCATTACAGTTCCCAATTCCTTTGTTGTAATAGTCCCATCACCATCCTTGTCAAATAGTGAAAAAGCTTCTTTGAATTCTGTTTAAGAGACCACAATCCAAATATATAGGTTAACCTCCTAGGTGAAATTAATAAACTCTTGCAGATACAAAAGGCTCTAAAAGATATGAAGATGGCACCTGAAAAGGAATTTGGATTTCTGAAAGATCAGATGAGAAAGCCTTGAGGCATTTCAAACATCTTTAGCTGATCATACCAATATATACTCTACCAGGGAGTTTTTTCACCCAAAATCTTACAAGGAACTGTAATATCATTATTATTATGATTTTAAAGAAGAAAGGAATCAAAACCCCAAATGACTGGTCTCTCCATTTTCTGTTAAAGCTGCGCTGGGAACATAATTCAAAATTATAGATCAGAACCAAAAAATAAGACTATTGGTCCCAAATACATTTCTAGAGAGCAACTACACTATTTACATTATGTTTAGCGAATTCCTCAACAAATTAAAATTGTGTTTTTTTTTTTTTTAATCAAATACTAAATTAAAACCAAAAACTTTAAACTTCAGAACAATATGCCAGTAGGCTAGTTTTCTTTTCTGGTAGACAGATGAGACTAGTACCAAATAAGCTAGACTGATGTTAACAACGGGATGGACGATCAATGACATGAATGGCCAGTTTTAGCTGTATTACTGAGAACAGTGATAAATTTTAGTCCTTTCTTTAAATTATAAAACCCCAAACTTGCAACAGAGTTGAATATATTATTGCCTAAGATCTTTTTACAAAATTATGTTGTTTTTATTTCACCACTAGATTACATGTAACGCTGCTGGAGTGACAGTTCACAATACCCACGGCTTTACTGTTTATTTTATAGACAGAGAAACTAAATAAAGCAGAGATTAAATCTGGTAGTGCAAGGTCATGTGAATGAGTAAGAAAACCTAGTGCCTTCCAAGTATTAGGCCCTATAAGCAAGCAAATACAAAAGCAGTTCCAAAGTTCAAGAGGCCATACATAAGCTCTCCCAACATACCTAGAACGTTTGAAATTATGTATCTGATACATGTTTAAGAAATGGTGTGCTCTCTTCCAAGTCTATTTATGCCCTGCCTGTCTATCCTTGCTCAAATTCATACACCTCCCAGTTTCATTTCTCATAATCTCTTCCCTGGACTCAATCATTCTTCTACTGATTTTGCCATGAATTTATTTAATTACCTTATGCCTCTTAGCCTAAAACTAAACTCAAACCTTAGTTATATTTTAAGTGACAAATTCTGGAAGGCACCGATACTCCACTGGATGGAGTACTCATATCCATTTCTTCTCTATCAATTGACAATTAAAATTGCTTCCGGCTCCAGCTCCTCAGCTTTTGCTAAGTTCACCAAGAACGACCTAGCCGCCCAATCCAGTATGTTTCAGTTATGTGAGGCCATAAAGCACAGAACTCAAACCAGCCTTTGGTACTCAAAATTGCTGGAGTTAAAAAAATCCCAACTCTGCTACTTACCAGAAATGTAACCTTAGGCAAATTAAGTTCCTAAAACTTTTCTGCCTCAGGGTGCTCATTTCTGTTAAACAGGGATAACTGTACCAACTTTCTAATTTTAAGAACTTAATCACTACATGTTAAGCACTCAGAACTATGGCAAGTAAATACTTAATGTTAAGGAAAAGATTATCTCATTTTCCTGCAGTATGCAAACTACACTAAAACCCCTCTCAAACTTCTCTTGGCCTCCACAATATTACTTTAGTTTACATCTCACCTTAACAATGCCAAAGGCTCTTGGGTCCTACTTGTCTCTCTTAAAAATAGGTATGACCAACTTTGTTATCCTTTCTTCTCTCCTTGGCCATTTCATCTATGCCCACTTATAACAAAGATTTCTTATCTTAGTATACTCATCTTTCTAACATATTACCCTTTGTTTCTTACCTCCTGACTACCTACAGGACAGACACCTCCCCTGGCTGACCTCCAGCAAGACAGGAAAATGAATTCTACACTCCCCTAGGAGCACAAGCAAAACCATTTTAAGTCTTTCCTCCTAAAAATCCATCAACAAGTCCTGTAGAACTCTGGTATTTAAATACTACTGGATTCTTTTTCATCACTACAACCAGTAATTTGGTTTATGGTCCCATCACCTTTTACCTGGACAACTATGATTACCGTGTTCCTTTCTTCTGCCTAGAATCTTTGTATTGCTTAGTTTTTAGATCAGATTATTACTGAATAGTTGTAGTTTGCCACATTCAATAGTAACACAGTTCCATTCTGTTTAAACATACTTGTTTTCAGAGGAACTCATCTGATACCTGAAGCTTAATGTCAAATCTAATCTAGATCAATCCAATGACAAAAATAAATAAATCCCACAAATAGCAGAATTCAACAAAAAGATTTCCATCTTAATTTTTTTTAAAAAAACATCATGTAGAAATATTGTCTAAAAATATACAAACCATTAGGCTTTGAACACATAGCATCTATATCATCTAGTAACTTAGGCTACAAGAATATTAAAATACTTGGAGAGTTGTATTTGTTTACATTATATTCTCTGCTGTAATGCTAAGCTACAAGCATCGTTTAATACCACCATTATGTGCAAAATTCTGAATGTGTAACCAGTTATTATCATTTTACTATATGATTTACCTTAAAGCCAAATTCTAGAAGATGATGTTAACTTATATGTGTTCTAAGTTTCAATGTTTTAACATCTAAAAACTTAAAAATATTTGCTGAAAAAACTGAAAAGCAGAAAGTAAAATTTTACCTATGCCGTAACAATGCAGTTGATGGCTATAAGAGGAATGAAAATATTTTAAAGGTCAAGGTTTATTCCAAATTTCTATTTGTATTTTTGCACTACAGAGCCAGAACTACCTGTAAAAATTCCTTGAAAGAATAAACTCAAAAATACAATTTAAATTCACCTGCCTTTACAGCTTACCACCTGTAGTTTCAAACTAGTATAATCTTCATGTGTAGGAGCATGTCATTCTAACCAGTAATTCCCAAGAATGACTTCAAATATAAACCCAGGAGTCAAAATCTAAATACACAGTAAGAAAACAGGTCCTGAATGTCACACAGAACAGCTATCTTCAACAAATTGATAGGACCTCCTCCAAATTCACTGTGGTTTTGCCTAAATTGAAGTTTTCAGCAAAGTCACACTATTACTTGTTTTGTTTATCTGCAACCCCAGGATGCTTTTCTGATTATTTACATTACATAAATTTATAATTTTATTAATAGGTTGTCATGAAACAATTACGACAAAAGAAAAATCAAATGCCTATTTACTAACTTCTATGGTATTTAGAAAGCCAAACTGAATCCCTTTACAGGTCATGTAATGGACATTTTTTGGCACTATGAATTGTTGCTATAAACTGAGTAGTTAATTTCCTTTAAAAACATTCTTGTACACTTTTAAAATTTGTCCTCTACGTGTCAACAGTTACTGAAATTGTGGCAGAGTCAAAATTAACATGTTAGTGATATTACACTAGACTGTTCTGAATTGTTCTTTAGAACCAGGTAATGTAAACAATTCTAGTAACTCTACCTAAACAACAAGCATGCTTTTCTTCTAGACCAAGTTATTTGCTATTATAATTTCTAAACAAATCTGTAATAATGACTACATATAAAGATAAAAATAGCTTAAGATGTACCTTAGTGTTTATTCAATGTTGCATTATGTGTATGAAGCTTGTTAGCGCTTTAACAAGTCTTAGACACTAGTATGCTACTGGTCACCAGTGATTACAATTTATCAGATAAAAACAAAATCTGTGTTTACCTCAAAGGTGGACATTGAAACATATCAATTTCAGGAAAGGACTCTGGGAGCAGGCACGATTAATTCTTAGGCTAGGGTAGGTAGTGTTCTAAAACATTTTTTGTATCATCCTCCTCTTCGAAAATTTATTCATTCAAGAAATATTTATTCAAACCTTACTATGTGGGAGGCAATGGGAATACCCGAAACAAAAAAAGCCCCTGATCTCATAGAGTGTTTTTATTTAAGTAGCATTAAAAGCTTTGGTTCCTCTAACCTAAAAGTTCACTAAAGAAGACCTGGGGTCCAAGGAACATCTTTAAAAGCCTAAGAAAAGGCAGGGTTAGGGAGAGAATTTACAATACATTTTTTCCTTCCACTACCACTTGAAATTTAATTGTATGATGGAAGCTAATTAAATGACAGAATTTACCTTAAAGACAATGTTCAAATGAACTGTACCTATTCTTGATAACAATGCTGTATCAGTCACTGAAGGCTGATCATCATATTTCACACACAAACTTTTTTTTTAAAGAAGCATGTGCGTTTGAGAAGGCAGTAATAAGCGTTAACTATGTGACAAGCACCTTGAGTGATTTATTTTCTCCCTTAAAGTGAACATTTTGTGCTATGTACCAGTAGACATAACTAACTGACTGGGAATACCAAGAAACGAAAGACTGAGAGGAAGGCCAGATGTATTAAGACAAGGTAAGAGTTTAAGACTAGAGCCCTGACCACTGTGGCTCAGTTGGTTGGGTGTCACACCGCAAAGTGAAAGGTTGCTGGCCCGGTCCCCAGTTGGGGTATGTACTGGAGACAACAGATCAGTGTTTCTCCATCTCTTTCTCCCTCCTTTCCCCTCTAAAAATTAAAAAAAACAAACAAACCATTTTTTAAGTTTAAGATTAAAAATATTAGATAGCCCAGGTCAGTTACTGAAGGATATATAAAAAACTATTTTTAAATAATTTTCCATTTAATTGATACATTTAACAATAGCATAAACCACAGTGACAAACACAAGGCCTGCAGGCTGAATCCGGCCCTCCACCTTGTTTCTACTCAGTGACAGCCCTAAAATTACATTCGGCCCTTTGAAGGCAACCAGGAGGCTGATGTGGCCCCTTGTGAAAATGAGTTTGACAACCTTGGTATAAACCAACAAAGAAATTATTTCTGAAGCGCTGCCTGATTGCTTTAACACACTTGAGCATGCAATTTACCAGAAATATAAAGCAAACCCCAAGTTTAAATAAAATTCATACAGTAAAAGTAAAATCTGCTTACTCTTGGCCCTTAATGCTAATAGCTTTCTACTTTACATAGTCCTTCCAAATGGTATTTGTAATAAATATTTGAGGAAATTAGTGATTTCTGGCTCCTCCAAATTTGTGTTCATGGGGGATGGGGAAGGACTTACTTTAAATGGGCTATATAGCTAAATTCTATCTGGGTAACTCACAGTTTTCTCTAACATTAGAAGAATGTGTTAGCCCTGACTGGTATGGCTCTGTGAGTTGGGCATTGTACTGCAGACCAAAAAGTTGTCCCCTGGATTCCTGGTCCATGCACATGCCTGGGTTGCAGGCCAGGTCCCCAAATGGGAGTGTGCAAGAGGCAACCAATAGATATTTCTCTCGCACACTGATATTTCTTTCCTTCTCTTTCTCCCTCCCTCTCTAAAAATATATAAAACCTAAAAAGAAAATGTCATATATACAAAAAATTTTAAAGAAAAGCTTTTATATTTTGGGTACTTTTAACTCCCTGCCTATTAAGAAAATTGTGGCAGTTAAAACTGCTTGCTTGATGCTTGTGTTAACAAGCCCATACTGTAAGGAAAGGAAGAGTTCAAAAGACATTTCAATATTGGAAAAAAGAAAAAAAAAAACCTTTAGCAAGTTTCTCTGACATTTTGATGTTCACCAGACAGCTCAAAGTATAATTATAAAATCAAAAGTACATATGTTTACTGGTATGGCATAGACAACATGACTTCAGATTTTATGTAACAAGTTCACATATTTCCATAGCAAACCAAAGGAGACCAGATTCAAGGAGCTCGTTTCAAATAGCTCTCACTGCTTTGTGAGACACAATTACATGTGTAAAACAGAATGCTAACCTTTTGGATCTAGGTTTTTCATTGGAAAAATGGTTATTCCCTGACTATATATGCAACTCTAAGGTTAAAATATTAGCTACTTTAAACTGGGGTAAATTCAACATTCATTTTCTGATTCTACATTTCAAGGTACTTACTGGTAACACTACTTGGTTCTCATTTTTTGTAGAGACTGATCTGGAGTTGCAGTGCTAAAAATTGCCCAGAATTCATGTTTTAGAGTAATATAACCTTCAACAACAATGACAAACAAAAAAACCAAAGACCACCACTAGGTTCCAAAATATATCCACACAGCCTAAAAACATGTCTTCAGTTACAGTTAGCCCTAAACATCTTTTTCAGGCAAGTTTACCATCTCACTTGCCAAAGCACATTCAAATACTATAGTATATTATACCCATTTGCTATAATCTACACAGAACAAAGTCAATTCTTTCATACAAGTGTCTTATTTTGAGATTGGCTATTCAATTTACAGTAAAAGCCAATGGGTACAATCAGGCAATGTATTCCTCACCTGCAATCTGCTCTTCAGTCAGCTGGTCAGCCTACAAAGAGATCAAAGAGAGAAGCAGGTAAGTGACTGGAGACTATGTAGATTAGCAGCTATAAAAACAAGTCTTAAAACTTTCAAGGTTCAGCCCTGACTGGTGTGGCTCAGTGGGTTGGACGGGTCCTGAAAAACCAAAGGAAAGGCCTCTGGTTTGATTCCTGGTCAGGGCACACACCTGGGTTGCAGGGCCAGGTCACTGGTTGGGGGTACATGTGAGAGGCAACTGATGGATGTGTCTCCCCATCCCTTACCCTCCCCCTCTAAAAATAAATAAAATTGTTAATATATAAATAAACAAAACTTTCAAGGTTCAGCATATGTCGTAAACTTCATTTAGTTCAATATTCCTTAGTACTAATAGTAACAAGCATATAGGTTGGACAGAAAATGCATACATCTAATTTATTGTCAAAGCTAAGCTGTCTTGACCCCAAGTTTAAGATAAAGTATTTCAGAACATGCTTGAAAGTCTAAATTTTACAAAAACATAAGAAGCAAACCTGGCATATTAAAAAGTTTAATTGGAGTTATCATTCTAAAGTAAAGATAGAGTCCAACAGATATACTGTTTCCTTTTGCAAAGTTGGCATACCTAAACTTAAGCTCACCTCATCTAGTAGATATAAATCATTATTATCAGAAATCTCCATTGAACAAAAAATAATGCCCAAGGACTATATTCAAGACTGCCCCTATAAGTGGTTCAACACATCAGTTGGACATAAGGGTGATGTTCCAAACCTCAAAATAAACAAAACTTCATTAAGAAGATTAAAATCCATGCTGTCTTGGACAGGGTAAACATTAAAGCTATCAGTTTTTACTACTTTTCACCTGCCAGGCAAATGCAGAGAATTCAGGATTCTGAACATTTAAACTACATTATTTACCAAATGTGAAGTAAATCCAGCCACCCTTTTTCTCCCTACTTTTGAAATCCCAAAGTGGGCCTAAGGTTTGTGATGTCTTTACCACATGGAGAAGTTACTGGGTTTTGCTTTTAAAGAAACATGTTCAGGTATTTGCCAAAACCCTTTATATGTTGTTCTTATTCAGTCTTCACACTATCCCTATAATGGTATCATTATCTCCTACCTAAAAAATGGAGAAAAAGGGGCTCGGATTAAATTTCAGGGAGTGGGAATACAAAATTAGTTAACTAACAGAGTCAGTATTAAAGACTACGGTGTTAGACATATGCAATGCCTCTAAGTTCATAATTCAGAGCACCATAATATACAAAGATATATGCAAAGTATCAAGACTCTTGTTGTTCTTGTGTCCTTCATCTTTGGATATGTCACTGCTTATCAGTAGACACTACCCATGAAGCAACTGCTTATGTGGTTCCGGGTAGCACTGATGGAAAATAAGTCTCCTCTATAATATACATGAAATCAAACACACTATTTGATTAATCCATCCATTTTTTGGTAGGAAATGAATAACCACTACCTAGTTTCATTCTTTTTAAATGAACACACCCCTGGAAAGAATAACACCTTAATGTAGAACAGCATCACATTCTCTAGAGACAGCATGAGAAACAAAAAGCAGGAGTTTCGTTCCCTGCCCAACAGTTCTGATTTGACCTCAATGCAAAATGAACTTGTTTTCTATTTAAAAAATTAAAAAGGAAAGAAAAAGCCAAAAGCCTGATAACTTAAAATTGAAGGGCCAGTAATTTAAGTTCAAATGCAGAAGTTTATAAAATAAAAAATCATCTCCAGTAAGTATTTGGTATAAAATCAGCCATAGATTGTTTTCCCTAGCAACAAGCCCAATAAATCCACTCAGTAATACTTTGCTAGAGAATTTTCTTCCAATATGATTTCATTTTGCAAGATTTCTATCATTTCTGAAGGAAAGACAACATGGTAAGAGCATAGTTTTTTGAGTCATCACTGGGCTGGTATCTTAATACTAGCTCTGCAACTTAATAGCTGTGTGACCTTGGACATGTTACTCAACCTCTCATAGTCAAGTTCAGCTGTAACATAATACCAACCTGAGACGGATATCAGAACAGAGTAAATGAGAAGCTATGTAAAGGGCTGGCCCAAAGAACTCAATGATAATTATTTTATATAAATTTACTAATCAAAGAACCTACAATGTTAATTATTAACCTAACTAGTTCAACTTCCACACAGAAGGTAAACACGCACGGCATTATCAAGCCCTTTACAACAAACCTACCGTGTTTCATGTTAACTTTAAGCTGAGAAAATATATTTCCGCAAAATGAAACCACCAGTTGCAGTCCAGGAACAGATGCCAAAGGCACTGCAGCATGTGTAAAAGCTGTAGGATTGACTGGGTTTGTTCTCCAAACATAGTAAGGGGAAAAATTTTGGGAAAGCTAATATAAATGAACTTTTTTTATATGAAAGCTGCGAAGGCCTTAGGAAACAACGATGTTAGTTGTAAAAAAAAAATTCAATTTTGCTTAGCCAAGTCCAATTTTCATGGCCTTACACCATCTTGCCCAGCTCCTCACCTCCATGCAAATCTTAGAAAAGGTCACAAATGAGCTTCAAGGAATAAACTAAGCACATGGGAGCCTAAGATACTCACATAACCTTAAAAGCACTGTGGGATTTTTGCTTGGAGTGTTTTGAGAAACTTAGAAAGAAAAATTTTTCAAATTTACTACTAATCCAGAGTTCAAGGTTTTATAATAAACTTCATACCAGCAATAATCAGATCAAAGCCTGCCTACTAAAAAGCAGGAACAATACTCCCTAGCACTCTAACTTGTAAACCTTCTGCAACTACATCAAATATATTTGGTTACTTCTGACTATGGAGAGTGACATTTTCTTACTTAGAAGAACTAGAAAAATTGTATTTTTGGGAAAACTCAAACTCATTATCATGTATGTTTATCTCAGTAAAGTGAAGAATAATTCACTAGAGAGATGATTAGTTCTCACTCCCTTTTTTTCTACAATTCATTTCATTCTTCCTACTGCTTTTGTCATGCCAGAGAAATCTTCCAGGCATTAGTATACTCTCAGGTTCAAAACCTCAGTTGAGTTGTAAACACTGAGAAACACTAATCTAAAGCATGGGTGACTTGAAGTGAATGCATTATGTACCTATTAAATATTTCCTAAATGGCATTCAAAAGCAGGTATGAATACTCTTGGAGCTTATCTAGTGAAAGCTAGCACACAAATTACCCAAAATCCTTATCTGAATGGGTGAGTCCATAGCCTTAAAATGGAACATAAATTTCTATCCTTCATTTGTTCCTCTTTCTTCCAAGCGCTACACAGATACAACATAGGCTTCATAGGTAAAATTTTCCTACAATTTCAGAAATCAAGGTATTTGTTTTACCTACATCAAAAGTAGTCTCTAAATTATTTCAGTAATTGTATCAGGAACTACTAACAGTACTTACTATATACAGCATCTTGGACTAAAAGAAAAACCAACAAATTACTTCGTAAGAATTAGGAACTTTACCAAAGGCCTGATTTGTTCATTCTAGCTTAATGTAGAACTTCCTGTATTTTAATAGAACCATAGTGAATTTCCTCAGTCTAACATAAACAGATGTCCTTGCAGTTCGATGGAATAATGATGTAGACAAGTGATAAAGTTTCTACCTCTTCATATCTTTTATTTAAAGACCCCCTTCAAGTCTTCTTAGAGCAACCCCCCTTTCAAAGAGCATGTACCAACTACTGTAAACCCAAGAGCTAAGTGAGTAATCTTAATCCACTTGCATATAAACTTTTTTATTCTTAAATTTGACAGAGTTCTAATTTTAAATCTCCAAGTCTTATTATTATGACATTACCTGAAGACAATTTCCAAATTAAATAACTAACGATGACTGTCAGGTCATCAATTTAGCAAACAAAAAAACCTCAAGCCATCAACGCTGCAAACAGTAACTACAAAAGTTTATCACTGGGGCAAAGAACCACGAAAGCATGGATAAACCACCTATCACCAAGGAAAAAACCCTTTCCAGTTTTTGATTCAATCGGACTGAAAAAATCTTCACTTAAAAACACTTTAAAATTTTCACCTCAATTTAGAACTCAGATTACATGCCTATAATACACTTTCACCTGAGAGTAAATTCAACCAGCATATTCAAATTCAGAAAATAAAAATATCAATATAGAACGAATATATCAAACTTAAAATGAACCCTAATTTAACTAAGGTGAAGTCCTCTCCCCACACCCATATAGGCTGGAGGTTTCAGTTGGCAAGGATTTCCAACTCTTGTTTAAGATGTCACCTTACCTCCTGGCCACACCCATCGCTGTAATTACTTGGCAGAAGGAACCACAAAATAAGTATTGCAAATTACCGCCCTCGTTAAATTTTTTTTTTAACATTAAGTTCTGGTCTCAAGTGACAGGAAAATGATTTTTAAAATTCCCTGTCCCCAAAACACTCTTCTACCACACTACAGTACTTGACGACCCAATATAGTACAAATGATTTGGACTGCATCTTAAGATGATCGGTCAACTTCTGTACAAAAATACGAGCAATTTCCAAGGGGACTGGAGGGGGAAATGCTGTGTGGCCGTGGTTCCTTGACATTAGGAGTGCACGTGATTGCTCAAAATAGGATATACTCAGTGCACCCTTTACAAAAGCATCCTTCCAGGTGTCACATGAAAATTAAGATGGACTTCCACGACAGTTACCCAGGAGCTTGCTTTCTTTCCATAGGTGGTAGATAGAAAACGCCTTTCAGAACCTAACTGGAGCCGATGGTTTTCTCTAACAAGATGCGAAGACGGGCTTTAATTCACACACAAAGCTCATTTCCTCAAACGACAAAGGCACTTACATTTTTCTTAAATGTCCTGCCCGGATGGTGGGAGAACGTCCCAGGACCCAGATGGAGGGGAGATCGGCATTCACCGAGCTTCCTTCTCGCCACTGGAGGGGGAGGGGAAGCTCTCGAGGCCACCCGCCCCCACCCATCTCCAACTGGCTGGCCCCGCAGAGCCGCGGCGGAGGAAACCTCCGCAGCCCTACAGGTGCCAGCGCAGCAGCTGGGGCGCGAGCCGAGCGGGCGGCTGCAGCTCCGGCCCGCCGCCCCGCCCCACGGTCGCTCCCCGAGCCCCCGAGCCCCGTGGGCTCGGCCCACACGGTGCGCTGCACCCGCTCGCGCCCCCCCCCCCCGCGTTTCCCCCCACCCCCAGCAACGGGGGCTGCGGGCAAACGGCGGCGCCGGCGCTCGCCCGGGTCTCGCGCGCTCCCTCCCGCCCCCTCGGCGCATGGCGGCCACAAGCGGACAAAGGCGCTTCCTGGCGCCGGCACTAACCGTCCGTTGGGCTTTTGAATCCGGCCCCGGAGCTGACCTTTAGAGATGCTCGACCCAAGGCTTTGGCGCTCTCGCTCCCCCAACCCTGACACTTGCTGGCCTCCCTAATGTGCTGGGCTGCCCCCGCCCCGGATCCATCCCTCACCCAGCCATGCCCCTGAGAAACTTGCGGCCTCAGGGGCAAGACACCTGGCCTTCAACACCCTAGGAGACACCTCCCTGAGAAGAATGGGGATGGTGGGGACACCTGCGACACAACAGCCGTGGGCCCTCCGGCCTCTTTCGCGCCATCCCGCTGGCGAAGACCATTTCTGGAGGGTTTAAGAATGGCAAGTTCCCTTTCTTTGGTCTATCTGCTTCAGCCTCTTTCCCCGACAGGCCAAGCGCCGGCAGCTTAGCGACGCACTCACCATGCTGCTAGTGCTACCGGTGTCCGAGACGCGACCACACAACCACTCAGCTTGCTTGCTCCACTCCGACTAATTCTCCCCCTCCGCCCCCAGCGCCTCATAAACACCTCCCCCCTCCAGATCCCTCCGCCGCACGTCAGATAACGGAACATCACGAAGGAGTCCCGGCCACCCCCAACCCCCAACTCCCCACTCTTCTTGAGACCTCTTTATCATTCACAGTTATTTGGTGGACGATGCAAGGGGGAAAGAAAAGTGGACAAGCAGATGATGTAAGTGGGTTTCATTCCTTAGCGAGCCGTTAAAAAGCCGGTGGAGTCTAGCCTTAGTGGTGCTACTTTGCGGCGCGGAGGAGCATTGACGTAGTGACGTGTACAGATATTCGTTGAACCGGTCTCTGATTGGCTGGTTTGTACCTGCAATGCGTCACTCGGACTCTCGGCAGCCGCCGCGGCAGGACGCGGTGCGACTTCTGCTGTTGCCTCTCCAGCTGCGCTGTCTTGGCAACTGCGCCAGGCGGCAGAGTCCGTTCTCTTGCGCTTGTCTGGAAGACCTTCCCCCACCCATCTTTCCTTCTTGTACTTACATAGTTTGCTGCCCCTTGTATCCAGGAAGACAAAACAACCTTAAGCTGATGCATAATGAAGCTGAAAGACCACAGGAAACCCCCTACCTGACTCTCAGTTTCGTATGTCAGCCTCATGGAGGCCATACATTTTACATTTCAGTCCCTCATAAAACTCGTCAAAATCTGGGTAAGGACAAATGCAGCTGCTCAGTTGACCAATCTGAAAAAGTCTTCAGTTTATATTTACCCTTCACCTTTGTTGCCAGGGGTAATTTACCAAGGAAAAGAAGTCAAAACTCAGTATCGGAGGTTCTGTGGGGTTAGTCACTCCCTATAGCCCCTTGATATTTTAGAATAATTGGGTCCTGGCTACTTCCTTAGATAGGATGAGTCATTTAATTTTTAAGCCTAATTTGTAAAATGGGGATAATACCTCTCAAAAGATTATTGTAAAAATTAGAATTATGTAAAGATTAGAGTAAAACGTTGAAGCACCTGGCACAGAGTAAGCACCAAGCAAGTGGTCACTATGCTATACCTTCCCCTCAAAATGAATTTGCGAGACTTATGGCCAAGATGGTGGTGTAGTTGGACACACTGTGCCTCCTCATACTTTCAAAATAAGGGCAACAACAATTTAGAAACAAAAAAACAACCAGTACCAACAGAAAATTGAACTGTATGGAAGTCCGACAACCAAGGAGTTAAAATAGACACATTCATCCAGACCGGTAGGAGGGGCAAAGTCCAGCAGCCAAGCAGCAAAGGGTCATGGCAAAAAAGCAGTGGCTGGTGGACCCTAGGTGTGCAGGCAGCTGTGGTGGACCCAGTGAGGTGGCAGATTGTGGAGGGGTACAGTGTACAAGGCGGCTGGCAGACCAGGCAGTCCTACATTAATCCGCAGATAATCCAGGCAAAAATGGGAAGGGAGACAGACCTCACAACCCAGGGTCCCAGCGCTGGGAAATAAAGCCTCAAACCACTGATGGAAAACACCTGTGGGGGTTGACGTGCCGGTAGAGACTCCCAGCCTCATAGGAGAGTTTGTTGGAGAGACCCACAGGCTCCTAGAACATACACAAGCCCACCCACCTGGGAATCAGCACCAGAAAGGCTCAGTTTGCTTGGGGGAGGTGGTGGAAGGGACTGAAATCCAGCAGAGAGCAGAGCAAGTACCATAGTTCCCTCTCAGACCCCTTCCCCACAAACAGCATCACAACCCAGTGACTGGGCTGCCCCACCCTGGTAAACATCTAAGGCTCTGCCCCACATTATGTAAGAGGTACGTCAAAACAAAAAAATAGCCCAAAGGAAAGAACAGATCAAAGCTCCAGGAAAAATACAACTAAGTGACGAAGAGATAGCCAGCCTATCAGATACACAGTTCAAAACACTGGTGATCAGGATGGTCACAGAATTGGTTGAATTTGGTCGCAAATTAGATGAAAAAATGACAGCTACACTAAGTGAAATAAAATAAAATGCACAGGGAACCAATAATGATGGGAAGGAAACTGGGACTCAAATCAATGGAGCAGACCAGAAGGAAGAAAGAAACATCCAATCAGAAAAGAATGAAGAAACAAGAATTCAGAAAAATGAGGATAGGTTTAGGAACCTCCAGGACACCTTTACACCTTCCAACATCTGAATCATAGGGGTAGCAGAAGGAGAAGAGGAAGAGCAACAAGTGGAAAAGTTATATGAATGAATAATAAAGGAGAACTTCCCCAATCTGGCAAAGGAAATAGACTTCCAGGAAGTCCAGGAAGCTCAGAGAGTCTTGAAGAAGTTGGACCCAAGGAGGAACACACCAAGGCACATTATAATTCCATTAGCCAAGATTAAAATGAAGGAGAGAATTCTAGAAGCAGCAAGGGATAAGGGCAGAGTCACCTACAAAGGAGTTCCTATCAGACTGTCAGCTGATTTCTCAAAAGAGACCTTGCAGGCAAGAAGGGGCTGGAAAGAAATATTCCAAGTCATGAAAGGCAAGGACCTACATCCAAGATTGCTCTATCCAGCAAAGCTTTCACTTAGAATGGAAGGGCAGATAAAGCATTTCTCAGATAAGGTCAAGTGAAAGGAGTTCATCATCACCAAGTCCTTATTATATGAAATGTTAAAGGGACTTATCTAGGAAAAAGGAGATAAAAGACAGGTATAGTAAAATGACAGTAAACTCACAATTATTAACAACCACATCTAAAACAGAAACAAAGTAAGCAAACAGCTACAACGGGAACAGAACCACAGAAGTGGAGATCACATGGAGGGTTAGCAACAGGGGAGTGGGAGGAGGAGAGAGAAGGAAGAGGTACAGAGAATAAGTAGGATGGATGGTAGGTAGAAAATAGGAGGAGGGCAAGAATATATGGGAAATGTAGAAGCTAAAAAAATTATAAGTATGACACATGGACATGAAATAAAGGGGGGGAATGTGGGTGGGAGAGGGTGTACAGGGTGGAGGGGAGTGAAGGGGGGCAAATGGGACAACTGTAATAGCATTTTCAATAAAATATATTTTTTAAAAAATGAATTTGCCCTTTTGGGTGTCTAATCTCTCAGATTTAAATGGACATTTCATTTTTCAGTTTTTTACTTTTTCTAGAGACAGGGCCTAGAGAGGGTCTGCCTCTCTTCAGCCTGCCATATGTAGGTTCTTGACTTTGTACAAGAAAGATTTCACCACACCAGTCCAGGTAATTTTGAGAGTATGTTCCTTAAAGCTGGGACAGTGAAACAAGGAAGGGCTTAGGACAGAAGAAGCGACACAAAGGGCCTTGGAGACAGGTTCCGGGGTTTAGCCTAGGATGAGCTGTCACTGCCCATTGGTTGCAACTCCCATGGTTGCAAGTCTCGTGGGGTCCCTTAGAGTTTAGGAGATGCATGCCTGTGGGGGAAGGGAAAGGGATCAGCATGCTCCTGGAGGGAGAACACTTCTCAACAGACATTTTAAAGACCACATGAAAGTTAACTCCTTGGAACTGAACCCTTGTGCTTTGTTGTTGGAAGTGTAAAATGGTTCAGCCACTGTGGAAATCAGTGTGGTAGTTCCTTTAAATATTAAAAACAGAATTACCACATTGATCCAGCAATTCCACTTCTAGGTGTGTACCCAAAAGAACTAAAAGTATCTCTTGAAGAGATACTGGTATGTTCATATTTACAGCAGTACTATTCAGGATAACTAAAATGGGGCTGCAACCCAAATTTCCATCAATGGATAAATGAATAGGGAAAATATGTTACGATGGAATATTATTCAGCCTTGAAAATGGAGGAAGTTTTATAATATGCTGTAACAGGAAATAAAACAGCCACAAAAAGAGCAAATAGTGTATGATTCCATTTACAAGAGGTACTTAAAATCATCAAAATCATAGAGACAGAAGGTAGAAGGATGGCTTTCAGGGGCTGGAGCAGGAGGAATGGGGAGTAACTGTTTAATGAGTATAGAGTTTCAATTTTACAAAAATGAAAACAGTTAGGTAATGAATGGTATTGACAGTTGCACAACATTATGAATATATTTAATGCCACTGAACTGTATAGTTAAGAATGGTTAAGCCCTGGCTGGTGTGGCTCAGTGGACTGAGTGCCAGCCTGCAAACTGAAAGGTTGCCAGTTCCATTCCCAGTCAGGGCAAGTGCCTGCGTTGTGAGCCATCCCAAGTTGGGGGTGTGTGAGAGGCAACCAATTGATGTATCTCTCACACATTGATTTTTCCTTCCCTCTTTCTCCTTTCCTTCCCCTCTGTCTATAAAGTAAGTAAATAAAATCTTTTAAAAAAAGAATGATTAAGAGGGTAAAGTTTATGTGTATTTTATCACACAAATATTTTTAATTAGCTCCTTGGTCCCACCCAAAATAAGCAAGGATGCCCATAACCTGGAATATTTAACAAGCAGATAGTGAACACACACAATGTAAAACTCAATTTGAGTATAACATAATTTTTACCATAGAGGGGGCTTACAAGGCATAGAGGAGAGGACCCTAGCTTACCACAGAGGTTCCAAAAAGAATTCCTAAAGATGTCTTCTAAATTAAGTCTGACATAGTAAATGGGCAGGAAAAAATGGAAAGACGTGAAGGAAGAGGAAAGCAAATTCTAGATGAAAGAAAAAAGGCAGAGCAAAGGCCCAGAGGCATGCGGTTGTGTGGCCCGAAGGAGTGGTTAGGCATTACTGGGGCTAACTGAGCATGGGAGAGGGCCCTGGGAAAGTTAGACAGGAACTGGGGTTTTATGTTCAAACAGCAGTTCTTCAAGAAGATTGTTTGTAGAACCACCATCCAGAAAAAATCATCTTAGGCCACATCAAGTCCTTAGAATTTCCCAGAAAAAAAACACAGGTAAAATGGTTTTTAAACCTAGCAAACAGCATTTTTAGCACATCAAGGTGAAATCACTCCTTCTGAGAAGTTTGCCAGCATTGTCCTGCTGGCAAAATCAAGACCTTTTCTAGTGACTATCTGCACCCATTTGTAAAGCTTCAGTAGAATTCAACCTCTTTTAACCAAGTTAGACATTTTCAAGTGCCTTCAAAAATATTTCTTTTACTAGGCCAGAGATGGATTTTCTTTCTGTCAGTCATGCAAATCAGACGCAAAATGAGTGCTTTTTAAATTAGTATTGGCAACCCCATGACCTTCCTTTCAGATGAATGACTGTTCAATGAAAACTCGATCCTGTGCTTCTATTGTCCTTGCTAATATGGTGATGTAATGATGTCATGGGAGGAAGGGGGGAGGTTAATTAACATTATTCCACAGATGAAATGCCATTAAGAATCTTATTTATACAGAATTTAACATTCTGCTTAACGTTCTTAAGCATAAGTAGGTACCTCTGCTTCAGAATCTGAGCTGAAGACACAGTCCTAAGGCCATCATTACATACTCTGCATTCCAGTAGCTCCCAAGTATTTCCAAAGTATTACTCGGAAATTTGTCTCTGATTCTTACTCAAATGGAAGAGCCATCAACAATCTTTCCTTCAGCTTTGTCACTAAAAAATATTCCCTCTTTACACATCACCCCATCAGTATCTAGTGATTTTACATATGATATTTTTAATGATGGGAAATTGAATGACAAAATGAATAATCACCTGCTCTAGAAAATTAATTTTTGTAAAGAATTGAGGCATAACAATGAGCAGGAGCTTAAGTCTAATATACAGGTGCATACCTAGAGATGTGTGTGTTGAATCAAGGAAGTTTTAAACAAATATTTGGTAATGAAATCTGTCTGTTAAAGAGATTACAGAAAACTTCTTCCTGGTTTCTTAGATTGAATTTCAGTAAGGCCTCTCTTGCAGATCTTCCTTGCTGATCTCTCCAAGAAGAGAAAGAAAATGAGGGGGGGGGGGGAGTCAAGACTTATATTTAAAGCCATTGTGGTTTATGTGCATTTGAGACTGTTCCAAGTCAATTTATTTATAGCTCATTTGTCTTCCACAGGATGACATCCAGTGCAGCCTGACTTTGGCAATTGCCAGCTGAGAAGCCAAGTCGGTGACAACCACTGCATCAAAGCATAGGGCAAGCTGGTTGGCTTTCTACTTCCCTCTCCCAACCAGTAAGATCTTACAGCTTTCTACCTAGTCATATAGCTTTCTTGGGAAAATGAGAATGGACTTCCTCTCCAGGCCTCAATTCCTCTATTTGCAGAACAAGTCCCATCCTTTGATACTTCCTTCCCATAGATCTTCTCCTCCAGCCAGTTGTGCTAATGAACAAGAGCACAGGACAATCACAGTGGCATTCTTGATTGTAAGGCCTGTGTGAGTCTCAACAGGTGAAAGAATTAAGCCCTAACTGCCCAAGGCATCGATAGTATTATATCAGCTTCTCTCCTAGAATGATACTTCTAGAACACTTGTTACGTGTTGGCTTTGAGAGAATTGAGAAAATAGTACTCAGATCATTTTCTTGTTCTTTGGTTTGGGTAAGGAGCCCTGGTTGAGAAAGTTACACTGTCCTGTTCCAGGATTGTGGGGCAAAACAGAGCTGGGACAAGAAGCCAACCAGGTCATGAAAATGTCTTGCCCACAGCATCCTCAGTTGAATGAAAGGTGAAACATACCTAGGAAAAGAACTGAACCCTCCAGACACCCTGACTGGGCTCATGCTCATGTGCACACAGGAAATGTTGAGGGTCATTAACTTTGATACTGACAATCTGCCATTCATTCATTTGTTCATTCAAAAAAAATTGAGGTGGCAATTTAGGGTGACCATTTATCTAGATTTGCCTAGGACTGAGGGATTTCCCGGCAGACAGGACTTTCAGTGCTAAAGGTGGTTGCAGGCAAACCAGGGTCACCATAGAAGCAGTGACAGTTCATTAAATAAATACCAGCACACTATTATGTGCTATAAATGTTCTATGATAAGAATGAGCACAGGAGGCCCTGGGAACATGTAGGAGGGCAAGGTAACAGGCAAGAGGAAGACTTCCTAGAGAATGTGATCGATAAGAATTTGAGTAGAGGTGAAGAAAGAGGAAAGGGAATAGATGCATAAAGGAAGATACATCATCACCACTTCCATCAACAACATCATTATCACCACAATTCACAGCCATTGGTTATTGGGTGCTTACCATGGGCCAGGAATCATGCTGATCACTTTACATATATTGTTCATGATGTTGACCATTCCATTCCTCTTGAAACATTCTGCTTGGCTTCTGAAGCGTCCCTCTACCAGCATTTCTCCTCCCTCTCTGGAAGCCTTTTGTTTTTTTTCTAAGGTTTTTTCACTGGCTCCTTCACCTGTTGCTTAAAAACTAGTGTGCCTCCAGTGTGAGAATAGTGTGGCTCTATCTCTTGTGACTTTCAGCACCTGCCATGGGCACTCTTCCCATTCGCACAGCATTAGTTCTATGCTAATGGCTCCCAATATGGATGGCCAGATGCATAGTCTCTCCTAAACTCCTGATCAGTATTTTCAGCTTCTCAGGCCAACCCTAACATTATGGGCTCAGTAAAGAGTACAAATGGAGCAGTACATAGCATATATTAAACGTGTTAAAGTTATAAATCAAGCTAACAAACAAATCTAATATAGTCTATCCTCCTACCTTAACAGACTTTCATAACAACATGGAAGGTCATGGTCAATTTTAGAATCTTGGAATTCCACATCAGATCATGGAAGTGTCAGGAAACCATTCTCTCACCCACAGCCCACCTGTTTCTCTTCTCACCCCTAGCTCCATACACACTTTGAGGGGCCTCACATTCACATTTGTGGACATTAGTCCTCATAACGTAGCTTCATCAACAGCCCCACAAATAACTACCTCTCAACCATCCCTAAAGGCCTGCATCTTGGGATGTGCACCGTAGAGATGTGGTCTGCTCTCTAGAGAATGGACCTCAGGAAGAAGTCTATACAAGCCCTGGAAGCAGGGTTGGTGCTATTTGAGCAAGGAGTTTTGTGATCCTGGGGACTTAGGTAGTCTTGAGTGTGGGTGGGAGGAGTGTGGAATCTAGGGAACTCTCCTTGGTCCTATGTGGAGGGGTGCATCTGGAGGAGGGCCACAGGAAGGACCTATAAAGTGAAGCTAGGGCAGGATCCTCTTTTGCAGTCCTGAAAATGTCTACTGGCAACTACTCCTGGAGGCCCTCAGGCCCTGAAACATCACATCCAAAACTGAACCCATCATCCTTCCACCCAGACCTGCTATCTTCTATTCTGGTCTCATTGAAAAGTGCCTCCCTCTGTATACACTGTCACCCAAGCCTGGCTGAACTACTTACAGATTATCTGGATGCACCACACAGTTGCCCACTTCTATGTCTTTGCTCAACTGCTCCCTTTGCCTAGAATATCCTTCCTCCCTTACCCACTGCCTGCTGCCCATAGCTCATACCTGGCACAAGCATCATATTCCCTATGATGTCTTCCTAATTCCACCAACCCTCTCTCCTGTTCTCAAAGAGAAATAATCACTCTCAAAATATCCTTACACTTTAATGTACTATTTCCTTACAGGTTGTTGTCCCAACTAGGCCAAGTTCCTTTAGGGACTTTAATATGTTTTTACCCTTATATGGTGCTGGGACATAGTTGATGCTCAGTAAATTTTCTTGAATGAATAGGTGGATGAATGGACAAAGAATTATCATTTTGTACATGCCTTTTCCACATGATTTTTAATAAGCAGAAGATTTTTACAAAGCATGAGTTATAAATACTGCAATATTTTTTGTGAGAGAAAGTAGCCAACAGGATAATTCTGATTTCCTTATGTAAGTTATTATTTATGTCAATTTGAAAATGCTAAATATGTACTTAATCAAATATAATTTTCATCTTCCTTGGGATTATTTTGGATGTCATTGTACAATAATTGTTTATACAATTTTAAATTGTTCTTCCCATCTTATTTAGAGAATTTATGGTTCTGCCGGTATTAGTTTGATGAAATTAAGAATGAAAGCAATTAGCACCACATAATTAAGCTAGAATAATTGCGCTTTCAACTCTGAATGTCTTCACAGAAAAGGTGATCAATACTGTAGTCAGTACCGTGTTAGTGGCACGGGGCCTACATGGAGGTGGGAACACTGCAATGGACCTCATATTTCGTTTTCTTCATACCAGTTTGGATTTTATAATTCCTTGGCTGGTTTAATAGGTAAAAAAAATAGCATACTCATTCTCAAGACTGGGAAGTTGGCATCATCAGGGTTCCTGTTTCCCCTCTCCTTGTTTTCCATTGCCCATCTAACCAGCTAGCCGATATTTCTAGGTTTTGCTCATGGAACTTAGAGTAAGTCATTGTCTGCTTTGGAAGAATATTTTAAAATGTTCTAAACTAAATTCAGTTTCCCCTCTGGATGAGAAAATGGGAGGCACTTAGTGAAAACATCTTTATCTTACCGCCACATCCTCACTTTCACTGGGTCCACGGAGAAACGCGTCACAGCCTCTGCCGTTTACGTGGCAGCTCAGAGAGACATGGATGTGCCCTCATTACAATGATGGGATTGATTAGGAATGAAAGAGTTTCTGTTTTTCCAGATGTCAGCTTTTTTTTAGCTTCCAAATATTTTCTCAGAAATTTAGTTCTCAGTTTAATTTTTAAAATGTCAAATGTGTAGAAAAGTTGAAAGAATAGTACAATAAACCATTTCTATACTGTCCACTTAGATTCAATATTTGCTTTTTCTCTTTTTGTATCTTTTTGTCTCTCTCTCTCCACACATACACACAGACTGATGCACATTTTTTTGATAAAACATTTGAAAGAAAACTTGCAGACATCATACTTCAGCCCTAAATTTCAGTGTAATTTTCCTAAGAATAAAGATATTCTCTTACAAAAGTATAACACTTTTATTTTCATATTTTTACAAAAGCCCTTAATTATCTTAGACCCAATCTATACTTACATTTCTTTAATTGTCCCAAAAGTGTTTATTTTTTTCTACCTAGGATCGGACAAGGATTTTGCAAGGTTATGTCTCTATAGACTCTTTCAATTCTTTTAATCCAGATCAGTTACCCCACCTCTGTTTGTTCATGACATTTATATTTTGAAGACTCCAGACCAGTTTTCTTTTTTACAATGGCCACACTCTAGATTTGTCTGATTATTTTTATTTCCCCCCACATTGGAAGGGGTATTAAGACTGTATAGTCAAGTAGAGCTGTCTCATTGTTTCCTCCAAGTGTTATTCAACTTGTTTCTCTGTCCTCTGTATTTTCCATAAATCAGAATTTATTTCTCAAAGCTTGTCAAAACTCAGCTTGAAGACTTTGGGCAAAAACATTGTACAGAAAATACCATATATTTCACAGTGCATCATATCGAGAGCACAGAGTAGCCCTTGTTCCATTCATAGTGATGATGACCTTGATCACTTAGTTAAGATGGCTGCTACCAGACCTCACCCGGTGAGGTGACGTTTGTCACTTTTAGTTAATAAATAACCTGTGGGACAATACTCTGCCTCCATGTAAGTACCCTTTTTTCCCCAACAACTCTCATCCCTGTGATTTTATCATCCACTGATGATTCTTATAGCTTAATTACACAGCAAGTTACAAAATGATGGTTTTTCTAACTCTATGATTTCCTTCTATACGCATCAGCTGGCTTTCTTTTTGTAAAGAAGTATTTGCTGTCCTCTCCTTTTCTGAGCATTCCTATTAACTGGGGGAACTTTTTTTTAATTCAGTGCATCATAATCTATTATAGTTATTTTAGTTTCTGGTGATAAAATTGTCCCAAGTTTGGCCAGTGTGCACTGTTCAGCCTAGCTCCTGTGTCCTTCGAACATACCTGCAACAGTTGTTGAGTAGTTTTTTGCTTTCTGGTACAAAATGTGCCAGGCTCATCTTGTACTTTCTCTGCCCAGAGCTGGAATCAGCCATTTTATTCATGGATCCTCAGAAATTTTTAATGCCTACTTTTCTGTTTTTCATTCCAAACTTGTAAAAAGTCATCTTTCTGTGTTTGTTGTACTCAGCCTATCCATAAATACTTCGATGAATTAATTTCCTTGGTCCTCAGGAGTTTTTCTTCCAAATGTCGCTTTTATCTTGGACCCTCGCTCTCAGTGCTCAATTACTTGTGCTATCTCTGTGAAAATCTCACCGTCTTCTTCAGTCGTTTCCCAAGGTGCTATCTCTATAGGTACAAAAAGTGAGCACTGGGTCAAACGAAAATGGATAGTATCGCAAAGCCCATCAGGAACCTGCAGCTGAAAGGCGCAGACAGGCAGGGACTCAGCAAGAGAAAACTGGCAGGATGCTGCTGTAACTGCCTGTGGCAGAGTGGCCACATCTTCCCACAGCCCCTGTTCTCACCTTCACACCTGCATGCCTCCTCAAAGATAGAGCTGGGGAGCAGCAGAAGCTTTGTTTTAATCTCAGAGTTCCATGCTTGGGTAGGTGACCCCAAGATCAGGAGAGAAAAGGAGATTTAACTACTGCCCCAGGTCTCCAAAACCATTTCAATTGTTTAGATGAATCTATAAGACCATTATTTTGTCTCTCTATATAGGAAATTCCCATGTTAATTTTTCTTGTGTTCATGTTTAACTTTCTGTGTTTGAATATATTCTAGCTGGATTTATTCTATTTTTTAGTAATAAGTAAAATTGGAACAATCATCATATTAAAATTCTTAGTTGCGTACCAGTTCTCCTTCAGCTGATTCCTTCTGTATCTAGCGGTGTTATCTCCCAGCAAACCCTGCATTATATTTCCCCTAGCCCAGCAAGTGCCTCCTGGGCTATGCCTTCTTCTGTATCCGAGTCATTTGACGTACATAGAGAGCCCATCACTGCAAAGTGACTCAAGGGCGCAGGGTGGGAGGTGGTGGGGGAGAGTAGGAATTTGTATTCAAGTCACCACCAACTAGCTCTATGATCTTGGGGTAAGTTTCATGGCCTCCCTGGACCTCAGATTGCAAAGCAGTCACATGGTCTCTTGATTTGAAGTCCCTTTTAGTAAGGCTAGGGGAGAGGGAAAGAGACATCCTAGGAATATTTTTTCTTAAATTATAGATCATTTGAGTGGAAAGAGATTTCAAAGATCATTTAATGTAACCCTCTAATGAGAAAATTAAGGTCCTAAAGATTAGGTGATTTGCCCAAGGTCCTGCATCTAGTTGAAGGAAGAGCCAGGTCTAGAACCCAATTTCCCTGACTTCCAATCTAGTCCCTTCTATACTATACATAGCTGAACCCCATTTCTATCCTCTATAAAATTCTGCAAACACTCTAACCCAGCCATAGTAACTGCAGTAACCCCATCTCCCACCTTTTTACCTCTGTGTGTGTGTTCATCACTTCTGATTATAATTACAGGACCTAATGTCTTTGCAACACTCTATCTTAGGTTCTGTGCTAAGTATTTTACATTTAGCATCACATTTAATCCTCTTGGCAAATTTATAGGTTGAGTTTTACAATCACCCAGGGTTACAAATGGAATAACTGAGGCTTAAAGGATTTACATAATTTGCTCCATCACACAGCTAGTAGGTCTAAGAATTAGATTTGGAACTCATCTTTTTCTGACTTCCAGACCTACCCACAGCACTTTTCTGTCTGTGAATACAGTGTTTAGTCATTCTTCCATTCATTGTCCAGGTGCTTACAAAGGACCCACTAGGGCCCAGCGTGGGGCTCTAGGCACTATGTGAAATAAAAAGAAACTGAAGTTCTAACTGGAGGTGCAAAATCTATAAACATGGAACAACTAGAATATAATTCAAGGCAGATCCCACTAAAATTGTGTTAAACTACACCCACAAGAAAAGTTGAGTACCTACTATATGCCAGTTGCAATGATGGGTACCTGGAAGGTACAACAACAAGAAAGACAGCCTTGACACTCAGACCAGAGGTAAAGCCATATCAGAGTGCATATAAATGCTTTATCCCTGATGTGATCAGAAGAGGCTGGACTTTAGGAATGATTATCTGAGGTATCTTAGGAAAAGAGAACTATCTTCCAATGGGAAGTGGAAAATGACAAACATGGGTATTTTAGGGAGTTGAAGAAGAGCAGAGGAAGTTTAGGGTTTGAAATGAATACTGATTAAGCCCAGGAAGTCTCTGGGTAGTTTTATCCCTTCAACATCAAGAGACAGGCTCCTTTAAGATGGCAATTTGACTTGCCTCACTGGTCTAGATTGACTCACTCTTGAGGTTTCTACACATTTATGAAAGAATAGTTTAACTATTTGCATTTCTTTTAAAAAAATTTTATTTATTTATTTTTAGAGAAAGGGGAAGGGAGGGAGAAAAAAAGGGAGAGAAACATTGGTGTGCAAGAGACACATCTATTGGTTGCTCTCACATGCCCCCACCTGGGGACCCAGCTTGTGACTCAGGCATGTGCTCTGACCGGGAATCGAACGAACTGGTGACCTCTCAGTCCACAGGCCAGCACTCAATCCACTGAGCCACATCAGCCAGGGCTATTTGTATTTCTTTACTAGATTTCAGAATTATTGAATCAACTTAAAATCTTTGAGACAATACATTTAAAATTAGCTTGGTTGGTGACTCAGTTTAGTTTGGTCTGCGATCTTCAAGTCTCTTCATTGGAGACTGCTTTAAAGTTGTTGAATTATGGAGTGAACATACTACTATCATTAACAGTGAAATCCTTTCTTTCAAAACTGAGGCTGGGTAATGACTTCCTCTCCACCAAACTTTGTGTCCTTCCATCTGGAGTCTTATGATATAGTAAAACAACAACAAACAGGAGTTCCTGGGGAGGGAGGGAGAATCTTCTTTCTTTAGACAATTAGCTTTTGTAGCACTGTAAACAAGCTTTAAAATATTAAAATATGCCAACTGGCACTGAGGCAATGGAAATAAATGCCCCATCAAGGTCTTCCCCAGTCTCAGCATCCTAAGATACTTCATGCAGATACTGTTGAAATTGGATAGGTTTTTTACAACATGGCAGGCTTCGGAGGACCATCTTCCAGAGGCTCCACCTCTACTGAGAGGCTGCTTCTCTCTACAGGAGTCTGCTACATGTAGTTTTCTCAATTGCCAATGCAAAAATTCGCCCCTGACTTAGAGGGCAGTGTGTTGGTAGTTCTGTGGTATGCAATAATTTAATGCTCCGGGAGTCTGTTACTATGCAACCAAAGCTAAGGTCAATTATGACTCTTTATCAGTGACCCTCAGCATCTCTCATGCCTCTTTCACTGCAGTCTGTTTTGAAGAGCAGACACTTTAACATTTTTAAAGGGAACTAGAATTATCATTCAAATGATAAAGTGCCACACAGAAAGACATTCTCTTATGATTCACTGAAGTGCAGGTCTTAAGAGGTTATGCATCCCGTCTCAGTGTTTATTAGAGATAGTGAAGACAAATAGGCCAGGGAACAAGTCAGACGTTGCATATCATAGATGCCAAGCTCAACAGAAGGATCTGATATTAATATATGGGCTATATAACCCCACAGGGCAAAAACATGTTTTATTCAGGAAAATGATGAATCAAGTAATTTCTCTATAGAAAGCCATTTACAGTTCATTTGGAAATTGAATTCATAATCTTTTATAAAGCCTGTTTATATCAACAATGAAGGAGTTTCAAATAAATAAAACTGAAAGCAATGATAAATTAGCTTCCTAGCCTTTATATGTTTATTACATTGTAATCATTCAAGCCCACTAAAGTCAAATTTGTTTTACCAATTTCCTAAATTCAATCCAATGAGTTCCTGGTTCTTACATAAAACCAATTCATATTGTCAAGTGACAGCAAGAAAAATTAATAGCATGCTGGTTCTTACTATCCAAAGGGACTGTACTAAGTGTAAGTAATGATACAGGCTTTTACCATCCAGCTATCTATTATTTAGATATAAGTTCATGCACATGCTCTGAAACCCTTAGAGTGGCAATGAAATAAAAAGCTGACCCTGGGGACTATGTCATACCAAGTATACTAAAAGGATCCCTAGGGCCTTGGGAAATAAAGAGCTGTGCTAGACTTTCATTGAAAAAATCATGATGACAAAGCCCTTTGCATTTCAAAATCACTGTTCATCAACATCATTGAATCAATAGCTGGAAATGAATGGAGAGGTGGTCTCATTTTGCTCTCTGCAGGACACCTAACTTTAGATATTGCATTCACATTACCAGCTACAAATCGGGTCAGGAGACTCTGCTCAGAAAATTCCCCAGGACGACAGGCTTCCTCCTCCACAGAAGCCCAAACTGAGCTGAAGCTTGCTGGCTGCTGCCTGCTGAATACCTACTTCTCGCTGAAGCACTGTCAGACTCTGAGATGCCGGCTTTCCCTAGAAAATCCAAAATGCTTTCCTTCAAAGGGGCTCAATCACACGTTGTCTTTCTTTGTGCTGGGTCTGCGAAGGCCTCAAAACGCTTATTCCTCCAAAGTCGGCCTTACTGTATGCTATCAGGTATTTTTCTGAACTAGGACTTTCTGACAGAGGAGGCTGTTTGAAAGGAGATCGGGGACAGCATAGAGCAGGTCTGAGATGGGCTCTGTATAATCCAGGCGCTTCCCTCATTCTGCTCTGCCTTCGGTAGGGCTGATGAGTCCTCATGGGGGAATGTGGGAGGAAAGTAAACAGCACGTGAACTGCCCAGAGCTGCTGAGAACCCAGAAAGGATTATTTTCTCCTTCCCAATCATGGAGCAAATATTCACGGAGCGAGACTCTGCATAGCATTTAGCAGCTGAGTAATTGCTCCACAGGCCTCAGAGTCAGGACTGTGGGGACATCCGTTTCCCCTAGCTAGCTAGCCTGGGTGGGGGTGGGGGAACAGGGAAAAGATTTCAGAGGTAGGATGGCCAGGTTTGAATGCTGTGGCACCACTTAACAGCTGCTGCCTTGAGTGAGTCACTAACACTCTGAGCTTGTTTCCTCTTCACACAGTAAAAGATAACAGCGTCTATGCTAGAGCGTGACTGCGACAGTGAGAGTGAGTGCATGTCAAGTGCCTGGCTCTGCACAAACGGGCTCTCCAACGTCCTGCCCCCACTGCCCCCTCCCTTCTCGGATTCCATGTTGGACAGGATGCTCAGCATCCAGCAATGCATCCAGCCCCTCATCACTCGCCTTCCTGGGGCTTGTCTTACTTCCATATCAAAGTTGCAAGGTCCTTAGGAGCAGCAGGCAGGCAGAAGCATCTTGCTAAGCTCTGCAGGTCCCCCAGGACCAGCCCCAGCTTCCTGCTTGTACAGAAACCAAAGGGAAACCAGTCTTTCTCCCTCCCCCCACCTTCTGCTGTAGTCAGGCCTGCAGCCAGAAAAAGCCCAATATCTCCCTCCCATCATTTCCTGCAGCCTCCACACTTCTGAGTGCTCCAGACCAAGGCCACTACTTGCTCTCCAGCCTCGTGTGCTGAACTCAGCTCATGTTCCCTTAGGGGAGTCATATGGGGGCCTTAGGGAGAGGTCCAGGGAGAGGGAAAAGCAACATATATATATGCAGTTCAGAAAGAGAATTCCCAGCCACTCCTTAGTCTGCCCCTCCCCTAACATTAAATCAAGACACTGTCCCTGAATCCACAGCACCCCTCCTCCTTGTGGGTGAGATCAGGAGAATGAACTCCTTTTACTGAGCACGACTGCGGCCCAGGCACAATGCATGATGCTTTATAGAGGCTGGTTTAGTTCGCCCTCAGAACATAAGGAAATAAGGTAAATCCTACTGGCTCCATTTTGTAAGAGAACAGAAAGGGTTTTCTGCCCTGTGGTAGCAGAGCCAAACGCTGAACATCAAGAATTGAAGTGAAGAAATACTGGCTATGTTATTGATGAATGGTGCCATCCCAGAGAAGGGAAAGCTAATGCTTGAAAGCCCAAACTCCTCCATAGCATGTGGGTTATAGATTATATATGTGGGTTAGGGGCTTGGAGTCATGCTGGGAGCTGATTGATCAGAGGTGAGGTAAGGGTAATGAATCATCTTCAGGTCTTGAGGACAGCTCTGGGGTCCTTTCCCAATGGCCTTCTGTCTGGTCTCGTGAGAGAGCAGCCAGGGGGTCATTCCACCACAGGGCTCAGAAACTGAAACATAACTTCCATTAAAGCGTTATCTTTAACCTACCAGAGGTCTGGATCTGTGACCGTAAGTCAGATCCAGGTGACTGTCCTCTGCTGCCTCAAGGGTTGCTGATTACTAGGGAAAAGGCTAGGTCTCTGAGGGATGGAGATATATATATATATATATATATATATATATATATATATATATATATATATATATATAGAGAGAGAGAGAGAGAGAGAGAGAGAGAGAGTGAGCCATGCGGGGTGGTGGGGCGGGGGGGGATGATTTCTAGAGCCAGGATTTAAAACTAAATGTGATCAAAATCATAAGGACTTTCAGTATCAATTTTACAACTGAGGAAACTGGGGTTATGAGAGGTTAAGTCACTCCTCCAAATCACAGCCAGAAAGTGCCTAGGCAGGGATTTGAGGGCCCGGCTGTCTGACTCCAGAGCTTACCCCTCAGCTTCAGCAGGATGCCTCTGAGAGCAGGTGGTGGGGAGGGAGCTGACTCATGGCTTTTGATTCATTCAATCCTCTTTTCTGCACTAGCATTGCTTCAGCCTAATGAACAAATATTGCATTATGCCTTTCTCACTTTGCAAACATCCACATGAGGCTGCTTGCCTGCAAAGAGTCACAGCATTTCCAGGTGACATATTGACAGACTGGCTGGCTGGTGAGTAAGTTAAAAAAGAATGTTAGAGTCCTTAGAAATCATCTGAATTGGGAATTCTTAAGCTGGAGTTCAAGGATGGGCCTCAGGGGAATCTCTAAAGCCCTGAATTTGTATATACGTATATATTTTCCTAGGGCAAGGCCCAGAAGTTTCATGAGATTCTCAAAACAGTTTTAAGCCCCAAAGGGTTAAGGACTGTGCATGGTCCAGGCTCTGGTGGAAGCAGACTTCACGTTCTCAGGCTGGCTGCTTCCATTGCTCCTTGAGGCAGCACAGTTTGTGATTGAGAAAACCCAGAGCTAAATGCCAGAAGCAGAATCTGAGCTCTGAATCTACTGGCAAACATTTTAAAGACTCATGAATTATTAAAATGGTTAATTAAGTCAACCTTCACCAGAGAATATTTGCTTTTTCTCCTCATCATTGAGCTCACTGTGAAATTTGACTTCCCTTCATCGTTTGCTTAAGCACAAGGTTAGATCCCTTTGTTCTTTCTTTGCTGGTCTGGGAAGAACTTTGAGTGGCCTGCTGTGTTTAACAGTAGCAGCCTGTGCTGTGTACCTCAGTGTGCGTGGCCGGGAGGCTCTCAAACCATTCTTGCTTTCCTTGCCCTCCACAATTCAGCTCCATGCAGCCAATCTCCCACCTTAATCCACACCCTCTACTTTGTCAGCCTCTCTACTCAGAGGTCCACATCAGCCATGCCTGTTCCCACATCTTCCCCTTTTACCCGGATAGTCCTCCCCACCGAATGCATTAGTGAGTGGTCTTGAACCAAAAATATACAACTATCATCAAATCAGCACACGTGTGAGGTCACACTGGCCTCCCTATATTGTGGAGCACCGTTACCAGGCATCTTTCTCCCTCCCCTCCATTCCTAAATCCTACTTTCAGGGCCCTCTTTGATTCCACATCCTTTATTAAAGTTTTTAGTTATTTTCAGTATGTAAAGCTCCTCTGTTTCCAACCTGATTATAAATCCCTTACAGGGAAGGAACTTATCTTTTTTTCTTCTTCTAATGTATTTACCAACAGGTTTTGTACCAAGCTAGATACCTTATAAAAACTGTATGCATAGGCTTCTCCTCACCTCTATGGTCTTTGAAGTTGCCCATTTGCCAACAGGCTTCATTGCAAAATGAAAATGTAGGGTCCTGGCCAGGAGCAAGAATGTCGATCTCCCACATCCCATAAGAAGACAGCCCCAACCCACGTTCACTAGATGACTTCCCAGGAGATTGCAACCTCCCTGCCAGCTGCACTCAGTACCTAGGTCAGAGGCCTCATCTGAGTGGTTGGCCAAATGCCCAGAGCAGGGATCACTGCCACCTTGCTCCACCATGAGATGCTATCATTGTACACCCAACCCAGACCTTCTCCACCCCTGTCCCCAGGTCCCTGCCAGGAACAGAGGGCAACAGTGGCACACAAGCCAACCCTCAATGATGCAACCCAGTTGCCATCCCGCAGTGAAAAATGGCAGTAACTATGAGGTATTGGTGGGGAAGGGGAGGCCAGGTGAGGCCCAGGTGGCCAGGGGACAGGGAGCAGACAGTCAAGAATCACCCTGAGGAGGCAGGAAGTCAGAGTTACAAGAGAGTCAAGGCTCCAAGCCCCTGAACCCATGCTCTATTGTCTCGTTAGACTTCACTTACAGAACCCCAAATAGAAAGTAAAATTACTAACAATTTTAAGATGGTGAATGACGTGCATTAAACCACAAGCCTGGGGCCTTTCAGAGTGCCAGGCCCTATGTACTGGTAATCACACTGGGCACACACCCATGAAGCCAGCCCTGTTTCCTGAAATTGTTGGCGTAATTGTATCTGTGAAAATACAGTGGAATCATGGGCAATTCACTTAGGGATTCGTAGAGTTACCCTAACAACCATGGATACCACCACTTACCCTATCTACTATTTTGCATGTATACAAGGATTCATGACTTGGAAATATAGCTTTAGGGGATGTGTAAAATTGGCCAGTAAGACACATACTTAATATTTAGCAACCAGACACACAGCTTTGGCAGAAAGTTACTTTTTTTTTTTTAAGAGGCTGATTTAACTATGAATTGCCTCCCTTTCTTATCTTCCACAAAATTCAATGATCTGGACTTCCAGCCAAGATGAAGGCATAGGTAGACACACTGTGCCTCCTTGAACAACCAAAATAAAGACAACAACAATTTAGAAACAAAAAACAACTAGTACCGGCAGAAGATTGAACTGTATGGAAGTCTGACAACCAAGGATTTAAAGTAGACATCTTCCTACCGAAGGGTGAAGTCAGGCGGCTGCGTGGAGAGGGGTCACAGCAAAGCAGTGGCTGGAGGACTGGGTGGTCCCGCATTCACGCACAGATAAACCAGGTGAAACTGGGGAGCAAGACAGACCGCGCAACCCAGGGCCTCAGTGCAGGGAAATAAAGGCTCAAACCACCAATTGAAAATACCTGTGGGGGTTGAGGTGCTGGGAGAGACTCCCAGCCTCACAAGAGAGTTTGTTGGAGAGACCCACAGGCTCCTAGAACATACACAAGCCCACCCACCTGGGAATCAGCACTAGAAGCTCCCAATTTGCTTGCGAGAAGCGGGGTAAGTGACTGAAATCCAGCAGAGAGCAGAGTAAGCACCATTGTTCCCTCTCAGACCCTGCCCCCACATACAGCATCACAACCCAGTGACTGGGCTGTCCCACCCTGGTGAACACCTAAGGCTCTGCCCCTTACTATGTAAGAGGCACGTCAAGACAAAAAAAATGGCCCAAATGTAAGAACATATCAAAGCTCCAGAAAAAATGCAACTAAGTGACAAAGAGATAGCCAGCCTATCAGATACACAGTTCAAAACACTGGTGATCAGGATGGTCACAGAATTGGTTGAATTTGGTCACAAATTAGATGAAAAAATGACAGCTACACTAAGTGAAATAAAGGAAAGTGCACAGGGAACCAATAATGATGGGAAGGAAACTGGAACTCAAATCAATGGAGTAGACCAGAAGGAAGAAAGAAACATCCAGTCAGAAAAGAATGAAGAAACAAGAATCCAAAAAAATGAGGATAGGCTTAGGAACCTCCAGGACATCTTTACACCTTCCAACATCTGAATCATAGGGGTACCAGAAGGAGAATAGGAAGAGCAACAAGTGGAAAAGTTATTTGAATGAATAATAAAGGAGAACTTCCCCAATCTGGCAAAGGAAATAGACTTCTAGGAAGTCCAGGAAGCTCAGAGAGTCCCAAAGAAGTTGGACCCAAGGAGGAACACACCAAGGCACATCATAATTACATTAGCAAACATTAAAATGAAGGAGAGAATTCTAGAAGCAGCAAGGGATAAGGAGATAGTTACCTACAAAGGAGTTCCCATCAGACTGTCAGCTGATTTCTCAAAAGAGACCTCACAGGCAAGAAGGGGCTGGAAAGAAATATTCCTAGTCATGAAAGGCAAGGACCTACATCCAAGATTGCTCTATCCAGCAAAGCTTTCACTTAGAATGGAAGGACAGATAAAGCATTTCTCAGATAAGGTCAAGTGAAAGGAGTTCATCATCACCAAGTCCTTATTATATGAAATGTTAAAGGGACTTACCTAGGAAAAAGGAGATAAAAGACAGGTATAGTAAAATGACAGTAAACTCACAATTATTAACAACCACACCTAAAAGAGAAACAAAGTAAGCAAACAGCTAGAACAGGAACAGAACCACAAAAATGGAGATCACATGGAGGATTAGCAACAGGGGAGTGGGAGGAGGAGAGAGAAGGAAGAGGTACAGAGAATAAGTAGGATGGATGGTAGGTAGAAAATAGGGGAAGGGTAAGAACAGTATGGGAAATGTAGAAGCTAAAGAACTTATAAGTATGACACATGGACATTAACTGAAGGGGAGGAATGTGGGTGGAAGAGGGTGTGCAGGGTGGAGGGGAGTGAAGGAGGGGAAATGGGACAACTGTAATAGCATAATCAATAAAATATATTTAAAAAATTCAATGATCTTTAATGTTTATCAGAATGGAAATGGTTAGAACAAATTTTACTCAATTTCTCTTTCTTTCTTTCTCTCTTTCTTTCTTTCTTTCTTTCTTTCTTTCTTTCTTTCTTTCTCCTCAACAAGAAGACTAATGCAATGTCACGCTTTGATTTTAAACACAGTGTTAACCACTGTAAGCTGTAACTGTTTTTCTCTCCCTCACATCCTTAATTCATGACTGCAACTGAATATTTATCCTAAAAAGATTTTTAAAGGGTTTATTGATCCAACTGGCACTGGCCTGGATCAGATTCCACGATGGGTAATGCTACTTATTTTGTTTTTTAACATAAGCAGATAGTCCCTTTCCTCGATAACTGAAATCTTAATGGAGTGAGGCAGCTTTCAAGAGCTAAATTTATGAGCTGGGCTGGGGCAGAGCCTACAGCCCATTTGCAGTGATAACATCTGGGGAAGGGAACTGGGTGCTTCTATTGACTCCGAATTTTCTTTCTTCAACTGAGCACCCAGACTTCGGTGGATGTGTGTACCTCACCCAGCACCCAGCTACTGGGTTAACATCTGTGAGCCGCTAATGAGTTGGGGAGCTCTGTAGCCCACAGAATTGAGCTCTACTGTCCCATAATTGTAACAGAACAAGAGTCTCAGAATGGAAATGAGCTGCTGGAATGCTGGACAGTTTTGCATTTTGGTGTCTGAATCCTGGGAACAAGTTCCTTTGTGGTTGCTAGTAACTACTCATCTGCAAGTACTGCAAGGGACAGGTTTTATTTATCTCTTGGTGTCCACTACATAGTCAGCATTCCATAAAAGCTTATTGAGTTGATATGGCCCCAGCCTTTCTCCATTTGCACCTCCAATTCCTCCCTTGAGAATTAATATTAGTATCACTCGCCACATCTTTGCTAGAAATTTTCTCTCTAAGAAAATCTTACTCATTGTTTCACTGGTCTGGGGAAGCCATGGCAGTGTAAACACACTTTCCAGGCCAATGAGAGTCCAATGGATTTCTCCCTTTCTAGGTTTCCCTATCACAGAGGTGACTTAGAACCCTAGGGGTCCACGGAGAAATAGCAAGTTGACCCCATTGCTCACTGGCTCAGGAGATCACTACAAGGACCCATTGACCTTTTGTCTGCAGGTCATTTCTCTAAGCTGAAACAAAGAATTAAATTATAGGCCCAAATCCTCATTAAGCCAATATTCATTTTCCCTCTGCTTTCATGGGAAGCAGTAATAAATTTTGCTTTGTATGGCCTCTGTCTCCTTATTCATTCCCTTAGCTAATAAGATCAAGGCTATTCATGAAATTAGATTAAATAATTTGACTCTCCTCTTTCTAGAAGGTTTGGAGCTCTCACTGACCTTTCTTGAAGAAGCAAATATCTTGGTTTTTTTTCACCCAGTGACCTGTGAATATTCTGTCATTTAAAAAGCAAAAGTAAAAAGAAAGAATGAGACAAAGAAGGCAAGAAAACTGGAAGTCAGCTTCTACCAACTAGTTTTGTGGACCCAAACTCTCTTGGGGCCTCAGTTTCCTTTCTGTGATATTCAGAACTCTGATGAGAAAGCTATCTTTAAAGGTCCCTGATGGCTCTAAAAAAATCTAGATATCTCAGAGGGTTGAAGACTTCATGGGTAGACTGTAATTCACCAGGCCTACAGAAATTGTTTTATTTGTAATCAGAATGTTTTTTTCCCTTTCTTTTTAATAGAATAGAAAAAATGAGCTTAGATCATCATACATTTAGCTGATTTCTTTCCAAACTACAGGATTCATTTTCTGAAATTGCTGTCTTTTCCTTCAAAAGCCTCAGCAATCCTCAGCCTTGTTAGCCAGCTTCATCACTTTCATGTTAGGTCTGTGAAATAAGGAAGCCTTTTAGAGTAGACTCAAAATGAGCAGTGACAGACACAGGCATGGCTGAAGAGGCCCTCTGCACAAATCCTCACAGAGGCCAAGACCACTCCCCTTCCATCATCTTCTACCATCCAGAACCCTATACAGAAGCTGAGTTACTAAAATGCGGTTTGTCAAGTAAGTCACGGATAACTATTTTTCAAATGACTATTGCATGCATTAAACCATTGCTCCCTTATGTTTATAACCCTAACAATCATACGGGCCTTAGTTAGTTTTTGGGGTTTTTTTTAATCCTCAACCTAAGGATACACACACCGATGCTAGAGAAAGAAGACAGAAAAACATTTATCACCTCCCACCAGGGCCAGCCCAGGCCTTGTGCTGGGAACCACCCTGCCCGGTTTCAGAAGCTGTAACCCCACCCCACCCCACCCCATGGCTAAGGCTGAGTGAGTGACCTTTGTACCGTAAGGAGACAAGGCTTATCTCCCTGGCAGGAGCACCTCTTCTGCTCCTTTCACTTCACCCTGCCTGGCCCCCAATGCTTGATCCATTAGCCAATGATGGGTAAGATTCCCCAAGGGTGGGGGGAATGGCCTAAGACAGGCATGATCATGGGGAGGCCCCAGGGAAGGACTTGGGGGCTATAGCAAAAGGGGGTGATGGACCATTCACCCCTTGGCTTTGATATAGCCTGAATCTTCATTCTGTCTTCAAGAAGTCTCCTAATCTCTTGGCTGCCTTACTTCCCCTGCCTGACTTAAGCCTGAAACAATGCTGGAGGTGGGCGCAGCCCTGTGCTGGAAAGGGAGGGTTCCCTAGGGCGATGAGGCATAAGAAAGAATATGTAAAATCCTGTGAAACCTGCTTTGTTTAGAATGTTCTCAATTAAATGGTAAGGGTCCAAGCAAGAAATGAGTTTGTTCCCCAAAATTTTGTAGCTATTTAGCTATCTGACCCTGCCTCAAAATAGGCCCTCAGAGTTCTTTGTATGTTATCTATTGTTTGATCCTTACTGGCTGACAATGATTAACAAGCTTTACCTGTATTCCTGTGCAAATGGAACCTAATGAAAGTCCAGTGAGGAAAAGGCTCTTGGCCCCTCTTTTTGAGAGATCTGCCACCTTTCCTTCCCAAGCAGATCATGTCTTGGTAGACTTATTCTCATCTGTGGTGGCTGCGGGCGGTGGGGGGCAGGGGAGTCCCTGCAGGTGGAGCCCCACACAGCCTTGGTTTTTTTTAAAGTCAGAGGAAGCCATGTTACTGGGGTTGAAGGACATTTTCATAGGAGATCATCTCAGAAGATTCTAGAGAATAAGAGCATGGACTCTGCAATGGTCAAAATAGGTCTGAGTTCTGAATCCACCATTTTTTAGCTGTATAATCTTCAGGTTCCCTGAGTTTCTATGTCCTCATACATAAAATGGAGATAATAAATACTACCTACTTCATAGCATGGGACAAAGAGTAATTTAATTAGATTACGGAAAGGGCTTAGCATCATGTCTGGCACATAGTAAATGCTCAATAGATACAGTTATTATCAACAGTGATACTGCATTAATAATACATAAGTGAAGTAACTCTTGTTCGCCCTAATCCAGAGAAGCAACAGTGATCTCAGGCATCACATGCCTTTCTGGGCTTTTCTGGAGTTCCTAAAGCAAAGCAAAGTGGGAAAATGCCATATGTTTCAATCATTAAACATCATGGTAAATTTCTTTGAAATACCTCAAGTTCCTGGCTGGTGTAGCTCAGTAGATTGAGCGTGGGCCTGTAAACCAAAGGGTCACTGGTTCGATTCCCAGTCAGGGCACATGCCTGAGTTGCAGGCCAGGCCCCCAGTGGGGGACATGCAAGAGGCAACTGCACACTGATATTTCTCTCCCTTTCTTTCTTCCTCCCTCCCCCTTCTCTAAAAAAAACACAAACAAACAAACAAACAAACAAACCCTCAAGTTATATTTTAATGTTTACATTTCCTTCTTCAGAGTCAGAGAATAAAAGAATTTAAATAATTTTTAAAAATTAAGTTCTTTAAAACCAGGAAGAGAGAATGATTTTTGGCCCTTCATTTATGACATGGGTGAGTCTGAACTCTCACACTTGGGTAGGACTGATGCTCTGGCTATAGCCAGCTGGAGAGGTAGTGAACCCCAAGAAGAGAGGAAACATGGACTGTCACAGGTTGTGGCACCATGTGGCCCAAAACAGTCCAGGATACAGTAATGCTTATTAGACTGAAGGCTTTTACTCTTCCATCATTCTCAATCCCTAGAAATCTGATGGTGTCTTAAACCCAGGGAGCCAGTGACTCATCCTGAGTGGGGGTGAAGCCCTGGTGAAACAGCAGTCCTACTTTTTACTTTAGAATTCAGATTCATGTTGAGATGAAGCTCAAATACTCCTTTGGGTCAAGTGGTGGCCCAAAAGGCTCAAGGGGATTTGTGTTCAGGTTTGAATCTGTCCTACCTCCTGACCAAAGCCAATGCAGTGTCAGCAAATACCCATCAGAGGGTCCCTAATACAGTTTGCTTATATTATGGAATCAACAGCAGATTCAATCTTACCCCCTGTCAGGCAGGAGTGGATAAACATAGAAGTGCAGAAACTTTACCAAGATTGGCTCCAAATTGTGAAATGTCACAGTCTGAGCTATGGCCCAAGAAACCCTTGGAACAAGCTCACCAAGCTGGCTAGCTAGATCTGGAATGATCCAGAGATGACATAAGTGGAGAAAGGGAAATTTTCTCTTCCCAGATGTGAAATAGCACATAGAGAGACCCAGCCAGTTGCTCAGGTACAGCAAGAGGTTATTTGAATTGAGAAAAAAAAGGTATCATGTAAATCATAACTAAATTATTGGAGGGAAGACACAGTAGAACAGGAAATGTATATGCAGATAAGTGAAGCCTCCATTAATGGCTTCAGTGCATTTATCAGAAGAGATTTCAATTAACCTGATGAAACCAAGGCAATCATAGTAGGATGAAGAGACAGATTTAGGATGAAGAGACAGATAACCTCCTGTTGTTTCCTACAGCAATTTACGAGGGAATTGTTTCAAGGGAAAGCGTAGATGGGAATTAACCCCAAAATAATTTGTATTAGGATTTTTTTTTTAAAAGAAGAACCCTAAAGATAGTGGTTCCCAAACTTAGCTAGACATTTGAATAATTTAGGGATCTATTAAAAGTTCCAAAGCCCCAGGTCACTCTGCAGACCAATTACATCCCAATTTCTATGGTGGGACATGGGCATTAGTAGTTTTCAAAACTCTTCATTGATTCCAAGGTGCAGACAAGTTTGGGAACCACTGTGTGGTAGATACTATGCCTCTTGGAGACATGTTTGAAAATGGCGTGTTAGGTTAAAGAAAAATAAATGCAGTCATTTAAAAATGGCAAGAAATTAGTCTGCCCTAAAACAGAACATCACTACTTGATCATAAAAAAGAAGAAAATTTTACCCTTTGTGGCAGCATGGATAGACCTGGAGAACATTATGCTAAGTGAAATCAGACAGTCAGAGAAAGACAAATACCATATGATTTCACTCATATGTGGAATCTAGTGAACAAACTAAAGTAACAAGCAAAATAGAGACAGACTCATAGATAGAGAGCAGGCTGACAGCTATGTGGAGGGGCTCTGGGCAGGTAGGGGGTGATTTAGCCAAAAGGAAAAAGGAGTCATGGACATGGACAACAGTGTGGTGATTATGAGTGGGCAGGGGTATGAGGGAGATAAATGGTAATGGAAAAAATACAGTAAAAAAAAAAAAACAGAACAGGACACATGTCTTTTGTTTTTATTTGTAATTTTAAAAAGTATTTATCTGTGTTCAAGAGAAATGGATGAAGAAACACAATTTTTTAAAAAAATTAAGCAACTAGAGTTAAATTCAAGTAATTATTGAGTGAGGACCTTAAAGTTGGGGTCTGGGAGTAGGAAAGAAATCAAGGGAGTGTTTTACCATTACGAATATAGCAATTTATATATTTTTGCCTCATAAAGTGTTCACATCTATGACCCAATTTTAGTCTGTATCTCTGTGAAGTAGGCAGACAAAAGTGTTATTTTTCTCTCCCACTTCCACAGATGGGAAAACAGACCAAGAAAGTCTCCCGATGTACTCAGCATTACAGAGCACAGCCAGTGGCAGGAACAGGGCTAGAACTAGGTTCTTCAGAATTCCCAGTTGAATGTCTTCTTCTCCACACCATGTTGCCTTTCTGCCCCTGAAAAGTTGTTTACAGTGATAACTAGAACAAGAAAACATGACACTTGGAGAACAAAAGAGTTCTGCTACTAGGGGGAAAAATGTAGAACGGATGTGAAAAAACACATCAAGTTGATAGCAAAGTGCTGAACACCCTGCCTTGAGGATGCCTCATGAATATGAAATGACCTTAGCACTCTGGATTTGCCTCCAAATTTACATTGGGTTGGTGGGCAAGGGTCAGGTCATTGAGGTCACAAGAAACGATTTTTAGGACAAAAAAAAATGGATGTAGCCTTATAGATATTCTGTTTTGGTCTACAGTTTGAGGACCCTTCTTAGGTTAAGTAGATTGAGAGAGTGCCAATTAATGTTGCCCTGGATTCTACTGCTTGCAAGAAATAGAAATTCACTGGAGTTGGCTTAACCACAATAGGATGGAAAGGTGACTTACAGGCCCTAAGGGCAAGAATGCCCTGAGGCTTAAGGAAAGTCTAGAACTGAGAACTTTCAGACTGTCAGACACTCAAGGGATACGTCTCTCCATCATTCATTTCTGTTTCTCTCTGAGTACTTGTGTCTATTTTTTTCTCTGGGAGTTCCCTCTGCTGCTCCCTTCACATGTGGGATCAAAGACAGACACCCACAGCTCCCAAGTTCACAATCTAACCCTATGAACCAAGTCTCTCTCTTTCATTACCCCTCTCTCAAACACAAACTCCCATGGAAGGAACTCTTTTGGCCCAAAATGACTCAGGAATCCACCCTTGATCCAATCAACTGTGACCAGGGTTCAGGGTCTCATTAAGCACAAACAGCTTTGGAATGCCACACTCTACAGATGGCAATAAGACATTTATAGATAGGAATCATTTAAGCTGAGCATATACCTCAAAATATATCTACCACTCATGTTCACTAGGATGGCTATACTAAAAAAAAAAAGGAAAGAAAAAGGAGAATAATAAATGTTGGCAAGAATGTGGAGAACTTCAAATTCCCATGTAATATAAATGGTGATATAAATATAAATGTATTATGGTGCAGTTGCTATGGAAAACAGTTTGGTGGTTCCTCAATAAATTAAATATAGAATTACCATATGACCCAACATTTCTATTCCCGGGTATATACCCTGAAGAATCAAAAACAAGTGTTCGAATGAAAACTGTACATAAATCCTCATAGCAGCACTATTCAGCATAGCCAAAGGGTGGAAATAACCCAGATGTCTATCAGTTGATGAATGAATAAACAAAATGTGATATGGTCAGTCATACAATGGAATATTATCTAGCCATGTGAAGGAATGTAGAGCTGACACACGCTACAACGTGAATGAACCTTGAAAACACTATGCGAAGTGAATGAAGCCAGACACAAGAGACAGCATATAGTATGATTCTACTTATATAAAATATCCAGACTAGGCAAATCCTTAGAGACAGAAAGCAGATTATTGGTTGCCAGGAGTGAGGGAGAGGTAGGAATAAAAATGACTGCTTAATAATAAAGGGTCTCCTCTTTGGGGTGATAAAAATGTTTTGAATCTAAAAAGTGCTAATGGCTACACAACTTTGTGCAGGTATTGTACTAAATGTCACTGAGTTGTACACATTAAATTTTTATGTTATATGTGTTTTACCACAATAAACTATATATCTACCACATAAAAGTGCTCTGAGAAGACTGCTCACATTCACTATCTTATAGTAGCCTAATTGGGAATGATAACTGATACATTAAGTCATTCACTCCTTCAGCAAACATGAATGAATTGAGCGTTTATTATGTGCCTAGCTGTGCTGGGCATTAAGCATACAGGGGTGAAGAGGCCAGTCCTCTGGCTGAAGGGGCTGGCAGATTAGTAGAGCAGATAATTCCAATATAATGTGATAATGAATGAGACAAGCTCAGGGTGGTTTGGGAATTTAGATGAGGCATGATTATAAAAGACTGACTTAGGTATGACGCAACCGCTGAGCTTATCCCTGAAAGATGACTGGGAGTCCTCCTGGTGAAGCAGCAGGCAGGGAGAACGGGTGCTCCAGACAGAGGAAAGAAATGTGGCCCGTGGAGGAGGGGCTAAATCATGTGATGGGGGGAGGGGGAGAGAAAGCAGGAACCAAAAGACAAAGGCCTTTCTCTGCTCTCCAGAAGAACTTGAATTTCATCCCAACGTGCCTGAAGGATCCTCAACAGGAAACTGCCAGGAGGGAAAAGCAGAGTCTAACAAGATTGGAACAGGGGGCGGGGAAGGCAGGAGAACAGAGTAGTAGTAACCCAGAGGTGACAATCAAGAGACTGGAAAGAAACAAGAAGAGAAGAGGGGTCAACAATGTCAGGGTGTCAGCAAGGTTAAGAAAGATGGGCTGCAAGTGGTCATGTACTTGACACTAAGGGGGTCATTCGTGGCTGCTGCACACTTCTATGATCATGGCGGGCTATGCAGGCTATGGCCTCGCCAAGTGTGCTTTCTTGTGAAGTTGGGCTGGGAAGGAGAAGAATCTCAGCATGATGGACAGGGAACACGTTTACATGCTCAGAAGAAAAGACAAGATGGAAAGGTAGGGGAGAGCGGGGAACTGAGGAAGTCAAAGAGGCAGGCGCCAAGGCTGCAGAGCTCTCAGGAGGGGTGCTACCTTTGACTAGATAAGGAGGCCCCACAGCCTCCAAAATATGATGGAGGAGGGGAAGATTCACTTCTTGGTGGGGCAGAGGAGTACCTTCAGGATGAGGGAATTCCTACCTGTTGGCTTTTGATTTCTCAGCAAACCTCAAGGTAAGGAAAATGCTAAGAGCCGAGATGGGGAAAGGGCGAGTGTGCTGACAGGGACGCTAACAAGGGTTTCCAGGCTGCTCAGCAGCCCGCTGAGGCTGCAGATGACGACTTTGTAGTAGCGCCAATCTGCGTGGGCTGTGATTTTCTCCAGCAGAGCTCATGAGCCCAGAAGTCAGAGAGAAGAAAGCACCGGCCTGATCAGGCTGAGGTCCAGCTGGACAGGATCAGCAGAGGGACTGGGTGGAGGGGAAGGAAGGTTTAGGCAAAGGAAGGTGATGAGATGGCTCCTGCAGCTTAGGCTGAATAGGGAAGGAAATGAAGAAGGGGGCAGGGTGGGGGATTTGATGCAATGACAGAAAGTGGCAAGGGAAAGAGACTGTAGGGGTTTTGAGGAGGCTGAAAATCCAGCATAGGAGTGGGCGGGCTGGGAGGTGGGAAGTTCTGATCAGAGTGGGCTGGAGAACAATTCAAGGCAATATGTAATCAAGTGCTAAATAGGATGGTATGAAATGTAAGTGGGCATAAGTGCTGGGGAGGAGGGAGTGCTGGGGGTGTGTGGAATGGAGTGCTCATTGTGGTTTGGGGAGAAATCCAGTTCTCATTTACAGCCAGTGAGGCACCCCCAGTGGGGAATTCAGGGTGACAATGTAGCAAATGATACCTTGAAACCTAGAAAACTCTGGGTGGATCATACCTTTCAGAGGATGATTTCTTTGGTCTCAATAAAGGCAGAGAGTGAACAAGAGGAGGGACTATGAAGATGCTGTCAGCCCTGCCTGTGAAATGCTGCAGTCCTCTCTATGTGGCGCCCTGTAGTTGTGTTCTCCCTCCCACCTGGCCTCTCACTCCTTGCCTCAAGGCCCTCTTTGATGCCACAACCCATCTCCCCCTCCTCAGCTGGTCTCAAAATTTAAAGAAGCCCAATGCACACTGTACATTTCCCCGGAGTAAGAATGTGAATTAACATGGGGGGTTTTTTGGAGGAGAGGAGAGTGAGAGAAATCGTGAAGGTGGTCCTTGATGAAGACAAGGTTTGCAGCATTTGCTCTGGCTCATGTGAGTCTGCACACAGAGAAGGTAATCACTGAGCTAAGTAGCAGAGCTAGTGAGCAGCAGAGCCCAGAGCAGGCCAGCACTTTCTCCTCAACACCGCTCAGGGGGAGCCAGCTGATTTCCTTCCCAGCCCACTTCCTGGCCATTCAAAACCTGAGCCTCCATTTCTTTCACTTCCTATGATCTACACTGGAATCAAGTGTAAGTATCTGTGGTTCTTCCCTGTCTTTTGATCTCAGCACCCAGTTTGACTCTGATGAAGTGCCTTCACCCTCACTCTTGGCACAGCCATCTGGGTGACTCTGTCCAGTGATGACCATGTGGTCCAAGGCAATCATGTTCACTGCCCTCTCACTGAAATTTGAATCCTGCGTCAAGACTGCTGGAGCTATTTGTTTCAGGAATGGGGCCTTACCTGAGGGATAGTGCCTGGTACTAAGAACCCAGACCCACTCGTCCAAAACCAGTTTCTGAAGCTTTTCTTTCTTGTCTGTATATCCTTGCAGAAAAATCCCCATGTGCCACTTTGTGTAAGTGGGTTCTTAGAGGAGCATAGCTGGCAGGAAGAATTTTGTGGGTTTGTTTTGTTTTGTTTTATATGAGACCTATGGAGGTGCAGTACATCAATTCCCCAGAACCCTTTCTTGGAAGTGTTCCACTTTGCTTCAGTACTTGCATTACAGAATTCTACAAGCTTTTTATAATTGCCCTCAAAAATGTTTGCTTCCTAGAAGAAGTACGTTATAGTTATGAAAATAGACAACCAGGATATTTTTATAAGAAGCTCAGTCTTGCCCTGGCTGGGTGGCTCAGTTGGTTAGAGCATCATTCCAATGGGCCAAGGTTGTGGATTCAATCCCAGGTCAGGGTACCTATCGTAATCAACCAAAGAATGAGTAAATAGTGGAACAACAAATCAATGTTTTTCTCTCTCTCTTTCTCTAAATCAATAAATAAAATTTTTTTTAAAAAAAAGCTCAGCCTTTGGGGCCTGTGGCAAGCACCTGAGGGAGAGCCTGCCCCATGTGCAAACCCTTTGAAAGTTGTTCTGGGGTCTGCTACTGAATAATTCTGTCTGTTTCAGATTCCCCTACCCTCAAGTCCCCTAAGGCAGAAGGATGGGAGCCTGGATTAACATGTCCAGAGACCTCTCTGACATAGGTTTTCATTGGTCCTGTAGCCAGTCCAGAGGTGGCCCTAGACACAAAGACTTCCATTTCCCTCCTCCCAGGTGCTCCTCAAAATTGAATAATGCAGAAACAGAATTCCCCTGGGCTCTCTATGATGTCCCCTTTCATCCCCACTCAACCAGTCTATTGGCCCCTGAAAACTCACTTTGAAACTTCCTAACTCTTGCAGGTAGGGGTTTAGGTGGGGCCCACAGTTATCTTCCGTGTTTCTCTTATTTACCCACTCCTTCCTCTTCACACTTCCTCACATCCTTCTGCTTTTAAAACCTACTCTTAGGAACAGTTCAGTTACCAGTCATTTACACTTTGGGATTAATTTTAATGCCAGTATTTCCTCTTTTCCAGAGATGATTAGGTTTTCAGCCACATTTCTCAGTTTAGGCATCAGCAGTCTGGATAGGAAGGGAGCAAGAGGAAGGAGAGCCCTTCTTGTTATCTCTGAAATAATATGACAGTACTGAGCACTTTGCACACATTATATTATTTAAATAGTGAATTCAAGTTAAATGACTTAATATAGGTACAGTGTTTAGCATAGTGCCCAGCACATAGTAAATAATCAATGAAAACAATAATCCTCATACCAACTCAATGAAATGAGCATTACTCCATTTTATAGACGAAGAAACAAAGGTAAGGGACTCTCCAAATTCACTCAGATAAAAAATGCAGGGCTAGGATTTCAACCAGATATATCTGACTCCAGGATGTGCTCTTCCCATAACAGCATTTGTATTTCAAATTACTGAAGCCTCAGCTCAATCTGCCAACCAGTGCGTCTGTCCAGGAGCTTGGGCACATGGGAAGGTATGCCCTAAAATGTCTCATTTTTAACAAGACTTCATTCACCATAAAAAACTTTTCTATTAGTTTTTTTTTTTTCCACCCTCATCACTGCCCAGAGCAGTGGAGGTTATTTCTCTCACCTGATACAGCACTTCCTGCTGGGGAGGCTACAGTCCAAGAAGATAAGGAAGTCCCTACAGCCCTAAAATGTCAGAGTCAAGCCCCAGTATAAGCCTCTTTAATTACCTCTGTTCCCAGTGGGCCTGGGGAAGAGATGGGCCTTTGCCTATTTCCTTCTAGGACAAGACACCAGGCCAAGTGCCTAATGAGGATATAATGATGCTAATCTATGCCTCCTTCCTTCCTTAAATTTCCCCAGCCATCACATCCAGGAACTCTCTGTCCTAGCTGTGTGCATTTCCAGGAAAATGAGTGTGACTTACTGCCAGGGGTGGTGGGGACTTTGGTTAGAACTTGGTGTTAATGGGATTATCCCTGGATGAACCACACAGAACAACACTAAAATAAAACTCTACCTCGTATCTGACCACCTCCCAGACTGGAGCTGTTGGCTCACAAAGGCAAGAGCCTAAGTTTGGCTACTGGCTGAAAAAGCAACTCAGAGCCCAGGGCCCATGCAAGACAACACGGTCATTTATGGCATCTGCCCTTCCACCCTTTTTAGTAAGAATGGAGGGACATTTGTGCTAGGATACATCCCACTCAAGTGCTCCCCTGAACATGAGCTGACTATGGGGATTCTTTGTTTCTTGAGAAAAATGTTTTTGCTATATGATAAAGCCTCACCTTTCGTTTGGAGGTTCTGTGTAGTGCCCCCTTTCAGCTGAATTCAGAATAAAATGCTTCCAAAAGATACTCTCCTCTCACAGGTGGCTTTGAGGCTCTAACATGAACTGGACTGCAGGCAAGCTGCACAGTCCCTGCTGAGGACAACATTCCCTAGGTCCACCTTGATGGGTCCTGAGTGATGTCTCCCAATAAACGTGAGCCACTCTCCCAGTCTTGCAGATTGGTAGAGAAGTCTAAACAATGTAAGGAAGTCATTCCAAGGCTTCTCCCAGGTTTTATTAACCAGGCATGATGGCTGATTAGGCAGAAATCACCCACTGAGGTCCTTCACCTCTAAATCATACAAGAATACATGGACTCCACAGCACTGTCCTTGAATAAATATGCTTAAAAAGGTTTTCCTTCCTTGTACGAGAACATTCATCTGCAAAGCTCTGCATTTCCCTCATTCAGTTTTATCCATCAATATTTTTTCTGCCAAATCTCATTTCTTATCTGACTGAGCTTCACAAGTATGCCCATACCAACACGAGTGAGGTCTGAGAAGGTCTGGTAGCCATGTCATTGCTATGAGGACTGGATCTCTGGTCTCCCTTGTTTCCTCAGTAACTGGCTGGGAAAGCCTTCTGTGCTAGAGCCCTGAATAGGACCCACCTGCAATTCTCGTCCTCCAGAGCTCTGACGGTATCAGGACTGTGGGCAGCAGCAGGTCTCAGGTGCTGGGCGCAGAGCCCAATGGGGAAGGCTGGGCAGGGGGAATGCACATTAGGGGATAGGCAAAGGATTAGGTCAGACCTGAAAAACACCTCTAGAAATCTATCGCCCAGCTAGGAGGATGGTCAGGAGCCAGATCAGTGCAGAGTGAGCAGTGGGGGATCCAGGAAGACAGTCTGTGAAAATCAGAAGGCAACCTGTCAAGAGTTAGAATTGAAAGCAAATGAGGAAAACAGTAAAAAAACAAACAAACAAAAAAAACCAACCAATTGATTTTTTGCAAAAGTGTCAATGTAACTCAATAGGAAAAGGATAATTTTGTTGAACAAATGGTGCAGAAACAAGTACTTAACCATTAGCAAAAAATGAACCTTGACCATTTCATATACAAAATTTAACTTGAAATTGATTTGTAAGGACTAAAACTATAGAACTTTTAACACAGAAGAAAATCTTAGTGACCTTAGGTTTGCCAAAAAAAAATTTTAAGGATTCCAAAAGTACAAATTATAAGTGTGAATATATTTAATGCTGAATTGTATACTTAGAAATAGTTAAAATGGTAACATTCATTATGTTTTATTTTACAATAACAATAAAAGTGAACACTCTGTTCAGGCAGTTGTGCAGGGGGGTGGAGCTGAACAAACTATAAAAGAAAATGCAAATTTTAAAACTTTTGTACTTTATTTTTTTAAACTTTTGTACTTTAAAAGACAGAATTATAAAAATGAAACATAAAAAATTGCAAAACATTATCTGACCAAGAACACGTTCCAGAACCCGTAAAGACCTCTTACAACTCAATAATAATAAGACAAACTACCCAATTTTTTAAAATGCGCAAAAGATTTGATCAGACGTATCACCAAAGTAGATAGATGGCAAATAAGCACCTGAAAAGATGCCTAAAATAATTATTCATCAGGAAAATACAAATTAAAATCGGCAATGAGAAAGCACTATATACCTACGAGAATGCATAAAATTTCAAAACCTAACTATAGCAAATGTTACAAGGAAGGGAAGCAACTGCAAAACTCTTCATACACTGCTGGTAAGAATGTAAAATGGCCAAACCACTTCGGGCAATAGTTTGGACATTTTTCATAATGCTAAATTTATACCTCCTATACGATCAAGCCACACCTAGGTATGTAGCCCACGGAAATGAAAGCGTGTGTCCACAAAAGGACTTGTCCTTGAATGTTCACAGGCATTTTATTTGTAATAGCCCAAAACTGGAAACAATTCAGATGTTCAACAAGAGGCAAAGAATCAAATTTAATATTTTAAGACAATGGAATACTACTCAGCAATAACAAGAAATGAACTACTGATATATGCAACAATGTATGAACCTCAAAATAATTATGCTGAAAGAAGTCAGATGGGAAAAGAGTAAATACTATTTGCTTCCACGTATAAAAGCCTAGAAAATGCAAATTAATCTGCTGTGACAGAAAGCAGATAATTGCTTGCTTAGGATCTGGGTGGGGTGAGGAGGGTGGTGAGGGAAGGATTATGAAAGGGCAGTAGGAAGCTCTGGGGAGTGGTACACATACTCATTATCTTGATTGTAGCAGTGGTTTTATGGCTGTATACATACATATGTCAAAATTTATCAGGTTGTCTTCTTACAGATGTGCAGTTAATTGTATATCGGCCATATTTAATAAAGCATTAAAAAAAAAGGTGAAGGAAAAAAGGAAAAATCCACCCCCTGTCTGCAATAGGCAATACAGGGTCACAGCTAGAATGTGGCTGTGGAAACTTCACTAGGTTTGGATGCAGGCCCTCCCTGCCTCTGACTCACTAGCTGTATCATCTTGGCCAAATCTGTGATCTTGCTACGCCCTGCTTTCTTCATCTGTGAAATGGGAATAATAATAGTATTGTGAAGACAAAATCATTTGGAATTTGCAAAGCATTCTTCAGCTACATGAAATAGTAGCTAAAGAAGAGAAATGTGGCTGTCATTATCACCATCATTTGTAGCACCAATGACTCAAATGCTGGCATTTCAGTGGAGATCAGCACCCAGGTGGGGAGGTGAGAAAGAGTAGGTGAAAAATCAAGAATTTAAGTCTGACTGGGATACCCAGAAGTCCTACTGCCCCAATAGTGTTTTGCAGCAAACCTCTGTCCAGCCTGAGCCCATTCCCCGAGTTTAGCCAGGCTAGAAGCTGCGGGGGAGAGAGACAGGTGGATGAACCTGGATGTAAGTGTGTGGGTGGAAAATGAAGACAGTTTGGCAGACTGCCTGGGAATCCTTCCAGAAATTTCCACGTTTCTAGCCAACATCTTGGTGCCACATTCGGCACATTGGAAGATGAACTCTTCCCTGTCCCTCTCACTCTGAAAGTGGCTTCCTGACATATCAGAGGGACCACCTTTCAGCCTTGCCGTGCTTTTCAGGCAACTGCCCCTTGTGGCTTAATCTCAGCTAAACCTGTATCTCAGGTGCCACCTGAGAGCATCCACACCACTGAGCTCCTTCTGGTCCGAGCACTCAGAGCACTCACTTAGTCCCTGCCCAGAGGAACGGCCACAGGGCAGCAGTAATGGCACGGGGGCTGACTACTCATGGTACAGGTAGCAAAATCTGCAGGGAAAAATGCAAGGCTTGAGTGGAAATACTGAACTAGCGCAGCTGGGGCCTGGGGAGGGGAAACAGCTGGTCAGAAACCCTTTGCCAGGCCAAGTAAGCACAATCTGAAAAATTCGTGGAATCAGCAGTCAGGACTGTGGTAGAATCCAGCTGGCCAGGGGCCTGAGTCCAGGCAATATCATTCTCTGAGAGAGGTTCCTACAGGAGCAGGAAGGAGGAAAGAAGTAAGAGAAGGATGTTTAAATTAATAAATAGGTAGCCACGCTAGTGCCTCAGTCTCTGAGAAGGCTTGAGCCTGAGTCAATGATGCCGCATAGTGGATAGACGTCTCAGTTTGAAGGAACCACAGCCCAGAACAAGGGCTCTTAAGAGCTCATGGCTCAAAATCCAGCTCCACTGCTATGCTGGTTACACTCCATTTGTCCCTGCCCCTCCTCCTCTGTGCTGTTCTGTGCCCAGGAGCTGACTTCTTGAGAGTGCATCACCTTGGTTCTGGATGAGTTTGGCCCATGGGAGGGATGGGAGGGATGGGAAAATAGGAGAAAAAAGAGGTCTCATATTTCTTTGCTGCTCCCTCCTTGCTTGGAGATTGGTCCTGGCAGTGGCTGTGTCCTTCCGTGACTCCAGGTCCACCCCCATGGTCCAGTTCTCACCCATCTCTTGCCTCACTTCTTCCACTCTGTCATCCTTCAGGCTTAACAGGTGCCATTGCTCCTCTCTGGTGCCTCACCAACTCTTGTTTGTCTGTTAACCCTGCCCTTACCTCTCTAAGTGAAATGTCTTTGTTTGAACCATATTCAGTGGATCCTACCCCTTCTAGGACCTGTCAGATATAGTCACTTGTTAGCTGTGTAGCCTAGGGCATTAATCTCTGGGCTCCATGTTCTCATCTGTAGGGGACTAGACAAGATAATGACATAGTTAGCCACTGCTGTTGTCCCAGGTAACACTCTAGCAGAGGGCCCTCAAGATGATGACTCCTGGATTCCCTATGTATCCTAGCCCCTTCTCTCACCTCTCTGGGCCTTTTTCCCCCTTAGAGGAACCCTGCTCACTCAGACCGAAGGAGAGAGGAAGAGTGTCTCTCCAGCTCCACATCACACTGGCCCGGGAAGGCAGCAGGGCCATTCTGCCAGCCCAGCACATCCACCTTCCACTGCTGAAGGTCAGCCTGCCCGGAATAAGGAAGTACACACCCACAGCCAGGAAAGGTAAATCCAAACCTGAAAATACAGGAACTGAGCCTTTCCATCAACACAGGCTGGCTGCTTGTTGTAGAGCCCTGTTTATGAGGCAATAAACCATTTAAATGACTATTTTGGAAACCACATGGTCTCCTTGAATGGCTTATGAGAAGATACTGCCAAAAGAGCTCCAGGAGGAGTAGAGGGCTGGAGGGTGAGGCTGGGCACCTTTGTCTGAAAGGTGCAGGTTTCCTCCAGGGAGGAGGGAGACTTAGGAGGGAACAGCAGCCCCTGGAGAAGATGCTGTGAAGTGGGTGCCCCTGAGGAAGACTCCAGGGTCCAGACAGAGCAGCCTGAACCATAGGTACTAAAGGGCAATTTTTCTGCCCTGCAAAGTTGTGAGTAAGAGAGAAATGATTTTTCACAGGGGGCAGGGAAAGGGAAGACTTTAGTGTGGTAGTCAAAAGCATGGCAAGGAGTCCTGAGTTTAAATTTTGGTTCTGCCATTTATTTATTTATTGACCTTGGCAAGTGTATTTACCCTCTCTGTGACTCAGTTTAGTCACCTATAAGATGGGGATAATGGTAATTACAGGCCCATCTTAAAGAGTTTTTTGTGATGATTACATGAGATAATATGTGTAATGTTATGGAGCCTGGCACATGGTAAGTGCTTTAAAAATTAGCCATTATCAAGAATGTTCCCACTATATCCATTTCTTTCCATCTAACCCACCTTTTCCCAGCTCCAAAGAGAGCAAGGGTCCCTGGGAGATTAACATGTAGTAATTGACACCTCCTTCTAGGAGGGTGATATAGTACAAATTCGGGCCCAGATCAACTCTTACAGCCCAGCCCAACTCTCTCCAGTGTCCAGAGGCTGCTGAAGAAAAAGGGCAGAAGCTGAGGGGAGCTGAGTGACTGATACCAAGTAAACTGTGTGCAAACAGCTCACAGAACAGGGACAATGGCTAGTGGTCCCTTTGGGGCAGCACCTTGGATACTCTTTGACACAAGACTGGCAAAGCTGCACATGAATGCACCCCTTTGTAGAAGGCAAAATAGTTGGAAGCGGGTCTCAAAAACCCACTAGCACGTAGGAAATACAATCTGCTGATGTTAGAAAAATATGTAGCGAGAGAGGGTGATGCAAAGGGAAGGGGTCAGCTGGTTTCTAGGAGGGTTCCAAAGGCCATAGCTGGCCTTGATGAATTTTCCAAAGTCTAGGCTGTCCCTCATCAGGCTCCAAAACTTGATGTGATCAACAGGTTGAGAGTGGATTGTCTTTTATGAATAGACTAATATTAACCAAAGTAATAAAACATGATATATAAACCAGAATGCTAATTCATTCCTTCCTTTCTTCCTTCCTTCCTTCCTTCCTTCCTTCCTTCCTTCCTTCCTCCCTGATATTTAATGAATACTACATGCCAGGCAGCTATAAATAGAGCACAGTCTCTCATCTCACAGAGCATACATTCTAGTTGGGGAGATAAAAAATAAACACCTATCAAGAGAATCAGAAGGCAAGCCACAGACTGGGGAAAATATTTATGAAAGACATATTTGAAAACAAATGTTAACCAAAATATGCAAAGAACTCTAAAAATTCAACAAGAAAATGAGCTACTCAAAAACTGGGCAAAAGATCTGAATAGACAGGTACCTCAGATGACAAATAACCATATGAAAAGATGCTCAACATCATGTGTCATTAGGGAATTGCAAGTTAAAACAACAACCAGATTATACTATATACCTACGAGAATGGCCAAAATCCAAAATACTGACAACACTAAATGCTGGTAAGGATGTGGAGCAACAGAAATTCTCATCCACTGTTGGTAGGAAAGAGAAATGGTACAGCCACTTTGGAAGACAGTTTGGCAGTTTCTTACAAAATTAAACTTACTTATCATTCAATCCAGGAATGGTGCTCTGTGGCATTTACCCAAAGGCATTGAAAACGTATGTTCACACAAAAACCTGTCCATGGATATTTAAAACAGTTTTATTCAAAATTGCCCAAACTCAGAAGCAAACAAGATGTCCTTCAGTAGGTGAATGGGTATATAAACTGTGGTAATTCATACAATGAAATATTATTTAGCCCTAAAAAGAAATGAGCTATTACATCATGGAGACATGGAGGAAACTTAAATGTATGTACTAAGTGAAAGAAGCCAATCTGAAAAGCTCCATGTTATGTGATTCTAACTATAGGACATTCTGGAAAAGGCAAAACTATGGAGATAATAAAAACATCAGTGGTTTCCATGGGTTGGGGGAAAGAGGGATGAATAGGCAGAGCTGAGGGGATTTTAGGGCAGTGAAACTACTCTGTATAATACCATAATGGTAGATATAGGTCATTTTACATTTGTCAAAATCCATAAGATGTACAACAAAAAGAGTGAAGTCTCACCCTGACCAGTATGGCTCAGTGGGCTGGGTGTCGTCCTGCAAAGGGAAAGTTTGCTGGTTCGATTCCCTGTCTGGGCATGTGCCTGGGTTGTGGATTCGGTCCCTGGATAGGGCAAAAACAGAGGAAACCAGTTTCTCTCTCACATTGATGTTTCTCTCCCTCTCTTCCTCCCTTCCTCTCTCTAAAAACCAATAAATGGAATCTTTTTTTGAAAAAAGAGTGAAGCCTCATGTAAACTGCACTTTGGGTGATGGAGGTGTGACAAATGTATCTCACTGGTGCACAGGGAGAGACTATGGAACAGGGCAGCCCTATGTGGGACTCTGTACTAATAGCTCCATTTTGCTATGAACTCACCTAAAAACATAAAATATGCGCATACACACACAAACACACACAATTTCAATTTCGTTTATTACGTGTTGATTTTCTTATTTTTATTTTTATTTTATTATGATTTTTTAAAGATTTTATTTATTTTTTTAGAGAGGGGAAGGGTGGGAGAAAGAGAGAAACATCAATGTGTGGTTGTTTCTCACGTGGCCCCTATTGGGAGCCTGGCCTGCAACCCAAGCATGTGCCAAACCTGGGAATCACACCTGCGACCCTTTGGTTTGCAGCCCACGCTCAATCCACTGAGCTACACCAGCCAGGTGATTTTCTAGAGTCATTCTCACGGGCCAACCTTATTCCTCAGCTCTTGGCATCTCCCTTATACCTACCTGTATAATCAACCGCAGGGAGCTGATATTTCCTGGTGATGAATCAAAGAGCAAAATAATCCAGAAAAGGTAAGAAGTTGTGGTTTCTGCTTTTGGGAAACTTACAGTTAAAATGGCGAATAAAATAAAACAAAACATGAAAAAGGCTGAAAAGTCCAATCCCTCATATTTGCATAAGGTTTGGGCCTTTCTAGGAATCATCGGAAACCATGCTTTTCCTTCATAGCCTCCAAAGGCAAATAGCTAACACTTACCGACCTTTTCCTATTTGCCCGGCACCAATCTAAAAACTTACATGTAATTATATGGTGTGGCAAGTTATGTTTTACAAAGACTGCTGCCACAATACATCCCACTCAAAATGCTCTTATGGCATGATGTGACATTTCTCACCTTGAGTACTGAGATCTATGTCCCCTCACCTTGCAACTTGATGGGCCTTTGTGATTGCCTTTATCAGTAGAGTATATCAAGAGTGAAGTTCCATGACTTCCAAAGTGAGGTCATAAAAATGTCATCCAGTTCCACCTTACTCCTGGGATGCTTGTGTTTAGAAACCAGCCACCATACTGTCAGGAAGCCCAGGTCACACAAACAGACCATTCAGCTGACAGGTCCAGCTGGGATCGTAGCCAACTGCCAGCTTCAAGGGCTACCTACATGTGTGAGTGAGAATGCCTTTATTAAAATGACTCCAGCTCCAGCCATTGTCCAGCTGATGTTGCATGAGAAACCCTGAGCAAGAACCACCTACCTGAGAGAGATAATAATAAAATGATTGTTGTTTTAAGTCACTGAATTTAGAGGTGATTTGTTACTCAGCATTAGATAACCAGGACACATGGTTACTTCAGTGATGATTTAATTGTCTGTGTCCCCTGCTGAAATGTAAGCTAAAGGAAGATAGAGACTGAGTTTCTCTTACCCACAGCTGTATCCCTGCAATCCAGCAGAGGGTACCTGCTCAATAAGAATTTGTTAAATGAGTGATCACGACATTGATTCTCAGGAACCACTTTATGGAGTCAGTAAGGCAGGCACTCTTATCATATTTGTAGATAAAGAAAACTGAGCCCAAAGAGTCATGTGACTTACTTGAAGCCACACATCCAGTAACTGTCAGAGTAAGACTAGGTACCATGTCTTCTGACTCCTCCAGTGGGTGTCTTTCTCCTGTGCGGTGCTCACAGCAAGCAGATCCCACATGCATGGCTCTGCGTAACTTCCTAAACTGGGGTGGTCCCCTGGGATGATGGCATCCTTCCTGAAACAGGTAATATTTACATGAGGTGTTGATGCAGACATGGAAGATGGCATGACTGTGAGAAACGAGGAGGGAATTTCAGGAGGAGAAACAGCTACTTGAGTGACTTTGGTCGCTGTCACTCAAAAGGCAGGTGTGGAGTTGGCCAGTGGCTTTCCTGGTTAGAGAGAATGGATGAGAGAAGCCCAGGATGAGTGAAGACAGGAAAACCAAGGGCTCTAGATGTAGGAAGGTCTCCCCTATTAAATCCAGCATCTGTCAAATCCCTGCGTTGTCCAACTTCTGGCCTAAAGTATCTAGTGATGCAAGGAAGGAAGTCGGCCCCAGAAAAAGATTTCTGTTCCTAGAGCAGCCATGACACTGATGAGGAAGATGCCATGACTCAGGCTGTCCTGGAAAGGGAGATTGCAGACTAGAGAAGAGGAAAACACGGTGCATTTTTTTCCTTTATTCCTTGTCTTCTGGCCTTTCCAAATTTGACAAGTCTCCATTTCTTACCACTGGAAGGAAAAACAACAACCAGAATTTCTCTTAAATGTTGGCAATAGAGCTCAGGCTTTTATTAGCATGCAGTAAAAAGGGCATCGGCTGCAGAACCAAATAAATTAAATCCTGGTTGGCTAGGAGTTTAACATCTTGTCCCTTCTAAGTCCACTTGCCAAGTGATTTACTTCTTTAGCTCCTTTAACCCAATATCCCCAGCAGCTCTGACCTTCCAGTAGCTGCCATGTATCTTACCTTTGGGATAAAGATCACAGACAAACCTAGAAATGGGTCTTAGAAACAATCTATGAAGATTGCCTGTGTTTTAGACATGCACACAGTGGAGGGGCAAGAGGCAGCCTGGGTGATAAGAGACATGGGGTGTACTCAAATGGCTGAGAGGCCAGTCCCGATTGTGACTGCGAACCAGTTTTCTAAACTTTTTGGAGCCTCAATTTTCCCATCTGTCAAAATGGGAACAGTGTCTCATTAGCATGGAGGATAGCTCCCTAGAAGTAAGATTTTAAACTAAACTTAGTAAACTTAAGTAAGTTTTAAACTAAACTTACTTAACTTTACTCTAAGAGTTTACTGAGTACTTTCCATGAACAGATTGAGATCCCCAGTGGAATATAAAATGTAGTCCTCATTCTTAAGATTTCCAGACTATTAAGGGAGATAAGACACATATAGAACAGCATCCAGCAGAAGTGTGGCAATAGTGGCAGAATGAACTGTAGAGGCAATAAACGTTATGATCAGTAAAGAAGGCTGCATGGAGGAGGTGAGACTTGATGTGGGCATTGAAAGACAGGCTTTAGGTAGACAGACTAAAGTCATATGAATTTAATGTACAGTAAAATCTTCAGTAAAAAGTTTATTACCTATGCCCTGGCCATTGTGGCTCAGTTGGTTGGAGAATTGTCCCATAAACTGAAATGTCTCAGATTCAATTACCAGTCAGGACACAAGCCTAAGGTGCGGGTTTGATACCAGTCAGGGAGTATACAAGAGGCAACCAATTGATATTTCTCTCTCATATGGATGTTTTTCTCCCCTTCTCTCTCCTTCCATTCTCCTCTCTCTCTCTCTCAAAAAAAAAAGTTTATTACATAAATTTTACTATATTCAAGCCACAGTATATTCATAATCTGAAACTGCCCTGTGGATAGACTGCATTATTTGTTCAGAGACATTTGCTACCATGTCCACATAGCCTCTCCCTGGTGATCCTCCCAATAGGAACATGACCTCCCACCCTACTGAGGTCAGAGTTGGCTGTGGGACTTCGTTTCAAGGAAAAAATAACATTAGTTCCCAATGTGTAGACCTGAAGGTTCCTACAGGAGGGAACAGAGGTCGTCTGCCCTCTCCCCCTCCCAGTGTCCATACACCCTTACCTTCCTGAGGACTTGCACCCTGGCTAAGGCTCCTCAGCTATAAAACCCAGGACAGAATTTGCAGAACTAAACATGATAAGTTAGCTTAATAAGTAAAAAATGTCAAGCTGGCTGGATGTCTGGAGCCAGTCTTCTTTCCTCTAGCTGCAAAGAAATTTACCTGAAGGATGGGCTATTCAGGCAAAAAAAAGCATTGAGTTGGGAGTTGGGGGACCTGGGACACAAAATCTGAACCTGTTCCTGATCAACAGAGTGGCATTGAACAAGTCACATAACCTCTCTGACCCTATCAGTGAAATGGGGCTTGGAGGACTGACTGGCTTAGGACATTCAGCCAGATCGCCATTTCTTTCCTGTAATGCCAAACTTATTCAGGTCTTGCTCTTTCAATCTCCTCAACTCTTGCAGTAGGCTTAAGGACACCTCTTTTGATCATTTCACTATAAATAGTAAGTGCCCCAGAATTGTTCCAGTTCCTCATCTGCAGTAAGGGTGGGAGTAATGACCTAAGGTTCAACGATGCCTCAAGCTCCTGGCTCTTGACTCTGCAGAGCAGCTGGGGATGGCGTTCCTGGGACATGAGCTGGAGGCTGCTACAGTTTGGCTCTTTCCCTGAACAGCTGGTGTGGAGAACAGGGAGGGCAGGACAACCTCTGAGACTGGCCAACTGCAGTATATATTAAGGGCAATCCAGATGGCCGCTAGCCAACAGCCCATGCCCGTGTAATTACAAGCTGTAGTTTCTCCTTTTGGAGGTCTCTCTCCAGTATTTGGGGAAGGAGGTTTATCTCATTCTACTTCTGCATCTGCCCAAAGCCTCTGAGTCTCCTCCTTCCCCAGGGCCAGTCTGTGGCCCCTCACTTGGGCTCCAGGACCATCACGCTTCCTTGAACAGGCTTTGGAGGTACGGCTCTAAAGGATGGTCACATTCCTTTGTCCCTCAAGCATGGATACAGGCTTGTCTCTTATTTTCCAAAGGCTGTGAGGTTAACAAAACTACTGAAGGCTTGGGTTGGAAAAAGAGAGATACAATTACAGAAGAAAATCAGTTAAGTTGGAGGGCATCCGCAGACTCTGCTGGAGTCCACTGGCCTGGGGTGTCCTGCTGGCCTTCTCCTCCCCACAGCCTTCAGGCCGGCCTACCATCAGACTCCAGAGCTGACTTAACTCCCAGACAAGAGGGCTCTTGGCCAGACTCGCTTACCTGAAATCCAGGCCCCATCTCTCTGTTTTCCCCAAGATGGAAGAGGAAAGCACCTCTTCCACCACGTGAGCATTGAATGAACTTCTGCAGTGAACAGTAGTTCTGTCTGCCCATTAGGAAGACAGCCTTCTGTATTTGTATACACGGCCATTTATTTCCTCTTGTCTCAATCTATCCATTTCAGAATCAGATCTGAGCTTTCCTCTGCATAACCAAAAAGCCCAGTGTTTTTCCCAAAACAAAACTCAATCTTTCACTTAGGTATTTTCCCTCTTCCTCTTGCTCCACAGAAAACAGCTGAGGCTTTGGAATTATTGAGTTGCCTGCTTTAAGCCTTCTGGGTTGCAGGGTTATCAGGGTCTGATATGAGATCGCCCTATCAAATAAGTAAAATCAAACATTAACAACCTTATTTGGACCAGTCAAAATTAAAGGCATAGGGGCCAGGCAGCCTTCAGAAGTAGGTCCTTCTACAAGTCAAGGTTTTAAACTAAGCGTAGAATTAGAATGGCCTTCGAGTCTGAGTACACGGCTTCATCAGCCAGCAGGACCAAATTACCCCTGTGTTTATTTAATTAAAAAAAAAGGCATTGACCTATGAATAAACAGCACTTGACATTGAAAATTGCCACATTAAATATCCAGCTCCTCTACCGATTACAGCAGCCTCCAGAGTTCTTCCAAATTGTCACCTAGAATGAATATGACGGCAAACAATGCTGTAAAAGTAAGTAATCTGCTCTATAATTATTTTAGCGGTTGCAACTGCCAACCAGCAAGCTCACTTATGAAAAAGGAAGCAGTCATCCCTTATTTAAAATGCATGAATATACAGTCTCTTGATTGTGGAAATAATCAGCAGACTATCTAATGTAACAAGACTTAGCCACAGAAGAATTAATTAGGGTGAAATTGATTAAGGAGAAGAGGGTAAAAATTTCTCTGTGATGATTCAGGCTCTGATTAAACTCAAGCATTAATTCTCACATTCTTTTTGAATTAAGAGCCTCATCTAAATGCTCCACATTAATATTCCAACAAACCCCACCCTCCCTTAACTGAAGGGAAATTCAGACATTTCTAATGAAAGCTAAATCCTGTTCTCGTTGACTGTAGAGGCTCTGTCTTAAGGATTTCAGGAGGTTTGAGTTATTATTATATTATTATTGTCATCATCATTATGATGATGATGATGATTTTAAATAAATGCACAAGGTGGGGGTGAGGGCAGTGAAATCTCAAATCCATTGTGGCCTTGAACACTTAGGATTTTTATTAGGAGATGTTTCAAAAGCTAAAGGAAGAATGTAACATAAATAATCATGTGACAGCCTCTTGAATACTCTTTGTCTCACTGTAACCTGCTCTGGTACAGATAAGAGGCCCTTGATGGGGTCATATATTCCATCCCATGCCCCAAGACCCATCCATAATTATCTACCATCTCCTGACAGGCCTCCTGCCCAGGACTCCACAACTCCCTTGGTAACACGATCAGGCAGCTAATATACTCCCAGCTCCAGCTGGTCCTCCCCTCCTCCCTCTGCAGCCATTTGAAGGATGTGAGGAAAAGCTTCCTCTGCATCATTGATTTTTCTGTTTTCACTTTTCCCCCATTAGGAACTGGCTCCGTGGTTCCTGGCTCTTCCTGTCCAAATTATACATGTTTCACAGGGTCACTGACCTTTCCTTCCTCCTCCAGGGACTGCTATCTTTGCAGCTCTTCTTCCATCTGTCACCTTGGTTTTTGTCCTATGGCCATTATGGTTGAGTACATCCTTTTTCTGGACTGGGATGGATGCCTCACAGCTGAATAGCACCCACAGAGGGCTCTGAGCTGTCCCTCCACCCTGTCTAGGGGATCCACTCCAGTCAAGGTCCCCTGAGGTGGGAGCAGTGAGGGTTGCCAGCCTTATCAGGGGAGGCAGAAGTAAAGAAGCAATTTCAAGCCCTTTGGCCTGAATCTGCTCTTGTTTTCACCACCCTGGGAGGCAGTCATGTTCTCATCTGATGGGGGAGGCAGAGCTATTCACAGAGACCTTCAAGCAGAGTCTCTCTCCACCTTGGAAGTCCAGCCAGGCTCTCCCCCACCCCCATGGAGTTTGCCAAGCTGCCAGTCAGGGGACAGGGCTTTCCAGGCAGAGGGAACGGCATAAAATGTGGCAGGTTTCACCTTCCTGGGCCCACAAGGGAGGCCCAGTTTATATTTATGACCAAAATAGCCGTGGTGTCTCCCTGCCCACACATCCCTACTTGTTGGTCTCAACTGCTTGGAGCATAGCAGGGGCAGATGGTGGAAGAATTCAGCCACCAGGGAGCTGAATCCTACCCCTATCCTACCCCTGGGTGCATGCCCACACCTCCAGCCCCAGGTTCACTGTGCGTGACTTTGAATGACAAAGGAGGAATGTGGTGAGGAGCAGTCCCCTGTCTCTCCTCTCAGGAAATTCCTTTACCTCTATGTAAATTTGTAGATGCAAATTGTCATGAGGAGGCAGGGACCCCGAAGCAGCTCAGCCCTGAATGCAAATAGTTATGGGCCAGGAGGGATGGTCACCCTAACATCACCCATCCACAGAGCCTGGGATGCTGGGCTCAAGGGAAACGCCCTGTGTCCTACATGGAAGCAACCGTAGCTATAGCCAATGCTTTCTCTCTTCCCTCTCCCCTCCACCCTCTCTTTTACTCTGTTTTATTACACTCTCTCCCTCAATTCAATTATTAACAACATGGTCCTGAGGACCTACCTGGGGTTTTAACTTTGTTCTAGTTACTGAAGAAGATGCAAGAGAAGAAGATGTGATCCCTGCCCTCGCCAGCTCCACAGGTAGACAGGAGGATGACATTAACTCAAACAAAGCAAGTGGCAAGCCATGGGAGGTGGTTGTATCACACATACTGTACTAAACTAGAGCCTCCAATTTAACACTGAATAAAATCACAGAAAGGGAGCAACACTTGATGTGAGCTGGGGTGATCAGGAAGGCTCCAGGAAGTCAGTGAGACTTGAATTCAGTCTTGAAGCTGATTTGCTGTCACAAGGATTGAGGAGAAAGAGGAAATATTCCTGAAAAGGGTGGGACTAAGCAAAGCCCAGGGCTGCAGGGCAGGTTAGGGAGCCTTCAGCCAGCTGGAGGGGAAGGTACCTGCTGGGGAGGAAAGGAAGCTTTGCAAGGCCTTGAATGACAGCTTTAGAGGTTTGGAAGTTAGCTTCTGTTGGTTCTCAAACTTTGGTGGACTACAGTGCTACTGGGGTGCTGGTTGAAATAAAGGGCCTCAGTCCCCAGCCTCGCTGTGTATGGGGTATTTAAACAAGCACCCTGGTGGCCCACAGGCTCATTTGCTGAAGATCCTCTTCTCACTATCTTTGTCCCTCCTGCAGGCAAAGCTGGTCTTTGTTTGCACCATGGAAACCACAGGGCCACAGGGAGTTCCAGCTTCTGCAAAGATGGTGAGCTTGTCTCCTAGGAACCTGGAGGCTGGGGCAGAGAATTGTTTTGACTGCACTGTAGCCAAAGGGAAAGCGGCCCTATGAACCACCGGCTAGATTCATTGCTATAGGAGACTGGAGAAGCTGACTCAGATCCTGGAACCACGTGGGGTCCCCTTCTTGATTAGAAGTGGAGCCAACAAAGAAATACATTTAAGGGAGATATTTTTATATTATAAAAGCCTTCAGCTCTAGATTCCTTTAAATAGCAATCTCCTCTTAGCCCTGTTACATACAGTGAGTCCAGATTTGTTATTAAATCTCTGTTTGCTCAGCTTCTCAATTTTTACTCAGGAGTTTTCAATCCTAGAGAAAAGTTGAAAGGATAGTACAGGAAAACCTATACAGACATACCTTGGAGATATAGTGGGTTCAGTTCCCGATCACTACGATAAAGTGAGTGGTAATCTTTTTTGCTGGTGGAAGGTCTCGTCTTCAGTTTGTAAAAAATGTCAACATTTGTTGAAATGCAATCAAGCAAAAGAACAATAAAACAAGGTATGTCTGCAAAGTTATCTACCAACAGTTAACATTTTGCCATCTGCTTTTTTCACTTTATATAAATATACATACAAGGTCTGTCCACAAAGTATCCGGTCATGTAATATGAAAAATAGGGACATTTACTGAAGAAGATACAAGATACAAGAAACAGTGTACATAAGACAATGATGCCTCAGTCCCCTTCAAAGTAGGCACTTGGGGACCTCACACAGTTCTCCGATCTTTGTTGGTTGTAGCCTGTACACCTTCAACATTCTTAGGTGTTCTGCTTGTTGCAGGCCTTCCAGAATGTGGATCACTTTCAAGAGACTCTTCACCACCTTTGAAGCATTTGTGCCACACTTTTACTTGCACTGCATTCATTGCATCATCCCCAAAAGCCTTCTGAATCATCCAAATAGTTTCCACAAAGGAATGTTCAAGCTTAATGCAAAATCGTGTGCAGATTCATTGCTCTACTCCCTCAGTCATTTTGAATGCGATGGCCACACAGTACATGTGCTCACTCAATGGCATCTACCACCCCCACTGACAAGTACAGTGAAGTATCGTTGTTCACACATGCACATTCCAGTCTACTCTCCTTGGCTGCCAGGTTGTATCAATATTGTACAAACCATTCTAGTTGTATTAACAATGGCTGGACTTTTTCCGATAGACCTCATATATTTATATATTATATATATACATTGTCTTTTTGCAAAAGCATTTGAAAGTCAAAGATATCATGACACGTTACCTCAGATACTTAAAAGCCAGAACATTCCCCCTAGTATCACAAGAGCATTATCACAGCTAATAAATTTAACAGTGCTACAGTAATATTAGCTAACTGACAGAGGATATTTAAATGTCCCTGATTCTCCCAAAATACTCTTTATGGCTTAAAAAAAATCTAGGAGGCCATGAAGCTTCACACAGTATATTAAATTGGCATGTCTCTATCATTTCCTGTAGTGTAGAACAGTCTCCTGCCTTTTTTTTTAAATGACATTGGTGTTTTGGAGCGGGGTATTGTTGGTGGACTTTTTGTTGTTGTTGTTGTTGTTGTTGTTGTTGTTGTTGTTGCTTTTATATTGGCAATTTTGAAAAGTCTAGGTGAGTTATCTTGTATAACGTCCCACAGTCTGGATTTGTCTGATTTGATTCAGGCTAAGTATTTTGGGGGAAGGTTATACCACAAAAGCGATGCTGCCACGACATGCCGTGGTGTTGGCAGTCACGCCATGTCTGTTTGTCCCATCGGTGATGATGCTAAATTGGATCACTTAGTTCAGGTGTGCATTGTACATTTGGACACTTGATTTCATTTAACCAAGCACACTGCAGCTCTTGTTAATTCAGATTGTAAAGTGCCTGAGGACAAAAATTAAGCGTTTTCTCCTTCTGAAAACAATGCTTTATGTTTGTAAGACTTTCATACAGATGATTTCATTTACTCCTCAGACAGCTGAGGGAGCTATTTTTATTCCCATTTTACAGAAATGTGAAATCTCACAGTGCCTAGGAAACCTGACATTGAATCCCAGCTCTGCCCTTTAACAAATACATTTTAGGGCACATTATTTAATTTCTCTATTAAACCCCTGTTGGCAAGACAAACCTTGGTGTATAAATTGGGGATAATAATATCTTCCTCTCAGAGCTGTTGTGAGGACTAAATGCAAGCACTGAAAGTAAAATGCTTGACATTGTGCTTAGCACAAAAAGAATGCTCAAAAAATGAAAGTGCTGTGTGTATAGAGCTGAACACATTACACACACACCCCCCCAACAAGCATGTATATACCGATACTCAGGGAGGTAAGGGTCTGGCCTGTTCACTCAGATGAACAAAGAGCTGAGCCTAGATTCAAGCCCCACCCACCTGGCTCCAAATCCAAATCCCAGACCCATTCTCCACACACCATCCTGCTGACAATGTGCCAGCCACTGTCACTTCATAGGAACCATTCAATCAAATCATTTGAATAGTGTGTGAAAATCAGACTTAAGTTCAAATGTCTATTCATACCTAACTTCAAGATGCATAAAGCAATGCCCTGCTGCTCTCATTCTACAGGGCTGGCCAAGGCATCCCCGCCAATGCCCTTTCTTCCCAGAACTCTGCCCACACACTGCCTGCAGCTCCTTGCTCCTTGCTCCTTGCTCCTTGCAATTTGATAACATCTGCAAACTCACCAGTCACCATGCACCCAGAGGCTGCTCATGGTGGCTGGACAGCATGGTGTGTTTGACCCCAAATGTTCTCCTGACCTGCCCCTGCAGAGTGACTGGTCTGGAGTAGGGAGAGGACTAAAGAATGGGCCTTGGTTGAAGAGGGGAGAGGCCTCAGGGGTGTAGGCCAGGCAGAAGTCCCTGAAAGCTACCCATGTGTTTCAGTTGGAAATTCCCCTTCTTTCCAATAGAAGCATTAGAAATGCTTCTATTAAGCACCTCAGCCCCAACCCCAGTGTACAGAAGGGAAATCCTCAGCTGCAGCAGCAGCAAACCAACATTCCAAGTCAAAGATCTTCATCCCATGTGAACTAGGGATGGGCCTTGTTCAGACTAACCCTGTCTGGCTGGGATTGTGAAGTGTGGGTTTGCTGTTCTGATGCATGTCTGTGATCCAGGAGAAGGGAAAGGTCACTTCTGATAAAAATTTCACAGAGGTGGTGTGCTTTGGGGGAGGAGGGGTTGGAGTTGGATAGTCAGTGGGGAGGAGGAAGGGCAGTCCTGATTTGGGGTGGGGGGGGGCACAGAGCACTAGTAAAGGCACCAAGGATGATAACAAAAGTCCTGGTCTGAGGATGGAGGGATGATGTGTGCAGGGGAGGGGTGAGAGACAGGCGCTGAGGAGGCAGGAGCCCCTCCCTTCCAGACACAGAGCAGACAGACCGTGGCCACGCAGCAGCTGAATATTTCATTGATGGAAAATTAGACGTGCCTGTGGTGCTTGGGATGTGGCTTCTAATTTCATGGTCAGGTGTACCCAGATGGCTGACTAGGCTGCAGGAGGGAGGCACTCCCCGCTCCAGGCTTCCCAGCCCAGGAGGATACAGAACTGACCTTCCTTCCCAATGACGTCAGTGGCTGTCCACACTCTGGCTCTGGGAAGATGAGCAAACCCATTGCTTCACAAGCCCCAGACTTACCTAGGTTCCAGTTATTCAGCACGTACACATTTAACACCTACTGTGTGCCAAGCATCACGTTAAGCATGAAGGAGATGTAGGTACCTCTGCACTGGGAGATAGTTTGGGGACACAGACCCCCGATAGGTCTCGAACTGTGGGAAGAAAAAAGCACTGTGGGGTCCTGGGGAATGACCAACTACCTGAGGCTTCACACAGTAGGGCCCCTTATGCCGAAGCAATCCCCCCACAGAGAGGAAGGGGAAGGATGCTCACCAACATTTCGTGAAGATTTTGTTTCAGCAAGGTGTTGTGCTGGGAGCTTGTTCCAGTACAACCTCTTATCCTCACTGGCACTGTAAAAAGTAGATATTATAATTCCTAACTGTATAGACAAAAGGCGCCCAGGTGAGAACAAATGTGAAAGAACTTGAGAATGTGGGACATTTAGCAATTTGGAGAGGCTGGACCATTGGACATGCAAAGGGGAACCCACAGCAATGAGCCTAGGAAGTGGATTGGGGCTTTGCCTGTCAGGATAACAAATTTGGACTTTATCCACTTGGCCGTGGAAAGCCTCTGAAGGGTATTGAAAATGAAGGTCTCAAATGTCCTCTTTTCTTCTTATAGCCAAATGGCCTCTCTCATCCTGGCTTCTTCTCCTAAGCATTCCTCATTATATCAACAAATGTTGATAGTAAAGTGTGAGCCAGGCAGTGTGCTGGGCACTGGGGACATGGCCATGAACATGACAGGGGCCTTGCCCATGGAGTAAGAGAGGAAGGTGGTATAGGGAGATAGACAATACCTAGTAAACAGAGACACAAATAAATAAAAGATTGTGATAGGTGCTGTGACAAAAATAAAGCACATACATGGAAGAGAGAGAAAGAGAGAGAGATGGGAAGGGGAGGGGAAGCTACTTTAGTTAACTGTCTCCTCTCCTCTCCTTGGAGCTGTGGTTGTTGTTACAGAGTACAGGGGTATCAGGGCAGGGAGTTGGGGACAGGGGGTATTCAATTTCTCCCATTTCAAATCCTTTCCTGAAAGTAAGTTAAATTCTTACAGAAGTACATTCCATGCTTCAACTATTCTTGGGCCACTGATGCTGCTCCTCCCCAAGACCCAGGCAAAGGGCCGCTAACTTCATCCACAGCCTAACCTGATTCCAGCGGAGACTAAATCAGCCAGAGGCATGGGACTGGGCAGCTGGCAGATTGGTCCTTGAGTCCTGAAGCAGAGAGGAGGAAATGCTGAGGCTGGGCTGGTGGATGTTTGGAGAGCATTTTTGGGGTGGGTTCCTTTCACTTCACTCATAAGTACTGCAGAATTTCATCCTCTTCACAGCCAACAGGGTTCTTTTTCTTCTGAACTGGCTGCTCTGCTCAGGGCCCTGTGTTGACTGGTCTTCCACAGGCCTGGAGAAGACATACTTAGAACCAGGCCCAGAGGTCCACAGGGAAACCAAGCCATCTGAGGTCATCTCTTCCCCAGCTCAGAGAGAATCTCAAGCCTTTTCAATGTCTCTGTTTTCCCCTCTTAGTGGCCAGATTGGTATTTTTCCTGGGAGTGGGGGAGGAACAAGTGAGACGCTGGCAGGGTGGCTTGTTGTGCCCCAGTTTCTGGTCCCTGTTGCCAGAGAAGCAAAAAGGGCTGTGGCATGGACCTCGAAAGCCCAAGGAGTGGCTTCCCAGGAAATGAGGCAACCTGCTGGGTGATGGTGAGCCGGTCAGACTGGTGGGCCAGCCAGGCTGGACCATCTTGGAAAGAGACTTGGGAAACCAGGCAGATTCTTGGCCGGGGTTGGAGCAAGAGCCCAGCTCATGCCTACACTGACCTGGGGGGCAAAGCTGCAATGCCCTCTAGACTAAAGTCAAGACATGTTCCCAAGTTCAGAGAAGGAGGCAATCCATGTTGTTATTATTTCCTCCCAACCCTCAAAAAAAAAAAAAAAAAAGTGCTTCTGGCTGGGTCTGGTCTTATTACAGCACTTTGTCATCTTGCCTTCCTCAGGAAGTCAAGGAAGCAACCTGTCCTGGAGAGTAAGTTGGCAGCCACCTCACTTGCTCAGAGGACTTCTTTCCACCCACTTTGGGCATTTCCTAAAGCCCAGCCTTCCAAGAAGTGACAAGAAAGGAGAGTGGTTTTAATTTCACAGAGCAAAGCAGCATGCCCAGCCAAAGTTCAAGATAATACAGAATTTGAGGGCATGTGCATGAAAGACTGCAAACCCATCCTGGCAATAGTTTTGAGATTCCATCTCAAAAGCATCCTTCGGCTGAATAATGATGAATTCAGCCCTCTTCCTCGTCCCTCTCTCTTTCTCCACCCCCTAAACACACACACTCCCCACATCCATTTTAGAATCTTTTTTTCTGCCACAGTCTGCCTCCTCATCCTCCTACCCACCTCCCTTCTCAGCAGGAGCACACCAGGACAAGAATGTTACTACAGGAGCATCCTGGCCAAAGGAACTGTTTCTCAGAAGGAGTAATTAGTGCAGACCCGGCCACAAAGTCACAGCTGCCCTGAGCCTGTTTTTCGGTCTCACCGTGTCTAAAGTAACCCAAGAAATGATGTAATTGCACCTAGTGCCTCAGCTGCCCCGAGGAGCTGCTCTGCTGTTGTTTTAGGAGAAGGCTAACTCCCTTCTGGTGGCAGGGGGCTGCTAGGCGCTTTCCCAGGGATCAGCTGCTCTCTGGGGTTTAGGAACAGCACTTATTAAGCATGGATTCTCTGGAAAGGGCCTGGAACTGAATGCAGGAGTGTGAGGATGTGTGTTTTTCCTGGGGATTAAGATCTATTTGTTCTGTCTGATTCTCAAAGGAGTCAGAGACCCTCCAAATGAGTGATACATAAAACAAGACATTGAAATGTTCTTTATGTTATTTTGCTCCCCGGTAAGTTTGAGTTTTATGCAATTCCACCTGGAAAAGGGAAGCCTGAGCCCAGGGAAATTGGAGTTGAACATCCTCCATGTGCAGTGCCTTGGATAGTCACCAAAGGAAGATCTGAGTAGGACATACGATGTTACCTTTGGGAAGGAGATTCTTCACCTGTCTGGAGTGAGAGGATCAGGAATGAAGAGGATTGGAGGATCGGTGGCCTTGAACCCCAAAGGAGAGGCCAGCATACCTTTCTGGGACGCAGTCCAGGCTCTGCCTAGAACACGCAGCTCCAAAAGAGATGCTATGCAGATTCCAAGCTGCCAAATCCTGGAGGCCTGAGAAATACCCCAACCCTGACCAAAGATGTTACCTGGGCATCCCCCACCCTTGCCAGCAGTATCAGGAGCCCAAAGCAGAGTCCACTGCAGAGGCAGGTCTAAGACAACTCAATTCCAAGCCCCAGCCTTCCCTGACCTCCCACGCAGGGTGGAAGAGAGAAAAGGGCCTCCACCTATCCACCCACCAGCACTGAGTCCCTTCAGCCCTTGGCATGGTAATTAACAGGGGGAAGTCATGCATCAGCTTCAGCAAGCTAACTGGCAGGAGCTCCCCCCTGACAGCAGAGCTAATAAGAAATTTGCTAATGCAATTTATCACTTTAAAAAGCCCTGTGTCGGTAGGGATGAGCACTCCTCTGCAGCAGCCAGTCTGATTGTCAGAGCAGAGTGGCAAGCAGCTCTGGGCAGGGAGTGAGCGCGACCTGTCTCCACTGAATCGATGCTGCAATGCAGCACTTGGGGGCTGGGAGGAGGCTGCAGTGCTAAATCTGAGGCCCCCAGGAAGCCCTCTCTGCAGGGCTGTTCTAAACACCAATCAAGAACCAGAGGGGCCCTGACCCCCTGTCCCTGTTGGAACCTGCAATGGCAGCCTCTCTGTTCATGCTGCAGTGTTAAAATAAGATACAACTCTGTCCACAGTGACAGAGGATCTAAGTCTCAGCCAGCAGGTGTCAACACACCAGACCCCACTGGGCTCCTGCAGGCGGAAGGGCTGATCCCATGGGCAGATTTGCTTTTTCCTCCCAGACCCCTGCAACAATTCCATCCAGGACAAGAGCCACTAACCCTGAGCCGGATGCAGGAAAAGATTAGAAACCCACCTTAGACCCAACAAGATCTCTGCTCCCAGTTTAAACAAAAGGGAATTTGCTTTGAATGTTCAGTGTCTAGCAAAAACAAAGAATGGTTTCTGGAAGGGGGAAAAACTGCCGCTGTGAGATCTTGCTTCAAACACTCATTCCAACTGTTTTTCCCTAAAGTGAATTCATAGAGAAACAAGTGAAGCATGTGGGAATGGAACCCAAAGCTACTAGGCGCACTATGGGAGGGACAAGAATGTCCACGTGCCTGGGTCCCCACTGCTTTCTGGAACAGTCCTCAGTCTCAGTTACTAGTGGGATTGAGGGGGGTCTAGGGAGCGTGGGGAGGGAGGACAAGCCACCAACACTCAGAGAAACATCGCACCCGCTTTCAACCAGTTCAACTTTCCTCCAAACCAAACGTTGACCCCGATTTTTCCCTGTCCTTCAAATTTGTCTTTGAATTTTGGCAGACACACTCAAGGAAGCAGGGAGATCAGGCAATGGCAGGGGAAAGAAGAAAAGCCATGGTAGGGTCCTGGACATCCCAGTGTGTGCCCACCCCCACACCCCCCCATGTCTGAGCTTACTTTGACCTGCTGGCCAGTGCCTGAAGCAGCAGCCCCCCTTCTTGTTTAAGACCTTCCTTGGCCTGATGACCCCCTAGCCTCACAGGTGATGGGCGAAGCCAGGCACCAGAAACTGGTGCAAATTTCTTTATGAGTCTCATCTGTGGGAACAGGGGTTTGCAACAAGTCCCTACCAACACACACACACACACACACACACACACACACACACACACGGGGTTGAAGCCACCTGAGTGTCTATGTGCAACCCAGAGGCAGTGGGCAATGTCCCTGGCCTCCTGAAGTGGCCTGACCAGCAACCAAGTGGCCCAGGGTCTGGGGGACACAGCCTCCCCACCTTGGCCCAGGGGCTCAGCAGCCAGAGCTAAGGAGCAGTGAAGCACATCTGCTGGACTTGCTCAAGCTGAAGAGAGCCCCAGGGCCCCTTTATGTGCTCTTGAAAATGTACTTTAATATCTAAGGTCCTATCCACTTCTTTAATCTTTTTTTTAATTTTCCTAGTCTCCTTTCATATTTATTTTTCCAACTCAGTCTTAATACCATTTTGCCAAGTTCAAAATAAAGATAATCCTTACTGATATTTGATTGGAACAACATTGAATTAATAGATTGATTTAGGGAAAATTTTTCACTTTTCTAAAAGTGAATCTTTCTGTTCAAGTGAGGGTATATTTTCCCATTTAAATAAAGCCTTGCAGTCCATATACTTTTAAAAAATCCACATTGGGCCCTGGCTAGTGTGGCTCAGTGGATTGAGCACTGGTCTGTGAACCAAAAGGTCGCAAGTTCAATTCCCAGTCAGGGCACATGCCTAGGCTGCAGCCAGGTCCCCAGTGGGGGTTTGCAAGAGCAACCGATTGATGTATCTCTGGCACATTAAAGTTTCTCTCTCTCTCTTTCTCCCTCCCTTCCTCTCTCTCTAAAATAAATAAATAAAATCTTTAAAAACAAGAACAACAACTCCACATCGACTCTGAATTACCTCCCTTGAAGCCTCATTTGCCAAAGATTCTATAGATTCTTGCATGCTAAGGTGGTAATGTGTTACCTCTTTCTTGATTTTGAGGTCATTTACTGTCTAAAGGAGGCCCCCTAGGTGCCTTAACTCAAACCATAAGGCACTGGGACAAACAGCCACCTTAAGGTGTCTTGGCCTTGTGACCTTCAGACTGGACTCTAGGTCCTGGTACCTCCCTCAGCTGAATCCACACCACACACAGGAAGATAGTCTCTAGTCCAAGGCCAACTAAACAAAAACTCCCTTCACTTTGACCAAGTAAGGATTCTATGTCCCAGGAAAGAGAACCAAGGAAGGTAAATCCCTGCCTTTAAGACACATAGTTGGTGGTTAACTTGAGAGCAATTGTTTGTGCAGATTCTCCCAGTTACAGCCCCACTCACACCCTACTCTCAAACAACCCACGGCCAGCTGCGTGGGGCAAGCCTCTCAGTCACACAGGGCCAGGCACTTAGATGGACCCTATGTTTGCCTTAAAGGTCTCCTGTCACTGTCTTGGCATTTGTAATACTTTTGAACAAGGGATCCTACATTTTCATCTTGCACTGGAGCGCATGAGTTACAGAACTGGTCTTGCTCCTCTGCAACAGGTAGAAGGTCAGAGATTGCAAGGAACATCCCGAGTCACACTTAGGGCCAGCTGACATTCAAGCACAGGCAAGTCTGGGTGCAAAGCTGAGCCCTTTAGCAAATTCTATATTGAGCAGCAGGCAAGGTCTCACTTCTGCCTGCAAATAAGCCTGGCTGATAGATTTTTCACAGGGGGACTCAATGCTTCCTTTTTCAGCTCCTCCTCCTTGCCTCACAGGGGACTGGATGCTTCCTTTTTCAGCTCCTCCTCCTTGCCTACTCCTGGGGTCTGAGCTACAGCAGCCCACTTAGCAGATGCTCAGCAAACCTTACTGGTTGCTGTCTGGACTAACTCACACACAGGCCTGCTTAGTGTTTCCTGAGTTTAGACCCTGGGAGTGAGCCTGCATTCCCTCTTCGATGTCTGCCTCTCTCAAGAGCTCCTGGGAGTCTGGGCCAGCAGGAAAGAACACTTCCAGACCATTAGCAGGAGCACCTCCGGTCTCCTGGGCCAGAGGAAGCCATCATGGCTGAAAGAGAGAAGGGCTCAAGCTCCTGGGTCATAGTCCATAAAGGTTACTTAGCCAACAAGCAGTGTATTTGGGGAGGAGGGTGGCTTAGGGCTCTAGACTGGGAAGTTCAGGGCCGCGAGTGCCTAGGAACTCTCAGGATTCAGTTCCTTCAGAAACTTCAGTTCCCTCAGCCAGGAGGGCAAAGCTGGCAAGGGCTCTAAAGGTGTCAGGACCCTGCAGGGAGGGTAGGGACTCAGGGAATTCCTCAGGGACATTCACTTCTTGAAGAAGCCTTTCCTCCTGAGGCCTGACCTCAAGGTTTCTGGCAGTAAGAACAGGAGTCCTTTGTAATTTCCCAACTGGAGAGGTAAAAGGAAACTGTTTAACTATTTATTTCACTCCACCCATCCATTTATGTATTCATCCCTTCATTAATTTAGCACTCATTGAAAGCTCATTTAGGGATCAGCTGTGCTAAGTGATATGCGAACTGCTGAGAAATGGTCTGACCTCCAGGAATGTGGAAGCTAGATGTGGAGTCAAAATTAGCACACGTGTAACAGTCAGTGGAATATAGTGTAGTCAGATGGAATACTCAACCAGTGCTAGATTATGTGGTAAAACAGTCTGGGCCAAGGCGCAGTTTACTGCTTCCTGAGGGCACCCTGGGTACCAGGATGTGCTAAATTCTAAGAGATACAAAGGCAAATGAGACCTGCTCCCTACAATGGAAACTCTTGGTGCTAGTTGGGGAAACACATGTAACTGGACAACTTGGATACACACAGGGTACTATGGAAGCATAGAGGGCCACTGAGCCCAATCCAGGTGACATGATGTCCCAGCTGAGTTACGGAAGCCACACAAAGGGAGGTTGGCCAGTGTTCCAGGCACAGAGAACAATATAGAAAGATCCAATCTAGTGTGATGGAAAAACTACAAGTAGGAAGTTCTCAGAAGCAGGTAGAGGCAGAAAATGAGATTACAGAGACAAGCAGAGATTAGATCATGTAGAGTCTTATTAAAGAAATCAGCCTCCAGCCCTGGCTGGTATAGCTCAGTGGATTGAGTACGGGCCTTTGAACCAAAGGGTCTCTGGTTTGATTCCCAGTCAGGGCACATGCCTGTGTTGTGGGCCAGGTCCCCAGTGGGGACCACATGAGAGGCAACCACACATTGATGTTTCTCTCCCTTTCTTTCTTCTTCCCTTCAACCTCTCTCTAAAAACACATAAATAAAAATCTTAAAAGATGGACAGTGGAGATCATCAAAGGATTTTTAATAGATAACTCTTACGGCTGGGAGGAGGATAGACTTGAGAAAAACAAGGCTACAGCAGGGAGACCGGTAACGGTCCAAGTGAAAAGTGCTGGGACCTGCGTCAGAGCAGTGATAGTGAGGGTGGGAGAGAGGACAGATCTTACTGTTCTCACAGCCTGGAATGCATTTCCCCCACCTGTTTTTCACCCAGTTAGTCCCACACAGTCTTCGATCTTAGTTCCTCTGAGCTGCCTCCCTCACCCCAGACACGGGCAGGTTCCCCTGCTACCCCATAACGTTGCTCTAGGCACCTCCATTCTTTACTCTTTTTGCTTGTCATTCCAGGTTTATTCCTGAGGTTATTTGATTAATGTCCAAGTTCTTCATTAAGACTGGGTCTTAGCATTTGGGCTGCTACAACAAAAATATAGACTGGGTGGCTAAAACAACAGTTATTTCTCACAGTTCTGGAGGCCAGGAAATCTAAGATCAAGGTGCCGGGAGATTCTGTGTCTAATGAGGACCTGCTTTCTGATTAATAGCTGACCATGTAGCTGTGTCCTCACATGGTGGAAGGAAGGCTAGAGAGCCCTCCGGGGTCCCTTCCATACGGGCACTAATCCTATTCTTGACAGCTCCACCTCACAATCGAATTACCTACCAAAGGCCCCACCTCCTAATACCATCACGTGGGGGACAGGTTTTCAACATATGAATTTTAGGGGGCATGAACATGTAGCCCATGACAGGCTGTAAGCTCTATGGAGGGGAAAACCATGCCTGTCTCTCTCACTACTGTATCCTCAGCCCTTACCCAGAGTTTGGCACATGATAGAGACTCAGTATATATTTCTGGAACAAAGGGATGACAATTTGACTGCTGTTTGGAGGCTCTATGACAATTTAGAGAACATCTATGTGGGCTGGAAGAGCTGGTAAAAACCACATAGAAAAGATGTAAACAGAAAAAGTTAAATAACAACACAAGACAACAATTCAGTAGAGTGACAAAGTCATATGTGATATGTGCCAATCAGCAGACATAATGTGTTAAAGGAGGGAGAGTATATCAGTGATGATGTTTTTTTCAACAAGTAACAAAAATCCTCAACTCAAATTGACATTAACTGCAAAGGAATTATTATCTCTCATAGCAGAGGTTCAGAGGGAGGGCGGACTCAGAACGTTGGATACAGCAGCTCCAGAGTCTTTTCCCTCTGCCCTGCCATCCTTGAGAGGGCCTCTCCCTCAGAAGGGGTGGCAGGAGGCTCCCAGGAACTCCAGACATGGAAACAGCCTACTGAAGAAGAGGAGGCTATCTTCTTCCCTGGTCTCTTTCCCAGGAGCTCCGCAGCAATTTCTCCCTTCATCTCACTGTCTGGAACTGGGTCATGTGCCCATTCCCAGCCTGACCACTGGAGAGGGGAATAGGATTCTCCATAAAGTGTATGATTGTTTCTAACCACTATGCTGTATACCTGAAACTAATACAAAATAATGCTGAATGTAAACTGTAATGGAAAACTATAAATAAATAAATATCTCACTGCGGGGAAATGAAGGAGTAAATACCCTGTAGGATCTGTTACATATGACTGACTACATGGGAAATGCCTATTGGCTAAAAGTGTCCACTGCAGCCCACCTCTTTGTATAACTTACATGCACTCACCCCATTCATCCCCTTCAAAGAGGTCACCCTGCTGAAATTGTCTAGAGAAGGCTTGATGGAGGAAGTAGGATTGATGTTAGGTCTTTAAAGAAGGGTAGGACTTGTACAGGTGGAACACAGGCAATGAGAAATGGGTACTTGGAGGTGGGAATTAGCCAGATTGACACCCAGAAAATGCCCCTCCAAGAGCTATTGTTTAATCCCAGGCAATTCTGTATAATGGGAAGAGCTAGACTTTGGTGACAAAGGTTTAGGTTCATATCCTGGCTCTGCTACTCAAGATTCTGAACCTCTTAGAATCTCACTTTCCTCCTCAGTGAAGTGGGAGGGAGGATGTGCTTCCCTGGAATGCGATCAGGATCACAGCAGACTGTTTGGGACTGAACCTTGCACATAGAAAGTGCCCAGCACATGTGTTTTTTCCTACCTTCCTTCCTTGGAAAGAAAGGCTATTCTAGAGAACACTTGGACTTGCCAACACAAACTTCAGTCCTACTGTGAAACACAGGCAGCAGCCTGTGCTCAGATGCCAAGACCTGAAGCATGAGCTTTCATTCTCATTTGAGTCTTAGGTGAATGTTGGTCCTCTTCTTACCTTCTTTGTTTCTAGCCCTTGACCCCTTCTGACTTAAACTTTGACTGCAGGAATCCATGTGAAAAGCAGAGGGACTTATCTAGAGCCACAGATGCAGAGATGGAAGAAGCATCCCTCCAAGTGCTTTGTTATCTAAGGTCCTGACAGCCCAAGGAGGTTAGAGCTGAGCTTTGGAATGTGCAGGGCCTCACAGACCCCTGAGAGAACTGGTGAATACCGTGGATGCTCTTACCTGAGAATTGCACATGTGTGCAAAGATTATTGCATATGTATTATTACATATTATCGAATATAATTTCTGTGGGTTCTGGGACACTGAAGCATTTCCTTGAACCCCATAATGAGTACGCTTGAATTAGCAGGGGTTTTGGGGATGGTCTGGGCCTGTTTTCTGCACGCAAATAAGAAAAGAACTGGCTTTGTATCAGTGTAAAACCACATAGTGACCTGCAGCTTCAGGAGGGGGTCGCCTGCTGCTGGCTCCTTTGTTCCTGGCTCCGTGCAGGGGCACAGTTTGGGGGAACGGACTGTGTGCACGTGCAGACACTTGGAAGGTTTAGATGATGCCGATGCAGATGCTGACTTGAGAAAAACCAGCTCAGTGTGTTTTGGTTGACACGTTCTTTGTCCTAAAAAAGAGGATTGCCTATTTTAAAGAGTTCTTTAAAATCCAGGGACAGAGAAACAAAAAGAGATGCAGACCGAAGAGGAAAAAAAGGGGATGGAAATTAAAAAAAAAAAAAAAGTTAGGAAGGCTGCCCTAGGAACTTCAGCCATTGGTGGGGGTGGGGGAGGGGCTGCTAGTCTGGGCGGGGTCCAGCAAGCGGTATTTGCAGGGATTTAGGGCAGCAACCTTGAAACCGTGCGCAACACTTATGTAAGATTGAGAAAACATCAATTGTCCGTATCAAAGAATGAGGGAGGGCTGCTTTCCGGGGTTTGTGCAAAGCCCAAAAGTGTCCCAAGCCTCCGGTGCATTGGCGCCACCTCTGCGGTGTGCAGATGCCCAAGGACGCTCGCGGCCCGGAGTGTTAGCGGCTGTGAGGACTGCACAGCGGCCCCTTAATGGAGCTCCCCAGGAGGCCGACTCGATCGTCTGCTTGCATTATTAATGCATTATGTCATCTTTCCTTGCACTTGCTTTCAGCTGCTGAAATTTTATAGAGCACTATTATTAATTGAAGCAATTAGTGCTGGGGATATCAGCACAGCCACGTCAGAGGGCTGGGCATGTGCAAGGCAAGGATCTCTCCCCCACTCTCTCTTTGTGCCCCTTTTCTCCCTCTCACCCAACCTCCTCCCTGCACCTCCCCACCCCCACCTCTCCTGCTTCTACTCCACCCCCACTTCTCTCTTTCTCTTCTCCTTCTTTCTCATTATCCCTCCAGAGACACTTGGAGTATACCCACTTCCTTTTCTAGGCTGAAATCATTTGTCTCCCACCACTCTCCCAGCATGGGACAGAATCAGTGTCGCTGTGGCTGACTGCAGCCGGGAATCCCTGACCCGGCTGAACTAGAATGGAAGACCATCCCCTGGTAGGGGTAGAGGGTGACAGAAAAAGGAGAAACTCACTTCTGTCAGACTCTTCATTTATTCATTCATTCATTCATTCATTCATTCATTCATTCATTTTTCCTCTGTGTAAATCCAGCCTTACAGTAGGTGCTATGCAAATAAATAGAGGAGATAACAGAACTCAGCCCTCTGGGACTGGCATTGTAGCCAGAGTGATCAGACCAGCCCCTGAAACAATTAAAGCAAAATAGGGTGCTGCAGAAGGTTTTGAAGGAGTGATCCCCAGGGATCACCAGCTCCTTGGAGCATGCCCTGTGGCCCAGGTAGGAAGATGACAGGCCTAGGGAAGCAAAGGGTCCCTGAGGGGTGAGAAAAGCCAGGTGTCTGCAGGCTGCAGGAGGATGGGAGCAGAGGCAGTGCAGAGGGAGAAAGGAAGGAAGGTGCAAGCTGGGCAGGTAGAGAATGGGGGCAGGGGAGTGGGGGAGGGGCTGGATAGGTACCCACCCATGAGATGGAAGCTCTCAGCCCAGCCCAGCCCAGTCCAAGTTGAGACAGAAGGGCAATGGAAAACCTGGCCAGGAGCCAGGGCACCAGGACACCAGGGCCCACCCCTCAGATCCTTTCATCGGGAATCAGAACCGACACCTGAGAGGCCACAGGCTCAGGTTCCCTGTAAAATAAACAGCAGGATGGAAACATTCAGGATGAACAGTCAACCGGCTGCCCCTCCCTTCACTCTCTGTTCTATTCCCACCTCATTGGAACAGGTGCACCTTGTGTTACAGAAAGGGACCTCCTTGGAAGTCTGGGGGCAGGCAGTCTACTTGGATGCAGTAATTCTTACTGGGAGTATGCACTTAGTCTTTAAATGTTTTTATTATGAAAAATTTAAGCACGTACATGCAGAGAATAGAATAATAAACACTCACATTACTATTGCACAGCTTCAAAAACGATCACTCACGGTCAATCTTTTTTTATCCATGTTCTTCATACTTTTTTTGGGGGGGGCGGGTGCTTGTGTTTTAAAGTAAGAATGGTCTGCTAATTTTTCTATCTTTTTCTTCTTCTTTTTAAAATTAAAAACAAATATACACACACTGCTCCAACAGATTTTCATATATGGGGCTTATTTAAATGGGAAAAAAGGATCTATCATTTGCTAAATTCTCCCAGTGTGCCCAGGCAGACACAGGATGTTGACTCCTATGTCTCCTGGAGAGACATTGTTGACTCCTCCCACAAATTGGATAATTAAACATATGAGACAAAGGTCACATGCAGTAAATTACAGAGGTCCACAAAGTCCAAGGCCCCTATCTTCTCACCTTCCAAGGGCACTGCTAGAAGGCTAAGGCCAAAATAAGAAAAAAGATGGAAGATGTTGGGGAAGGGTGTGTGGACAGCAACCCCTAATGGTCTGACCTCAGAACCCTGAATTTTGCTCCTTTCCCAGGTCTGGGGGAGCCCCTTCCCCTGCTTCTAGGACTTGGATGCTGACCATCCTTACCCCATGCTTTCACTGAAACCTGTTCAAGGAAAGGAGTTCAGGCCCAGTAAATTTTGTGCAAAAATGGAAATGTTCTATTCTGTGCTGTCCAGTATGGCAACCACAAACCCACGTGGTTATTAAGCACTAGAAATGTGGCCCTACATGGAAGTCCTTCAGTGCCAGGTAAAGAAGACAGAACTTTGTCCTATAGGTGGTAGGGAATTATTGGAGGAGCAAAGGAATGGTCAATGGGAGAAGGGAGGCTTTATGGTTTTATTTGCTTATTGGTTTGATTGCTACCATTGACTGATTATGGCCTTCCAGGTGGTGGACCCTGGTCTAAGCTCGTGTACAACCTCATATAATTCTTATGTTTACCTCTATGAGGCTGATGTTTTACAAATGGAGTAACTGAAACTCAGTGGTGCTAAATGTCATGCTATTAGTGAGTGGCAGAGGACTTTGAACCTAGGTCTGGCTTGTTCCAAAGCCTTGAAACTCTATGCAGTTCTGGCTTTAAGAAAATCCAGCTGCTATCAGGATATAAAAAAAGGATCAGAATAGGAGGAGAGTAATGAATTCTCCTACACTGGTCTCCAGAAACAGTGCTGGCACTCAGAGAGGCTAAGTAAATCCTTGTTTATTTAAATTGAATTGAGTGGCCCTGGCAGGTATGCCTCAGTGGATTGAGCGCTGGCTTGTGAACTGAGGTCGCCAGTTTGATTCCCAGTCCGGGCACATGCCTGGGTTGCAGACCAGGTCCCCAGTGTGGGGTGTGCAAGAGGCAACCACACATTGATGTTTCTCTCCCTACCTTTCCCTCTCTCTAAAAATAAATAAGTAAAAATCTTTAAAAAAAATGTAAAATACAGTATAAAGATATTTAAAATAAATAAATTGAATTGAGTGAAATTTCTAGAAAATCCTTAATCCTCACCAGGTTGCCAGGAACTAAGTCTGGCACAGGCCCCTAAGAAATCTGTCCTCACCAGACGGGCTGGGGATCCAAATTGCTTACAGGCTTGCACGCAGTTTACCATCCATTAGATCTGCTAATAAGCTAAGCCACTTGGCAGGACTGTGCCCAAGTGCTCCAGCCAGGCCTACGACTACCCAAAGGAGACAGGTGTAAAGCCTTGCTATATGAAAGTGGCATTTCCTCTGGCCCTACCTTAGCACGGACCTGTCCCTAGGTTCTCTCCAGTGGTATCTGAGCTAACCTTCCCAGCTGGAAGAAGGACCTGGACCAGAGACCTGTAGGGCCCAAAGATGACATTAACCCCAGAGACACAAAGTTCAAGGAAGCGGGATCAAGAGGCTCTGATCTCTGGAATATCACTTTAAGGAACATTTGTCTTCATACCCTGCTGTGCCAGATTTAGCCCTGTGACCCCCAGGTTCTCTTGCTAAAAATCTTTTGGACAAACTCATTTATCTTGAGATGTTAGAACATTAAGTCTAATTCATTATAATCTTCTATCCCCCTTTTGGAAAATTGCATTCCATAGCGGAATTACAGGCCTTTCAGGTTCGGGAGGATGGGGGTTGAGCTAAGATCTGCCTGTGGGCAGGGCCAGCGTGGTTGATAGTAAAGCAATTTGGACAGAGCCTATGAGAAGACAACTCCAGGTAGGCATATCGGATCAGATGGGGCAAGTCCTTCAGTCTGCAAGTATCTCCTGAGCACCTCCTGCATGCCCCGTAGTACGCCAGGAGCTGAGAGGCAAACAGAACAGCGAGAGAGGCAGCTTGAGAGTGTAGGAGCAGGCGGAAGAGCATTGGATTTAGCGACAGAAGACTTACCTGGGTTTGAATTTGAGCTCTGTCACTGATGAGCTGTGAGACTGTAGACAAATTGTTGACTTCTCTAAGCCTTCCTTCTAGCTTTCTTTGATTTGGGAGACCAAGCTGAGTGGTTAAAAACTTAAGCTTTGACGACAGACAGACCAAGGTTTGAATTCTAGTTTTGTCTCTCATTAGTGGTGAGCCTTGGGAAAATTCTTTCATCTGCCTGTGCCTCAGTTTCCTCAGCCAGAAAATGGGGACAGCAGTTCTATCCCACATGGTGATTGTAAGAATTAAATATAATAACATATGTGCAATGCTTAGTACAACACTTCAGACAGAATCTCAGTATGTTAATTATTATATTAATCCCTTGTTTCCCCAGGATTAGGTACCAGAAGAGGAGAAGAGAAAATGCTGGGGAACTGGGGGATGGGCATCAGAAAAGAATCTGGGCCAGTGGGAGGATGAGGCCAAACCAGTAGGATTAGGCTCAGGCCCCAGGGACCCTACTCAGAATTACAGTGCAGTTGTACACACAGGTGCCTGGATGAGGGGGCAAGTGGGGGCTGAAATTCAACCTAAACCTCCCACTCTGGACAAGCTTTGCCTGTGCTGGCAGCAGCCTGCACACCGCCAGGCAAGCAATAGGATGAGGCCTGTCCTAAGAGGACAAGGTGGGTCTCAGCGTGTGAGACAGCAGAGGTAGAAGAAGGAAGTCCTGCAGCTTACGGTCTGGCACCAGGCACAGATGGAGCTCCAGGGACAGAACTCAGCTGCAAAAGCCTTGCACGGGAGGGCAGCTCAGTTCCCAGACCGTTGCTGACTGGTAGGAAACGAAGGCAGGCATTCAGGCAACAGGCGGTCAGCAGGCACAAAGCAAAGGGCCTGATCATGGAATGGACTGCAAGGTCTGGCCAAGCCTGGGCACAGAGTTGACTCTATCCTGGGTCACAGAGGATGGGCAATCAGGGACTGAACTTGCTGATAGTGGTGATGAAATGGGCAGGCTGTGAGGGCAGGGAGCTGGGCAGACCTTTACAAACTTTCTTCCAGATCTGATGGCAATCTCATGCCCTTTATAATGTGAGGTTGTGTGGTAGGGTTCACTTCTTTCTTGAGGGGTGACCTCCCAAATGGAATAGTGTCAGAAGCCAGGAGCTATTCCTCCACCCAGAAATATTGGCTTCATGGTTCTCTGTGCTCCTAGTATTACTGTGTCATTTCTTTGGATAACATCAAAGGTCACAAGCTCAGGTGCTACAGGATTCAGGCAGTGGCATAAATGGGAGAGGGAGGCCAGAGGTAATAATAGGGAGCAATAGGGAGTGGTAAGGACTGCGGCACACCAGGGAGTGAATGTTTCCTTTAGGGTGGGCAGCAGCTGCTCAGCTTAACCAATTCTTACCCAATGGGAATATGCAATTAGTGCTTTCAGTGCTTCCAAAATCTAAATTTTTGTGTAAAATCTGCTATTTTTAAATACCAGAAATTAATTAATTAATTTATTAATTAATTAATTTATTTATTTTTAACAAACTCTTGAGGTTATCCTGATGTTGACCAAACCCACAGACATCTGTGGATCACTCATGGCCTCTGGCTTGGAAATTCCTGCCTACAAGATCCCCTGAAGATGCAGCCTGCACCCTACTCCCCAGAAGTTAGTGCTACTCCAGTCCATTCTTTCTTTCTTATTCCAGAAGCTCTGGACTTCTGAAGAAGATGGGAAAGGTGGAAGAGAGTGCAGAGAAAAGAGGCATAATGCTGAGGGCAAACCTCTCAGACTTTATTATTCTGCCCCTCAGGACCTGCTGTGCGCCCTGCCTCCACAAATCACATACAGGGGCTGGGAGATGGGAAGACCGCTCTGAGACCAAGAGGGTCCCATGGTTTTGTTCTGTGTGCTGCGGGCTGGTCACAGACTAGAGGGTCCATGGCTTCCCTCTATGAACCACGTCCTTCCTCTCCCCTCCTTCCTGAACCAGCTTTCGTGGCTTCTTTCACTCTGGTAGTTTTTATAAGATGCATCTTACTGTCTGGGTTTCATTAGTGAGCTATTACTTCTGTCAAGGAGGAAAAATCATCCTCTGCCTTTCAAGGTTCTTCTGGCTGGACTAATAAGCAAATTAACATGAGAGATGAGCAGGAGAAGAATTAAAGTTTAATAACATGGACACCTCCTATATACAAGGGAGAAACCCAGGAGCACTGACAACTTGCCAGAACAGTGGAGGCCATCACTTTAAATACACCCTTACTCACCTAAAGACGAAAGTTGATGGTGGGAGTGGAGAGTCAGTTATTGGGGAATCAGGAAAAGCACGGAAAACAAGGGTAAGATTACCGTGCAGATTTAAGTCCTGTGCCTTCTCCACTGATAGTGAAGGCAGGCCTGGTACAGAGAGGGAAACACCCTTACAGATAGAGATTTTCCCCACAAATATAAATGTCCTTTACAAAGGATAACTTCCACCTGGTTTTCAGAGCCTCTTCCAGGTCTGCTGTTTCTTCAAGATAACCATCCTAAAATAATCAATATCCCAAAGAGGCATATTTTGGGGTGGCAAACTCTGCTCTCCTTCACTTCTAACAACTCAACTTGGATTCCTTCAGTTGTGGTTTTCACCTTGGGCCTAGTGGACTCTGAAGAAACAATGAATGTATCACCCCCCAACCCCCCTACTGGGGAGAGCACAACCCACAGGGCAAGGAGGTGGGGGGGGGCTGTCTAGATATAAAGTCTGGCTTCAAAATAATAAATCATGAGCATTATTATGTAGCTGAGAAATGTGAGATTCAGAGGGACTTAAGTCCCCTGTCAGGGGTCACAGAGGTAGTGAAGAAGGCAGACTCACACCCAGAGTCTCGGCATTTGTTTTATTATACTTTATAGCCAAGTCTACAGACACTGCCTCCCAGATGTCTTCACCCCACCCCTGCCCCCATGGACCTTTCAGTGAGAAAAAGGGTCAGAGGCTGGACTATAGGCCCTGTGCTGGGAGCTCTCTGAAGAATGCACAACAAGGGCAAGATAAGGCCTTTCAGTCTGGCCGATGAGAGGAGATACATGTAGAACATCACAGGAGAGAACAAGAGAGTGTCCACTGTTCCTTCCTTCATTCCACAGGCTTCTGTCGTGTGGCCTGCCCACGCGCTGCCTGATCACCTGACCGGCCCTGGGCCCAGGCATTCAAATGCCCATCAGAAAGTAGCTGCTGGGCAGTTGAGGGGTGTTGTGTTGTATTTGTACTGATATTTTCAAGCCATAAATTGGTTATTTAATGATGGCTGCTTCCTTTCATTAGTGGTTCAAGTAAATCATAAAGGTGTATATGGAGCCTTCGTGCACGTACTTCCTTCAAGTCCCTTCCATGCTTCTAGTGAAGACAGAGCAGCAGCAGCATTTCCTGATGAGCGGCAAGTGCATGTGGAGTGAAGGGTGAGAGCTGCTGCTCTACCCCCCGCCCCAGCAATCTGCATTTCCCTGCCCAGAGTCCCCGTGGCATCAGGCCCAGGGCAGCAATTTCACTGTGCGCATAATTTTTGTTGCCTCTTCCCTCCAGCTCTCACTCGATGACCAACCATCGTGGACTTCTCGGGTCTCCTCGCCTTTCAGTTTCAGCCTGTTGCTAACCAACTGCCCAGGCTTTGTGTCTTTCTTTATTCGAATTCTGGAAAGGGGAAATCTGGTGGAGCAGACTTGCCTTGGGCTCTGGATGTTCTCCCTTTGAAGGTTGAGCCTAGTGAAGGTTCTCGCTACCTCCCTCTTAGGAGGTACTGAGTTGTCAAAGCCTGGGCATTAAAGGAAGTGACAAAAGCTGTGAAGGGATTCAGGGTTAACCTTTAATTTGGGCAGAAAAGAAGCCAACCCATGATGCATTGTATTGAAAAGTTTCAGGGGAGAAACCCCTCACCCCCATAGCTGTCATTTCACCATTATACTTCTAAACAGCGCTGACCCACAGAACACACTGTCACGATGAAGATGCTCTCTGCCTCGACTGTCCAACTTAGCAGCCCCTGGCCACATGTGGCTATTGAGCACTTGAAATTTGGCCAGTGTGATTGAAGAACTAAATATTTTATTTTAATTTAAATCTAAATTTAAATCACCACATGTGCTACTGGTTATCTTATTGGAAAGGGCAGTTCTTGAGGTCTCTTTTAGAATATATATATCTTACTGGGAGGTTCAGACCTTAAGCAATTATCTGCCCAAACCGTAGTTCAGGGAGTGAAAGCTGGGGACAAGGGTGTCAGGAAGATGCATTCCATTTGGCCAGCATGAGGCTTTAGTGTTTTTAATCAAATGCCTAGTTTTATTCCAGGGCCATATGTGCAATTTTCTGAGGCACATTTTGTTTTGACTCCAGCCTCGATAAAAGCCCTTCAGTGGTTCTCAACCTTATTTCATTTGCTTCTTACAGAAGTCCAAGATGGAGACAGATTGAGAATGTTGTGCCCATTTTATAGGTAAGAGAATGAAGGTTCACAGAAGCCCCCAGGAAGGGCCATTCTCTGCCTTTTCTGTCTCACTTAAATAGACACTGGAAGCCACGGGCTTGCATCTGGACCTGGTGTGGCCTTGGCCAGGTCCAGCAGCCCTCTGAGTCTCTTCCCCAGCACTCCATTCTCGTTCTCATTTGAACATCATCTTAATTCATTTTTAATGTGACCCTGCTGCTGTCCTAAGACTTATTTAATTCACCACTCACCCATACGCCTGCCTATCAGACTGGGCTCCCAGCCTTCTTTTGTGCTTCCAAAGTCCTACCATACGTGGGGTCCATCAGCAGATTCAACTGGGTGAACTGGGAGGGAGAGAAGGCAACCCTCTAACTTTACCAGCAACAGAAGCCTGGGCCCCGGCCTTCTCTCCACATCGAACCTGATCCTAGTCCCATCCCAGTTTTCCACTGGCATCACACTGCTTATCTACTGGCTTCTGGAATTTAACACCTGCTTGACCCATGCCCCCTTCCTGAGTGACGGCCTCTCAACCACCGCTGGCCCACTCAGGTTTCCTGTCTCCCTGACCACTGCAGCCCCCACTGAACTCTGTCTGCCCACCCCCCTCTGCTACCCACTGCTTATTTCCCCTGTTGTCACTACTTCATGCATACAATACTATATGACAGTGGCAGAGGAAAGAGACCTGGCCATTGTCCATGGGAGAAGGCAAGAACGTCTAGACCTATACAACAGTTTTATAAGACTTTATTTGAGCCAAATTTTGAGGACATGCCCAGAAGTAAAATCCCAATGGATTGAGAAAATGCTCCAGAAAATGGCAGTTTTGTGCTTATCTTATATATTAGGATCAGAGAAGGAAACTTAAGGAAGGTTACTTGAAATCCACTGGTGGTAAAATTAAGGAGGCTAGAGAAAGCAAAGCAGGCAAATCTCTAGGACTGGATTAAAAGCAAAACGGAGAAACATATTCCTTTTATATCGGTGGGTATACAGGATGGTTAATAATGAACATTTACAGCTCACAGAAGTGCGGGGAGCAAGACAACAGTGAGGGTTCTGTGATCTCACGCTCCAGAGCCTGCAGTTGTGCCTGCGAGGGGTCTAAAAGAGAAAATTACTCTGACATTTCAAAGATGTGTTATCTTAGATGCATGAGAACAGTGGACAGGGCTCACTGAAGGTAAATATTGACCTTTACTAAGGAATCTATGGGTGGGGCCTGTGATGGCCCACCAGGGCCTGCCCGGCTAGAAATGTGTGATCAGATGATCCTGGGTGGTTACTTCTGGTCACTGAATCTGTCAGGCTGCCATATGCTCTACCTCCCCATAGCTTGTCAGGTTTATGATATAGTCCCTTTTTCATTCACACTGCAACAAGGAGGCTGGTCAGGTTGTGCGGCCTTGAGCAAGTAATCTGACCTCTTAGAGTCTCACTTTCTGAAGAAATTACAGTTTTCAGGAGGAGGATTTTTTGAACTGCTTTTCCCAGGAGGGTTCCTCAGAGACTGCTCTAATGGAGGGGAGTGAGGGTGGCGAGTGGATTGAGGCTTTAGGATTTCCCCTACCCACTTGACCAGAGATCTCACCTTGATCTGATTAAGGATGGGGTTCTCAAATGTTGCTGAGAGAGACACAGAGAGAGGGATTTATGATTAGATGATCCAAAGAAACCCTTACAGCTCTAACATGCCAAAGTCTTTTCTCCCCAGTGGACTACAGGCAGAAGGATGACCCCTTTCTCCTGCTTGCTCCGCAGCGTCCCTCTGTGAAAGAGCTCTGGATTCCTAGACAATGAGGCCACACTTCAATCAATGTGATTTGATGAATTAATAACAGAGCAGTTCTCACCAAAACAAACTCTTTAGCTGAAAACAGGAGAGCCAAACCAGGCAGCAACACTAACTCCTTGAGCAAGTCTATATCCACCTTTCCAAGCCTCCAGGAACGTGTCTATAGAAAAGGAGGAAAGGATTTGGAATAGATCTCAAGCTCCTCGCACTTTTTTCATTGGTCCCAGGGACCCTGAAGACACAGCCTCTTCAGCCTATCAGCCCAGGCCTTTCTACAAGCTGATCTATTAACAAACCACAGAAATCCTGCTCCTTATTGTTTCCCCCCCTTTTCTTCCTCTGATATAACAAGGGTCTGGGTGGGGATTCCTCAGCTGGGTGTGGGGTAAGAACAGCTCCTGGGTAGACCAGGAACGGCCCAGTACTGAGCAGGAAGGGCTGACGTCAGAGAGTCTGCTGTGCTTCGGGTGGTTATTTTCGACACCCTGCATACATAGAAAGTTGGGTGAGGCAGCCTGGCACATTGAATGTGTCTCTGTGAAAACTGAAAAAGGAAAATTGAAAAATACACACAAAAAAACAACAACAACAGCCACCTCCTAGTAAGTCAACGCCTCCTTTGCTTGTGAAACGGAGCATGGCCCTGTTTTGGGGAGCTCGAGGCCCTACCTACCTGGATCCCGAGGCTCTGGGAACGCAGAGGGCATTTTCATCCAGCCTTCAGAAGTTTCCTTTTGTGGCATCGTGGTGTTAAAAATATTCCTCCCTGAAGGTGCAACCGCGGTGGAGCAGATGTCCCTGACTGAGCACTTGGGAAGGAGCTATTAAAAGGCACGTAATTAGGTTGTCATCCTGGGGCCTCTGAGCCAGGCTTCCGAAAGCCATCTTTGTTGAAAGTTTTCCAGACGTCAAATATTTGCAGAACCCGATTTACCAAAAAGGCTTTTAATACCCAGCAGGACTGGGCTGTGTGCAGCAAAGGCAAAATGACGCTGTGGGCCAAGGTTGGCCTCAGTCCCCGAGACTCCTTTTTCTGTGTCCTTTCCCCATTGGGGGTCCTAGCCTGGCTCCCTAATTTCCTCTCCCCTCATCCTCCACGCACAGCCTCCCATCACAATTTGCTCTAAGGGAAGGCTTGATCAGTCATTTACCCCTTAGCATGCGGGTAAGCAAGCCACTGAGCACCTTTCCCCTCTCCCGGAATGCAGGATTCGTGCCTGAGCTCTGTACACTTTAGGGAACAAAAGGTTTTGTTTCCGGGCCTTCCTACAGACCCTGAAATTGCACTACAGGCAGCCACCTATTCATCTCTGAATAGGGCCAGCCCTGATTCCAAGCTCCATTCTGCTTTGGAGGCATATCTGTTGCAATTGCTCCCCTATCCTACAGGCTCATCTGTCCATCTCTCTCACCTGTGGTTTATCTAGCTATGCAACTGACATTTATTGAAAGTCTCTGTGGCCAGAAACCTGCGGAGTGGTAAAGAAAGTGATGTGCATCAACAGTCATGATCCTTGTCATCATGGGTGGAGACAGCGTTACCAGAGAAAGACATTCATCAGACACTCACAAAAATCAATGTGAAACAAAGGGGAAGGAAGTACATGGTGCAGTGAGGATGTATCAGAGAAAAAAGTGACCTGTCAGGAAAGTCAAGGAAGGCTTCCCAAATGAAGTGATGACTGAGCTAAAAGCTGGCGGGTGGGCTGGGGTAGGGGGTGAGAAGGGAGGGGTGTGTGTGTGTGTGTGTGTGTGTGTGTGTGTGTGTGTGTGTAAAGGGACATAAGCTCCATGATTGGTTCCTTCAACTGAAGGAAAAGCTTGTGTAAAGGCTGTGGCAGAGCCTGAGAGGAAATAACATTATATTTATGGGACCTCTCCTATTGGACTTTGGGAAACATCAAGGATTGTGGTTAGAAAATAAAAAGGTAGGAGAAATATGAGAATCTGCAACCAGTTTCGGAAACCCTCTGCAGTAGACAAACTTCTTACAGGCAGTAGAGAGATGGCGCTACACACTAATATCAGGCCAGGTTTTCTTTGGTGGCAAAGACAACTGGGCCTGACCTCCTTCTCCTGGAGGCTTTCCCTGGCATTTTGGCCTGCTTTTTACCTGTTAGCAATGTATCATGGCTGTTCCCCCAGGTCAGGAAATATTATTTTATAGTAGAATTGTTCATGGCTACCTAATATTTCAGAGGAGAGAAAGCCACAGTTTCACTCAATGAACCTCCCGTTGTCAGACATTAAGCTTGTTTCCAATGTTTTGAAATCCCAAATAACTCTCATGAATGGACAAGTTGGTATTTGCTTTTTGCCCACTCCTCTGACTTTTGCTTAGGATAAATTTCGCTACATATTGATAAATGTGAGGGTGTTTTATTAAACACAAGTTCTCTTACCTGCTGTCTCTGTACACCCAAGATCTTGGTGCTCTTCCCACTCTGCACAGGGATCCTGCTGGGTTCTCATCCATCAATGGAGTTTGGAGGAAGGGATGGGAGGAGTCTCAGCAGGAAAGAACCTAAGCAGACAGTGGGTAGGTCCTGGGTGTGGGGAGGGGCTAGGGGAGCTCACTTACCCCTACCTTTTTCTCCACCTGATCTAGTGAAGCAAGTCTATCCATGCTGGCGGAGTGCTCTGCCCTGCTGCTCAGCACTGCACTCCACCTGTGAGCGGGAATGGCTAGATCTCCTGCAATGAGCTCTCCGCAGGAACTTTCTCTGGAAAGCTCACAGCCCCAGAAGAAGTGTGGAGCTGCCTAGAATATATGTCAAAAGAAAGACCCCCTGGAGGAGACAAGGCTGAGAAACAGAGCAGTCTGTGGTTTGGAGTTTGTTACAGATGTGTTGTGTAAATCATCCAACCTCTCTAGGCCTCCGTTTTTCCAGCCAACACGTGGAATTAATCCTCTTTATTCCTACTTGACCAGGGGGATGCAAAGCTAAAGTAAATAAATATTTCAACTTAAAATGAGTTAATCAACATGAACATGCATGGGAATACACAGGGAGAAAAGAAACCAAAATTGAATAAGCCATAGCGCGTAAGCGGAGTTTGTGTTTCATTCACTTTGTATTGCCAGTGCCTCAAACTGTGCCTGCACATCCCAGACACTCAACGCCTATTTGTAAAATGAGCAAATAAACACCTAAGCTTCTACCCCATCCCAGACACCATCCTAGATGCTTCCCAGGAATATCCCACTTAGCCCTCACAAACAGCTCTTCACCATAGAGGCAGAGAATACTCCCTTTTTGCAGATATGGGAGCTGAAGCTCAGACTGGTGAAGTAACTTCCAAGCATCATGCAGCCAATGTTGGACAGGATTTGAATTTCAAGATAAGATCTTCTGACCCCATTCCCCCACCTCTTCCCACCTCCGTATACGTTGCAGGAGAAAAGCTGCTGGGATGTATGCTGATGCTACTTTGCATTAAATGAGATCACCCTTGTGGAAAGCTGCGGTGCCCAGCATGCAGTTAGTGCTCTGAGAATGGAATCTATCATATCATACTCCGTTTATTCGTATTTCTTATAACCACGTTCTTAGACTCTCAAGGGCAGGGGTCATTCTTCTCCACAAGGATGAGGAGAGTAGTTGCATGACATACCGATTAACTAAATAGCATTATTTTATGATGATCATAAAGTGGAAGCAGAACTGCTTCCTTTAAAGCAGGGCTTTGTGCTTTGTGCACAAAGCTAGTCTGACCGTGACTTTAATGGGCAGCCAGAGCAGGCTATAACTCTCCAGTGACTCGGAACCCTGGTGGTCAACAAGGAAACGGGGAGATCCGGACACGAAGGGAAAGAGCAGCACCAGCAAACGGAACTCCAGGGCCCCTTCTCCCTCCCTCCACAGACACCCAGCAACCATTCCAACAGCCTCTGGCCATGCCCCCAGGGCTTGCAATCTGATAGGCTCAGTGTATCTGGAGTGGGCGGGGCCTTAGAGAGAACCAGGCTCAATCTTCTGGCTCCACCTTTGTAGTCTAGGACTAGCTGGTGCCGCAGGCGATTTACTCGGGAACTAGAAGTTAGGGTTACGGGAAAACTTCCCTTCCCACCCAGAGGCAATGCAGGAAAAGGGACTTAGCTTAGCCTTTCAGTCTCTAGCTTCGCCCTACATCTGCAAAATGGAATGGTAGTTTCTCTTCCATAGGGTTGTAGAAATTCAATAAAATATAACATGAAAAAGTGGCTAACCCTGGTACCTAACTCATTACAAGAGCTCAAAAAAATCAGTTGCTTCTAGATAGCACTGTGTCCAAGGGCAGCAACTATCTGAATTACAGCTGGCCTGGGTGCCCTGGTCCTTTGAATTGTTCATATAATGATTGTTGAATGAATGAATGAATGAAAGAATGAATGGCTAGAATCCCTACATTAATGCTTCATCTCTTCTGACAAATCTTGCCTGTTTTAGGTCTCTCTCAAAAATCTCTAGAAGGTTTAACATACCTATTTTTTCCCCTTCAACCTCCACCCCTTCCCAAAGGCCCTGGGGTCAACATGAAGGCCTGAGAAGGAAAAAGGACAACGTTCATAACAATGGCAAATTCATGGAGTTGCCAGCCCCTCCTGGCTGCTTGCATCCTAATTTTGTACCTTCTTGCTCCAGTATGCTATGACAGCCAGCTTTTACCCACTCCAGGCTGTATGGAGGATATTAAAGATAGCCTCAGACCACCAGTGAGGATTTGAGAGGGGCTGAGTTGCCCTTAGGGGTGAAGTGATATAATCTACTTAGAATTGGGGAGGGAATAATTTAGAGGAGTGGTTAGAATCTGGGCCTTAAGGTCAGAGCTCAGAAGTTAACTGGAGCCCTGGCTGGTGTGGCTCAGTGGATTGAACCCTGGTCTGCAAACCAAATGGTTGGGGGTTTGGTTCCCAGTCAGGGCACATGCCTGGGTTGCAGGCCAATGTTACTCTCCCTCTTTCTCCCTCCCTGTCCTTCTCTCTAAAAATAAATAAATAAAATATCTTTTAAAAAAGAAGAAGTCAACTGGAGCTAGGATTTGATAATTAGTTACCATTACATTTCTAAAGGAGAAATGGAGAGCTGCTAGTAGCCAGATACATTTGGAGACCATCACTTTAAGCTGAAGTTCAAAATATTTTATTCCAGGGACCTGCTTTATTCCTAATGGGGAGCGAGAGAATTCCCTAACTGGTGCCTCAATGGGCCTGGGTGTTCCTGCACACAGAGCAGGTTGAGCATCTACTGCACACCAGGTGTAGAGTCCAGCATAGAGGTCCCAAAGGTGTTGAGGACAGAGCCCCTTTTAACAAAGCTGAGGAGACCAGGATGTGAATGACCTGGTCTGGGCCCATTTCTGTCACAGCCAAGTGACTTTGGGGAAACCTGGATCTCAGCCTCAACTTTTCTATCTGCAACTGGACCTAACCTCAGAGAGCTGTTTGGGAAACCTTGAATGATCATGGAAAGAAAGGACTTTGAAGTCAGTGTGTTTTCTGGCAATGCAAGCTGTTCCAAAGTGAACTACAAGGTAAAGTCTGGGCTCCTTACCCTCAGCAAAGGCTGATGGTTCTCCTTTCCTCCATGAAGTCCCAGGTTTTCCTGTTCTTGTCATACTGACCCAGTCCTTCCCAAGACCATTTCCAGCAAGGACTTATGCCTCCAAACAGGAACTGACAAAGAAGCAACTCACAACAAAAGCTTTCCAGTTTCCTAGTACTACACACACACTCACCAGCCAGCCCTGGAGCTGCAGCATGACCAATCCTATGAGTCACTTGAATAAAGTATGGTCTCAACAAGTATTTATCAAATGAATGAATGAAAGAGGGAATGGGTGAGTGAGTGGCTCCATGAATGGTAAGACACGCCCTTGGAGAATGAGACTGCTTCCTAATCCAGGATGCTGAGTACTCACAAAGAAAGTCATTTGGGACTTTTCTAGTGAGAGCTCCATGACAGAACCACACCCTGGACTTTTCCTCACGCTGCATGTTTCTTCTTTTCTTTCCAACTTCATTGTAGGGAGCTGTATCCTAGATTCCATCGGGATTACATATGCTAGACTCTACATCTGGTATGCAGTAGATGCTCAACAAATGTTAAATGAACTGAAGAGGGAGATGGAACGATAAACACTTGGGCCCTGCTTTCCAAAGGTTTACAATAACAGGAGGGAAAAGATAGGTACAAAAGTACTACATGACAAAGAAAGGGCCATGGAGCACATGCTATACGAGGTCAGAGACAGGAAAACTTACTGTGGGCTGAAGAAGTCAGGAAACACTTTCTGGAGGAAGGAAGTCGGGTTTGAGGCTGGATCCTGAATGAGGAGAAAGATTTGGAGGCAGGGGAGAAGGTGCTGCTGATAGGGAAAAGAGGGATGACTCCCAGGAAGAAGGCCACTTCAAGTTACTTTCAGAAGACTCGAGTAGATTTAGTGTAGCCAGAGAGCAGATCCAAGCAGAAGAGTGTGCCTGTAGGAGTAGGCTGGGGTAAGACTGTACAGAGCTTTAATGCTCAAAGAAGGGATTTGGACCAGGCAGCTAGTGAGGACTTTTGAGCAGTGGCAGAAAGTGAAAGAAATGCTGAGAGTTGTGGGAAGATGGCTGGAGGGGAGAGAAACGAGCAAGGGGAGAGAAACGAGCAAGGTGAGTGTGACAAGGTAATGTGCCAGCTCAGGGCTGGCCAGGGCTGGGTCTTAGGCTAACAGGCCCCTTCATTTCTTTCATTCATTCGTTTACTCACATATGGATTGGCCCCCACCACATGCCAGGCCCTGCAGAATTAAACATTGCATAAGCCTTCCCTCTTTTCCCAGGGCCTTGGGCTCTACTCTTATCCCCGACCGGGGAGTCCAGTCCTGAGGCTTGAAGTCAGACAGCCCTTGCCAAGGGCGAGGTTCAGGGATGAATCTGCTTAGACCTCTCACCTGCGGCTTCTTTCTACAAAACCTCTAACCCTCCCGGTCCCGGGTCCAAGGCCCACGTCCTCCCGAACATGACCACCACCCTTCCCTAGTGGCCACACCTGGAAGGCAAGGAACTGCAGGAGGAGAGGGTTGGCCTACGAAGGGTGTGGCGCATCGGGACTGCTTGGGGGCCAGGGACTAGGTTAACCGGAAAGGGCTGTGGCCAAGGCCAGGGAAGGGGGTCTGACGGCGGCTAAGGAATAGCCTAGAACGGCTCTTCCTGACCCCGCCCACGGGCCCTCAGAGGCTGGGCCAGCAATCTGCCCGTGGGGCGCAAGGCTAGCCGGGCTGGAAGAGGATGGGCCTGGGGGGCGGGGCGGGGCTCAGGGCTCCGGGCTCGGGGTTCCGGGCTCGGGTTCTCTGCGCCCTCTGCCGTACGCCGGCCTCCACTGCACCGCGGGGCGCGGAACCAGGCGATGGGCACGCCCCTGAAAGCCCGCTGCCTGCGGCATCCCCGTCTTAGTGGGTGTTCTCTAAATTCCTCCCTGGGAGATGGGAGGAGGACATAGAAGATTTTTTTTTGTAATAAGAATAGAGGCTCTCCTGGAAGTCCCCTCCCCTAAGGCACTTTCGGTGCTGCCTTCTCTGAAAATCCATTAGAGATCTTTGTAGGGATAGCAATGGAGGGGTGGAGAGATGCCATCTTCAAGGATATTTTAATTTGGATATTTCAACATTGCGGATATACCATATGTGCCTGGGAAGGAAAGTATTTCATTCCTTCTCTCAGGCAAGCTTTTATTAGTGCTCATTTGGCCACCCTGAAGGTGACTCAGAGCTAGAGTGCTAGAGTGGCGAAAGGCTAGTTTTTCCTGCCATGCTTTGGCTTATATTAGTCACTGGAAAACTGAAATTCCCTCCTCCAGGAAGTCTGCCTTGACTTTTGGGGTGAACTGTTACAGGAAAGGTCAGTCTCTCTCAGCGAGCTAGGGTCTCTTTATTTCCCATGAGTTTTGTGTGGTCTCTCCAGGTTCATTCAGTGCCATGGGCAGAAAATCCTCATTAGGTGGGGCCCTTCTCTAAGGAAGAAGAAAGAGAAGGAGAACAACGGTTAAAGAGAGCAGACAATGCCATTTCACATTCAATCAAGGACAAGCGCACATCGTCTTCCAAGGCCACTTGCATCTGGTCCCACATTACCTCTGCCCTCAGTGAGCACCCACCATGAATAGTCTGTTTCCTAAAGTGTAGCCAGGAGGTCATGTCAGATCATAAATGCTCTAAAATTCAAGTTAGATTGTCTCTCCTCTCCTCAAATCCTTGCAGTGGCTCTCATTTCACTTGGAGCAAAGCTCAAGCTTCTACATTGGCCTGGAGGCTGAGTTCTCTGGCCCCTGCTACTCATTCCTTGGAGCTCCTCTTCTGCAGCTCTTCCTGTCACTCACCACTCTGACCACATCAGCTACCTCTCTGGTGTCGCTTGAACACACCAGACACACTCCCACCTCTGGACTTTTGCACTTACCGTTCCCACTGTCTGAAAGGCTGTGTCCCCAGATACCCACATGACCCATTCCCTCACCTCCTTCAGGTCTCTATTTAAATGTCACATTATCAAGAGAGCCTTTCCCTGACCATCTTGTCTCAAATAACACCCTTCATCATTCTCTGTGCCCTTAGCCACCTTGATTTTCTTCTGGCATTTATCATTACCTGGCATATTATTTATTTTGTTTATTTGTATGTTGTCTGCCTCTCCAACAAGAACACAAGCTCCAGGAGAACAGAGAGCTTCATCAGTCTTGTTCACTGTCCAGCACCTAGAAAACAGTCTGGCACATAGTCAGTGCTCAATAAATTTGTTAAATGACTGAATGAATGTGCCGGGCACTAAGCCAAGTACTGGGACAGACCATGAATAAACCTGGGCTCTTGCCCTTGAAGAACAGACTGGCAGACAGGCAAGTGATTACAGGGCAGAGTGATGAGTGTTGTTGCTAAGTTCAGATGTATATAAAGTCGACATGAAGGCTCAAGGGACGAAATAATTCACTCTGCCTGAAAATAAAAGGAAAGCATAAGTATGATGTCACCAGGTAGAGGTGAAAGGGAAAAGATATTTTAAACAGAGAAAAGAGCAAAAGCAAAGTCACAGGGGCCTGGATAATTTTGACTTGTTCAGGTAGTGGCAAGTAGGCTGGCCTGGCCTAAGTGCAGGATGCATAGCAGGTGTAGCAAGAGATTAGTTTGGGAAAATGGATTTTGGACACATTATGAAGGGGCTTGTTAGTATGATGACAACTGACTCTCTAAATTTCAGATCTGTACCCAGCCAATAGAGACATTTTAAGGCAAAGAGTCTGCTTCTAACCCCAGACATGGCACATGGGAGCAGCCATAGCCTGCTGCCTGGGAAAGGCCTGGGAACACTGTGTGGTGTCCCCAGGAGGTCAAGCTAGTGCCCAAACACCTACAGGAGCAAGCTGGCAGCTCTGCAGGATCCTCGATAGGGACCCTGCCCAGCTCTATGGGGCCTGAGAGCCCTGGTCCACATCTCTGCAGCCTGATTTCCAAGAGTCCAAGTTGCCAAATGCCCTTATTTTGCAATCTGACTCAAAAAGGTGGGGAGTGGAAAAATTTTAGACAGCAGCCACCAAGGGATCTTGGCTTAATATAACTGGTGATCTGAGAGACTACAGAGGCAGAAAACAATTTCCTTCTTGGACTGAGGGGCCAAGAGGGCCTCTCACAGCTGATTCAATATAAAGACTTTTCCTTCAAGCAGAGAGAGAGCATTTGTATGTTTGCAGGACAAGAACTTTCTTGTCTTTCACTTCCTCCTTGGCTATGCCACTCTTCCCTCCCCTCTTTCTCCTGCCCACTCTGCCCTTGATCTTTCTCCTCTTGGCTTGTCCTTTCTTTGCTCTTTCTCTTTTCCCACTTCTTCTTCTACCCTGCCCAGTTCCCTGCTCTCCTCTCCTTTCCTCTTCTCCTTTTCTCTATTCCTTCAGCCTAAGCACAAGACAGATATTTAAAACTTAAAGAACACTTTTTGAAAATGTAAAGTCATGACTCTTATGCAAATGTAAAATGAACACATGCCTTTGACTTCATTTAACTCATTGATTAGTGAGGGAACCAGTAAGATGTTATAGCCAGTTCACCAGAGAACCCAAAACACAGACACATAAGTAGGCAATCAAGGATGCAGGAAGGAAGATGCAAAACTGGCATCTTCACTTGCGTCCCTATGACAGAGATGCAGCATCGTCAATGACAATAAAGGCCATAAATCCCTGTAGAATCAGACCACTCACTGTAGACAACCCCCAATGTTCCATTGAAAGGGTGTCCAAGGATCTTTGCCCATGTCAAAATCTTTCACAATTTTGCTTGACAAGACCTGAGAAGAGTACAGGAGAGATTGGTGGGAGCAAGTTTAATTTTTATAAGTCTCCAAACAGGTCTCTGTTTAAATATGGGAACTGATTGTGGCCCAGAGGCTCACTCCCAGGGCGGGAGGAGGAGGGTAAGAACGGTCACTAGCTCTGATCAGATCTCTTGGTGATGGGGCAAACGACTGTCGGCCAGCACTTTGTAAACCATTCTTCTTCTCCTGCCATCACCCTGTGGCCTTGGAGACACAGAGGAAGTCAAGGCAAGGCTGGGGGAAACCTGCCCTCCATGTGACCAGAATAATGGAGGCCCTGGGTGTGAAAGTGGCCACAAGCCTCCTAGAGTCAGTCTTGCCAATTTGTCCCTGGCATTTGGCTCTTTCCCTAGAAGACACCTTTCAGGACCACCTCACCAGACTTTCAGGCTTGTCTTCCAGGTCTGTGGCAGCCACCCACTACCCACCACTGGACCCTGCTCAGTGGGACCCTATTGCCCACTCCTGGACCCCATCCAACTTTTCAACATCTCTCCCAAGGTTTGGCCTTCCTGCACCTCTGCAGTTACCTGGAGAATAACCAGGAACATTTCCAAGGTGCACCTTCTGACAAGCTATTTGAGCTTTGGAGTATGAAGCAGCCAGTGAAAGTTCCCTAAAAGCAGAGTACTGGGCCATGGGTGATGGGCTCCTGCTGATGCTGAGGTGAGGGAGCATAGCATGAGGAAGACATGATTTCTGACCTCAGAGAATTTCTAACCTAGCCTGGAAGGTCAAATACCAAATACCCAAGAGGCCCCAGCAGCTGGTAGCCAGAGGCAAAGCGTGAGGAGAGAGAAATATTGGGGATGGAGAGGGAGATGACAAATTCTTATAGAACTCCTCATCCCCCTGAAAGAAAAGGCAACTACTCTCCTCCCCTGCACTGGGAACAAGTGTCCTGAACTTCATCTCCCTGTAGAGAGGGCCTCAGGCTGGACCTCAGTCCCAAAGCCCCACCCCCAACTCTTTGTTCCCACCTTGCAAAAGAGAATTGTTTAGCCTAACGGTAGATGCCCCAGGTGGGTAATCAAAGGATTGGAAAGGGTTCTAGGATGCAGGGGTAGGGCAGGTGATTGCACCTGTTCCACCAAACAAGGTGCGTTGAGGCCGTGCTTAGGAACCAATGCTAGGTATACAGGTTTGGTTCTTTTGGCTACTCCAGTAGCTGTGCAATTCAGAGCAAGTACATTTTCAGCTCATCTGTCAACAACAGGGTTGTACTTCCTGATTTATTTAATATTTTTTATTGTGGCAAAACATGCATACTATAAAACTTACCATTTTAAGCATTTTAAGTGTAAGTTCAGTGGCATTAAGTACTTTTACATTGTTGGGCAACCATTACCACTACTCATCTCCAAAAATTTTCACCATCCCAAATGGAAATTCCATAGTCATTTAAACAGTTACTCCCATTACCACCCTCACCCCACTCCCTGGTCACCACCACTCTATTCTGTCTCCGCAGATCTGACTACTCTACATACCGCATAAAGTGGAATCATACAATATTTGTCCTTTTGTGTCTGGCTGATTTCACTTCACATAATGTCTTCAAGGTTCGTCCATGTTGTAGCATATGTCCAAATTTCATTGCTTTGTAGGACTAAATAATATTCAGTTGTATGGAAATACCAAATTTTGTTTATCCATTCATCCACTAATGGACAGTTGAATCGTTTCCACCTTTGGCTATTGTGAATAATGCTGCTATGAACACGGGTGTGCAAATATCTCTTCCATTCCCTGCTTTCAGTTCTTTTGTATGCATGCCAGAACCGGGAGTGCTAAATCAAATGGTAATTCTACATTTAATTTTCTTGAGGAGCCACCAACGGTTTTCCAAAGTGGCTGTTCCACTGCTCTATCCCCACCAGTAATACGCAAAGATTCCAGTTTCTCCATGTCCACACCAACACTTGTTTGTTGTTTTCTGATGGCAGCCATCCTAATGGATGTGAAGTGACAGCTCATTGTGATTTTGATTTTCATTTCCCTCCTGTGTAGCGATGTTGAGCATCTTTTCACGTACGTATTGGCCATTTGTATATCTTCTTCAGAGAAATGTCTGTTCAGGTCCTTTGCACATTTTTGAATTGGGTTGTTTGGCTTTTGTTGTTGAGTTTTAGGACTTCTCTCTATATTGTGGATATTAATCCCTTATCAGATATGGGATTTTCAAATATTTTCTCCCATTCTGCAGGTTGCCTTTCTACTCTTTTGATAGTTTCCTTTGACACACAAACTTTTTAATTTTGGTAAAGTCCAGTTTATTTGTTCTTCTATTGCCTGTGCCTTTGATACTATGTCTGAGAAATTATTGCCAATCCAATGTCCTGAAGCTTTTCACTTATGTTTTCTTCTAAAAGTTTTATAGTTTTAACTCTTATGTTCATGTTTGATTCATTTTGAGTTAATTTTTGTATATGCTGTTAGATAAGAGTCCAATTCATTGTTTGCATGTGGCTATTCTGTTTTCCTGGCAGCATTGGTTGAATCACTGTGTTGCCAGTAAAGGGACCAAGTTGGAGCAGGCCTACCTAAGGCCATCCAGTAGTATGTGGGTTCTTGACTTCGTGCAGGTAAGATTTCACAACAGGAAGAAGTGAGCCAAGGCTGGGCTGCTGCCAGCTCACTGGAGAGTCAGAGAAAAGGGAGCCTTGGGGACAGGTTCAGGGGTTTAACCCCAGGACAAGCTGCTGCTGCCCATTGCTCCCCTGGTTGCAAGTCTTGTGGGGACCTTTAAGGCAGCAGTCCCCAACCTTTTTGGCACCAGGGACCAGTTTCATGGAAGACAATTTTTCCATGGACCAAGGTTGTGAGGATGGTTTCAGTATGATTCAAGAGCATTACATTCAAGCTCCACCTCCTACTGTGTAGCCCAGTTCCTAACAGGCCTGGACTGGTACTGGTCCACGGCCTGGAAGTTGGAGACTCCTGCTTAGGGTTTAGGAGATGTGTGTCTGTGAGGTAAGATGAGGGGGAAGGGAAAGGCACAGACATGCTCCTGGGAGGGAGGGAGAGCTCATGCTGGGTCCTTCGTTTTTGAAGACCTGTAAATGTTGGGAGTCTAGGGGAGGATCTCAGTGGAATATGCATCAACTTTTCCAGGTGTGCCCTGCTGATTGGTCAGCACCAGGGCAGGGGTCATTAGTCATCACATCTGGTCCTGGTATCCCCTGCCTGGTTTTGCTGCTTTTCTGAGCCTAGATCTAAAATACAACTGAGGCCTAGATGTTATCACCAGGAAGGAAAGGTCAGGGGGTCTAAACAGCATGACCAGCAACATGCCAGGGGAGGAAAGGCTACCCTGGGGGCAAAGTCCACCGCCAGTTCCTGCACTGATAGGCACCCAGGGCTTTCTGTATCTGGCTGTAAATTGCTTGGCCAGTTTGTTCAGCTTTCTTTCTCAGTTTCCTCATTCCACTTGCCAAGCAATTTTCCTAACTTCTTACTATCTTGTCTCAACTGACTTTTCGGATCCTGTATCAGTTAGGAATTTTGTTCAACTTTAAGAAATAGAAACAGATTACAATAACTTAAACACACAAGTTTTTAAACAGGGAGGCTGTTTTCAGCGCTATGAGGTCTCCATGGGGATCCAGACTCCTTCTATCTTTCTCTCCCACCACACATGGCTTCCATTCTAGGTTCACCGAGGCTTCTGGAACTCGTGCCAAACATGTGAATTCCAGGCAGCAGAAAGGAGGAAAGGAGGAGGGGTAGAAGAATGTCATTCCCTCTAAGAAGCCTAAATCTTAAACACTTCCATTCAAACCTCTTTAGCCAAAACTTAGTCATTTAAGGGAGCAAATTTTGCCACCCCAAAGTATGTCTCTTTGACATAAGGATTATTTTAGGCTGGTTATATATTTTTTAAAGATTTTATTTATTTACTTTTAGGGAGAGGGGAAGGGGGAGTGAAAGAGAGGGAGAGAAACACCTGTGCGTGAAAGATACACATTGATGTCTCAAGAGATCAGTTGCCTCTCACATGTCCCCCAACTGGGGACCTGGCTTGCAACCCAGGCATGTGCCCTGACTGGGAACTGAACTGGTGACCTTTAGGTCTGCAGGCTGGCATTCAATCCCCTGAACCACACCAGTCAGGGCTAATTTATTTTTATTTTTATTTTTATTTTTTATCCTTACCCAAGGACATTTTTTTATTGCTTTTTAGAGAGAGAAGAAGAGAGAATGAGAGAGAAAAAGTGAAAGAGAGAGGAAGAGAGAAACATCACTGTGAGAGAAACATCTACCAGTTGCCTCCCACATGCCCCCCAATTGAGGGTTGCACCCACAACCCATCCCTGTCCCCTAACCAGGGATTGAATATGCAACCTTTCAGTCTATGGGACAATGCTCCAACCAACTGAGCCACTGCCCAGGACCAGGCTGATTATTTTTAAGAAACAGAAGTTTTTCTTTTCTTTAAAAGATTTTATTTATTTATTTTTATTTTTTAAAACATTTTATTTATTTATCTTTAGAGGGGAAGGGAAGAAGAGAGGGAGAGAAATATCAATGTATGGTTGCCTCTGGTGCATCCCTTGCCGGGAACTGGCCTGCAACCCAGGCATGCGCCCTGACTGGGAATTGAACCACGACCCTTTGGTTCACAGGCCCTCGCTCAATCCACTGAGCTACACCAGCCAAGGCTAGAAATTTTTCTTTTTATCTCCCCCTTTACTGCCTAACAGAATTTAGATAGAGGACCCATAGAAGGAAGAGAGCTATTGTCTGAAATAACTAAAGAATGTGGGGGAGCTGTGGTGGACTGGGAAAGCTGAGCAAGGCCTGGAGATCAAAGTCCTCTCTGTGACTCATTGTCAACCAGTGGCAAGGCAAACCTTTGTTCACCAAACCTTGGCTCTCCCCATCTCCCTGTGTATTGTCTTCCTTCCATTTGAAGCATCAGACCCCCACCCTCTTCTCCTTAACTCAGGAAAACAAAAAGTGCCGGTCACCTGTCTTGGACCCTCTTGTGTCTGTGAGGCCCCTGTATGTATATAATTAAATTTGTTTTCTTCTGTTAATCTGTTGAAGGGACCAAAGTTTTGCCACCTGAAGCTGCCATTTTGGGATATTAATTTGAAGCTGTTTATTAAGAAACTAGACTCCGAAGAAACTTCAACCCTCCCTGCCTTTCGTGCCCAGGAGATTCAGACAGAGACACCTGCTTCAGGAAGGAGATTTAAGGATGCAGCCTTAGCCTAATTTGGATTGAGTATGGAATGTAAGAGGGCTTCAGGCCAGTTCCTGTTAGCTAGATACCCGCAGTGTACCAGTGTTTCTGAGTCTCCCAGCAAGGATTTTCCTGCCACATCTGTTGCGTTCTTCTTCAACTTCCTGTAAATCTCCCATTTGCACTTCTGAAATCTAATAACCCAGCCCTGGCTACTGTGGCTCAGTGGATAGGGTGCTGGCCTGTGAACCAAAGGGTGACCGGTTCGATTCCCAGTCAGGGCATATGCCTGGGTTGACCTACAAGAGGCAACTGATTCATGTATCTCTCGCACATCAATGTTTCTCTCCCTCTCTTTCTCCCTCCCTTACTCTCTCTCTAAAAATAAATAAAGTCTTTTTTAAAAAAATTCAGTAACCCATTTCCTACCCCACCCCCCAGTCCAAAAATGTCTTATATACCCAATGTTGCCTCGCTGTCATTGGAATTTTCATGATTATGTGAATTTCCCATACACATGCTAAACTTTGATTTCTCCTATTAATCTATCTCTGTTAATTTGATGGTTAGCCCAACCAAAAGATGTTAGAAGGTGGGAGAAAAAGTATTAATATTTTTTTAGCCCCCACACTATCCTAAATTAATTACTAAACTACTCAAAGAACCTAGAAGGGCAGAGAAATTTTTTTTCATCCCCCACAGTCACAAAGCTGCAAAGAAGTCTGGGGAGTATAGACTTTCCTATGGGTACATTGCCATTCCAAATAAAATCAGGTGATTCTTACCTAGGAGGAAAAGGGAAAGGAATGCTGGATTTGTAACTTGCAGCCGCTGCCTCAGACAGCTCATATGTCTGAAATTCTGTGGCAATCTGTGTCTTGGAGAAGAAAATGAAAAAATGGTTGCGAAGTGCTTAGCTAAATGCCTTGCTGAGGTTATGCGCTCTAAAAGTGTCAGTGATCATTATTTTCTTATTACTCTTTGATCTCAGGTAAGCTTCTTCTTATACCCATGCAAAACAGACAGTTCTTCATGATGTGATTAACAGACTTCAGAGGTAAAAACTGCCTCCCAAATATCTCCCACACCAGTTCCTCAGATACAGTACTAGTGTGCCAAGTCTCTGTTTCTTTCTCTTGAGGTCTTATTTTCAATCCAAAGGGAATGAGGCAGGTGAAAAATGGGTAGATTTAAGAACAACACATTCAGCTACCCTTTGCCTCAATCTGTCTGATGTTTTTCTGCCAGGCTCCTGGGAGAGCTAGGAAGAAGCTACAAGAGTGACATTTTTGCCCAGCTACTGGCTAAGATCCAGCTCCCAGGGAATGGGGGTGAGGAGGAGGGAAGGGTCATATGCAGCCCAGAGAGTACAGGCTGAGAGTATACGGGCTAGTTGGCTGCCTTTTATGTGGGCAGGGATGGAACATTTAAAGTGGTGGAAGGTATGCTTTGCCCCTCCCGATTCCTCACCTGAACACACTGTCAGGCACAGCCCAATTAATTGCAGTGAAACAGGGCAGGCTGGGAAAACCTGGGATCTGAACCAGAACCACCTGTCGGTGTGCAGATACTGCAGAACCTAAGCAGAGTGCCAAAAGATGTGGCCAAGTCCAGGGAGAGGTCTGCAGTGTGGTTCCAGAGACCTGGGGGCACTCAGAAGTCAGCTCGAGTGATCTGTTAGAGGTAGCAGGGCCTCAGGGCTGCAAATTCCTTCCTGGGGAGACTTTTCAGACCCCCGTCCTTGGGTCAAGGTGCCAGCGGGCACACACCACCAGGGAGAGGAGTGGAGCTGGGACCTCATGTCAGAAACCAGGCCACAGGGGGCCCATTTAGTAATGAAAGAGGGGGCTCAATGTCAGCCCAAGTAGATGTGATACTCAGAATACTGAATCACCAGTATGGCTAGACTCCCAACAGTCAGGGCAGACACAAGCCTTAGAAGTGAAGCAGGTCCTTTTTAGTTGGCCAAGGGTCAACCCTTTATTTTGTGGACCATAGGAAGGTCCTGAGAGGTGTGACAGAGGGCTAAGGGGTCTGGGCTGGTAAAGAGCATTCAGAGGACATGAGGCTGTAGCTATTTACCCACCAATAGGGACATAGTTAGGTATTTTAACCACTGATAAAACTGAATTACTTCTCCAACATGGATGGCTCTGCATCTGTGCGACATCTCTGCGGTGGGCAGCGCGGTGGCTGCTGGGGGGCCCCCTTGGGCCCCACAATGCGGATGCTGCAGCTGCCTCTGTGGCAAGCTTCTATTCCAAGGACAACGAAGGCAGCCTGCTCCACTCTCTCTTTGTGCACAGCAAGGTGGGTCCCCAGAAGGATGCCTACTCCACTCTGCTGCCCAAGAAGGAGATCAGCAACCTCTAGAAAATCCATTTTCACAATGTGAAGCCCAACTGCCTGGATGCCTACAGCAGCCTGACCGAGGCCATGCTGTCCAAGTTTCACCTGGATACGGACCGCCCCTGCTCGTTCATGGGCACCTGGAACTCATGCTGTGAGGAGCTGGAGCAGGTGGTGCACCTCTGGTGATTCTCAGGTGGCTGCCCAGCCCTCATGCACTGCCAAACAAGCTCAAAAAGAACAAGGAGTACCTGGAGTCCCAAAAGGAGCAGAGCCAGATGTCGCTGTCTGGGAGAAAGCAGATGCTCCTCGAGTTCGGCTTCTGGAATGAGCCACAGCCCATAGCGGCCCCAACACCTATGGATTGAGGGCATACAAGCTCAAGCCAGGAACCACGATCGAGTTGGGGAACAACTGGGCTGAGGCCATCAAGTACCAGCAGGAGAGCCAGGAGGCAGTGGGCAGCTTCTTCTCACAGATGGGAGAGCTCTGTGTTATGCAACTTCTCTGGGCCTATAAAGACCTGCCATCTTGGGGGGAGACTAGATATGCTACTTGGAGGAAGAAAGGTTAGAATGAAAATGTCCACCACACAGTCCCCCTGATGTGGCACGTTGAATCTCAGATCATGATCCCTTTGAAGATCTTGCCTCTCCAGTGCTGCTGCTGCCTCCCCCTCACTCCCCGTCTACCTCAGGGCAGCCACGGACAGTGGAGCTCCCGGTCCTGTTGTCTTGGTTTTCTCTCAGATCTGGAAGGACTCGGGACTAGTGCTCAGCTCAGAGAATGAGAAACTGAAGGATGGCAGGGTTCTGAGGACTTGCAGCTCTGCCCAGATGCCTCCCACCTTCCCCACCCACTCCTTATCCGGTGCTGGAAGCAGTCTTTAATTTCTCTGAATGAAGAACAGCAACCTTTTATGTCTTCCCACGTTTCCCCCTAAGATTCCTCATCTCAAGGCCATCATTCCCCAATTATCAATATGGAAATCCTCAGTTTAGCTTTAGTTGCAAAAAGGTCATGTGTCTAGTAGTTAGAGGTGGATAGGAAGGGAAGAGGTTAAACCAGGGCAGGCTCTCAGGAATTCCCTGGTCTCCACTGGGCCACCCACATAATAGACAGTCTGAACCAAGCCCCTCCCCCTGGGGAAAAGCCTAGAACTGCCACAAGAAGTAAAGGAAAACCCTAAAGTTACCCAAGTCAGCAAGAGGCCCAACTAATTCACCCAGAAAGGCTGGGAAAAGGGAACTGGAAAGGATCTGGGGGTCAGGAAACAGAATGGAACAGAAACAAGAACCCAGAAGGTAGAACTTAGAATTCAGAACTTGGGTTTGGAATGCAGAATTTGGATTAGAGAATGGGGAAGACAGAACGGAGATGACAGAAGACCACTTGGGAGGGGTTCCTGCCTCAAGACAGTTGGAAAGAGGCTCATCTGTTTTCCTCTACATAATGAGGTTGAAAACTTGAATGTATAGTTCCAGCCCCTGTGCAAGGGGAGCCTCCTGCCCTCCCTTTTCCTTCCTTAGGCAAAGATAGGTGCCAGGGCCTGTATGTCCCTCACCCTGCATCCCTTTTCTCCCTCTTCACATTCTATCAGCACAACCCTCATTCTACTGGGCCACTGTGGAATGGGGTCAGTGACTTTGGGGACCTCTTTAGTGACACCCCCCCCACACACACCTCATGAAGCTCTGGGTAGTTTGATTTTGTCTCCATTTCAGGAAAACTTGTGCTGGAGTTGCTAATGGAACCAGTTAAATGTTTACTATTAAAAAAAAAACTGAAGCCATTAATTAGTGATAGAGTGTCAGCCCTGGGCCCAGGGGGACAGTGTGGCTTGAGGCTTCTTTCTGCCTTTCTCGCATTCCAGCATCATTGGGTGGACTGGGTCAGAGCAAAGCCTGTCCAGGGCACAGCAGGCTCTTTACACACACACAGGTGCACCCTTGCCCCACTTTATCGGACCCTACCAGTGTAGGGGTTTTGAATGGACCTTCAGGAGTTCTGCCTTACCTGAATTGGTGCTCTAACTGAGGCACAGAGGTAGGTGTGGGCGCACCTGAGGCTGGTGCTTGCTGGAGGCACATGAGCCACAGGGAACCAAAGGTTGACTGCTGAGGCAAGGTCAGCCTGAGGGACAGTTTTTTGGGAGAAAGCCAACAGCACGAACAGGGACTGTGGGACAGGTGCCAGTGTCTAGGGACTTCCTGGATGTGTGAGGGGTGCAAAGCCTTTGGCCAAGTCTGGGGTAAAGGATTTATTTAGGCCTGACCTCTTGTCAGTGCTGCAAGACCCTTAGGAGAGCTAGGAAGGAGCCACAAGAGTCCCTGTTGGCCAAGTCTAAGGCCAACTCATTCTGCCAGCAGTGAGCAAACATAGCCTCTTCCTACTTGGAAACATAAATGACAACCAAAGAAGTTCACCGATAGCAGATTCCTGATGGACAATTAGGTGACACTCAGGAATTCGAGACTTGTATTCAAGGGCACGTGGTGGAAAGGAATCTACATGGGGCTCAAGGAGCTCCATTTTAAGCTGAGGTTGTCATTCTTCAACCCTGAACTAAAGGCTTTGGCTTGAGGCCTTGCAAGGATTTCTGGGGTAGAGATCATCTTCAGAGGAAGAGCTGGTCCTAAGTGGGCCAACAAACATTCAGACAGAGGCTGCTCAGTGTATATCATGGTAGGATCCAGCTTCAGTATGTGGGAGGGCTTCTGAAGACTTCCAGTCCAGAAGATACATAGAAGAAAGGTTGTTTGAGCCTTGGCCTGAACCCAAAGAGGCTCAGCCCTCAGGCATACATCAAATCTGGAAGCCAGAGGCAGAATTATCTTGAAGCTAAAGAAGCTTCAGGGTCTTCAACTTGTATGGGCCCCTTCTAAGAACTTGGAGAGGCCCAAGGCACATGTTCATGTTCTTTTCCTAAGGAGAGTATCCCCAAATTGCAAAAGCATGTAAAACCCAGCCCCAGCCCTGCCAGACACCCTGTGATTTGGAGCCATTATTATGGCAGGTGGAGGAGAGTGACAAGCACCCATTCTAATCAGATGGGCAAGGCTCAGTGACAGACAGCAGGCGGCTGCACCCTTGATGGCTTAGTGGTGATGGCTTGATATGTACTTATTCACTAATATCTGATAAAAATAATACCATGCACACCTATCCTACTTTTACCTTCATTTTCTAGTCGATTCTCCCCACCAGCCTGTAAGATGGAGAGAACAGATCGTATCACCTATGATTTAGATGACAAAACTGAGGCTCAGAGAAGCAGAGAGGCCTGCTCAAGTTTGCAAGGCTGGCTGGAGACAGAAGCAGGACTCAAACCCAGGACTTTTTTATGACCAGCCCAGGCCTCTTCAGTCTCCCAATTCTGAACCAAGCAGTCATCCCAAAGCACAGCGTACAGAGATTCACACCTTGCCAACCTGGAGAGTCACTGAGTCACTGCCTGTGACACAGACACCTCCATCTTTGTCCTGGGACACAGAGGTCACACATGAACATAACTTGGAATCATAGGGCCAGAAAAGGCCAAAATTTAGGGAAGGGAAGCATTTTTAAATTTTTTCGAATTTTCTTCCTGAACATTTCATTCCTGCTCACAAGTCATTTGGAGCAGCTATATTTGTACTAAATATAAACACAAATGTACAACCACAGCATAGTTCAGTGGGCAATAATTTCTTTACAATATCCAGACTAAAAACAACAGCTAGAGTTTTAGGGGCCACACACACACACACACACACACACACACACACACACACACACGAACGCATGTACATCCCTCTCGGTAACAACTCCACTCTCTCAAGTCACAACTGTGTGGCAGAGAAAGATTCAGCCCCACCCCAAATCTGAGCCAGATCCATAGACTTGGTTTGGCCTAGTGAGACAGCCCCACCCTGGAAACCTCAGGACCAATCCTACTAACCAAAACAACAGAGAAAGAAAACAGCTGCAGAATGAGCTGCCCAGACCCCTTCTGCTGCTTCAGCTTAACAAGACCTACTGGGACCAGGACTCTTGGGCACTTGAGAAACTGTGTGTGTGGCACCTTTAGGGCAGGGTTTCAAACCTAGGGAGACTGCCAAGGAGCAGTTTGGAGGACCCACACTGAACTTTTTAGCCTCACCTCAGAAGGTGTTGTCTACATTCTGATTGGATCACCCAGAGGACTTGGATTCATTGGAGGGTGGCTTTGTATGTTCCTCCAACTTTCTGGCTTTAAAATGGAAGCCCCACTTTATTCTCTCGTAATTTGGCAAAATAGGCTCTACTTCAGCCCTTTTCTGATTTATAAACTCCAATCAAACTCTTTCCTTTTTTCCTGGTGGATGAGTCCCAATCTTTCAACTATCAGTAGGGGCTTTTCCTCCCTCTATCTAATCCCCACTCATGGCCTTAGCCAAGTAGCTCAGTTGGCTAGAGCATCGTACCAATATGCCAAGGTTGTGGGTTTGATCCCCAATCAGGGCACATATAAGAATCATCCAACAACTGCATAAACAAGTGGAAGAACAAATTGATATCTTTCTTTATCCCCTCCTTCCTCTCTCTAATCAATTAAAAAAATAATAATCCCTGCTCATTCCCCTGGATCTTCTGCAAACAGGTACATTATGCCTCTTTTAAGGATTTAGGGTTTGTGTTGGGGAATATGGAGGGGAATTCCAACTTAATTCAATCGAAACTGCCCTTTATCTTGTAGCTTATGTGGTAGCCTCATTCCCATAGTCCCCTCCCACACCATGGGATGATCTACATGACCAATAGGATAAGAGGAAGTGATGGAATGTGACTCTGAGGCTGGGTGGTAAAGACATTGCAGCTTCCATCTTGTGCTCCCTTGATTCACTTGCTCTGGTAGGAACCAGCTGCCATGTTGTGAGGACATGCAAGCAGACCTATGGAGAGGTCCACATGGAGAGGAATTGAGGCTTTTTGCTTAACAGCTACCTTGAACTTGCCATCCATTAGAGAGTGCTGAGGTAAGAGGATCTCACACAAAGACACACAGAGAAAGGTAGCAAAAAGTAGAAAGAGGAGGAGAAAGTTAAAGTGCATACATGAGGAGATCTGGACAGCTACATGCAGAAAAATGAAACTCAACCACTAACCTATACCATACACAAAAATAAACTCAAGATTAATAAAAGACTTAAATATAAGTCGTGATACCATAAAAGTCCTAGAGGAGAACATAGGCAGGGAAATCTCAGATATTCTACACAGCAATATTTTCACTGATATGTCCCCTAGAGCAAGGAACATAAAGGAAAGAATAAACAAATGGGACTACATCAAATTTAAAAGCTTCTGCACAGCTAAAGAAAACATCAGCAAAATGAAAAGGGAACCAACCATATGGGAAAATATATTTGCCAATAATATTTTGGACAAAGGTTTGATCCCAAAATATATAAAGAACTCACATGACTCCACTCCAGGAAAGCAAACAATCCAATCAAAAAACAGGCAAAGGACCTGAACAGACACTTCTCCCAGGAGGACAAACAGAGGGCCTATAAACATATGAAAGGATGCTCAGCATCACTAGCTATCAGAAAGATGCAAATTAAAACCACAGTGAGATACTACTTCACACTGGTCAGAATGGCCATCATAAACAAATCAACAAACAAGTGTTGGAGAGGATGTGGAGAAAATGGAACCCTAGTGCACTGTTGGTGGGAATGCAGACTGATGCAGCTGCTGCAGAAAACAGTGCGGAATTGCCTCAAAACACTAAAAATGGAACTGCCTTTTGACCTGGCAATTCCATTGCTGGGATTATACCCTGGGAATCCTGAAACACCAATTCAGGAAAACCTGTGCATCCCAATGTTCATAGCAGCACAATATATAATAGCCAAGTGCTGGAAACAGCCTGAGTGCCCATTGGTAAATGAGTGGATAAAAAAATGGTGGTACATTTACACAATGGAATACTATGCAGCAGAAATAGGGAACTGCTACCCTTTGCAACAGCATGAATAGAATTGGAGAGCATTATGCTAAGTGAAATAAGTCAGGCAGTGAACGACCAATACCATATGATCCCACTGATAAGTGGACCCTAATCAACAAAACAAACAAGTGAGCAAAATAGAACCAGAGACTTGGAAACAAAGAACAAACTGACAGTGACTGGAAGGGATCGGGGAGGGGGTTAATGGGGGAAAGAAAGAGAAGGGTCAAGTCAAGGAACATGTATAAAGGACACATGGACAAAGACAACAGGGTGGGGGCGATTAAATGTGGAAGGTTGGGGGCTGGGCAAGGCAGGGGAGAGTTTGGGGGGGGAATGGAGACAACTGTAACTGAACAACAATAAAAGAAATTAATTTTTAAAAAGTGCATATATCAGCCCCATCAAAGAATATAAAAGCAAAAATTCCTAGTAACTGAACTGTGTACCACCTTAACTACATTTAATATTAATTTCTGTGCCCTGGCCTTTTGAAGGGAGATGGAAATACCATTTTCTTCCATTTATTTAAAAATAAGTAGATCAAACTCAGCACTGGATTTTGTGGAGCTGCATTTTTTCCTCCTGTAATTACGGAAGAAGTTTGTCTACATGTTCTACATGTGGAACATGGGTAGGTGTGGAGAACACAAGAGTTGGAGAAAACATGGTCCTTCTTTTTCAGTAACTTAAGGTCTAAAGAGACAATCTCCTCTACTGGGAAGAAATATCACAATTGCTAGGAGACAATGCACATATTATCAGCTTCTGAAGTCATCTGGCTAGACCGTCCAATTTGAATCTGAACTCTAATCTGTGCCTATAAACTTTAATGGAAAAAAACTTGTAAAACCTACATTTTCCATCAACTTCTTAGATCTGTTGCCATTGCTGTGTTATATGAAATGCTGAGTATTGAAAGTCACGGTAGCTTTTAGCCATTTAAAGAAACTACAATGGATGGCCTGGTCAGTGTGGCTCAATTGGATGGAGCATCCAGAATGTCACAGGTTCAATTCCCTGTCAGCCTACATGCCTAGGTTGCTGGTTCGGTCCCCGGTTGGGGTGCTTATGAGAGGCAACATATCAATGTTTCTTGCATCAATGTTTCTCTCACACCCTTCCCCTCTCTCTAAAATCAATAAACACATCCTCAAGTGAAGATAAGAAAACAAACAAACAAAAAAACTACAATGGGAAACTCATGGTGATAGTGAATCGTATTGATTTTGGGTTTTTTTTTTTTTTTTACAGTATCATTATTTTCTCTTTTAAAAACTGAGATAAATTCATGTACCATCAAATTCACCATTTAAAGTGTACAGTTTGATGGCTTTTTAGTACAAGGTTGTGAAACTATCACCACTACCTAATTCCAAAACTTTTCATCACCCCAAAAAGAATCCCTGTACCTGTTGGCAGTCATGTCCCTGGCAGCCACTAATCTACTTTCTATCTCTATAGATTTGCCTACTTGGGATATTTCATATAAAATGGAATCATACAATATGTGGCCTTTTGTGTCTGGCTTCTCTCATGTAGCATAATGTTTTCAAGATTCATCCACGTGGTAGCAGGACTCAGTGCTTCGTTCCTTTATACTGCTGGGTAGTATCTCGTTATATGGGTAGACTACATTGTGTTTCTCCATTCATCAGCTGATGGTCAGCTGGGCTGTTTCCAGTTTTTAAGCCTGATCTACGTTGTCTTCAAAGTTATTGTAAATGATGTTTCCTGTCCCCTCTCCTTCCCACGGAACTCCTCAGGAAGCCCTATGCCCTGTTGTCACAGTGCAGTAGTGAGTCCTGTGTTCTGTAAGGATGAAATCAGCTGCATAGCCCCGGATAAATACAGGAAGTCCCACAGCACAAAATTCCCCCCTGGGCATTTTTCTTCGTATGCAGGCAATGTAGCTATCATCCCAAGCCTACCCGGGTGAGTCTGCTAGAAGTCCCTTCCAGCCCTGGCTCCTGCAGAGAAAGCCCCTTGCAGCCTTCTGTTTCAGTTTATTGATAGCAGATGTTTCTTCAACCAGTCATTTGAAGCAAATTATTACCCTGTCCCAGCCTAAAAAGGAAGTAGATGACCCTTCTGGAGTGGCCACATGTGGAGTGTTGTGTGTGAGAAAAAGAGCAAAGATGATGGCCAAGAAAGAGTCCTTTTAAGTGAAACCACATTATTCATGCATTCATCAGTCATTCTGTAAGTATTTAGCCCTTCTGTGGCCCTGGCCCTGTACCACTTGCTGAGGGCAAAAATGGAATGACCAGTTAATTTATTACAGTAACCAGCCATTCCAGAATAAAGAGTGGACTCCTCTACTGGGTATGATACGTAACCATTTCATAAGAATTCTGGAGCAAGACTGTATCATGGACTTTGAAGGCAGGGACAAACCTCAAGTTTCTTCTAATCCATCCAGTGAAGTGTGTGTTACAGTTGCTACTGGTTGGCAAGGGTATTTTAAAATACTCTTAGAAAAACTCTTAAAAATCAATTTGTTGAGAGTAACTGGGTCAGTAATGTTCACCTAACAGAGCATGCTTCTGTCCATCGGAAGGATTAGCAGCCACTGAAGTAACACTTTATCTGTTCCTAATTGGCTCAGAGAGTTGAGCTTGGTTAGCAGGCTAACACGAGTAACAAGACAATATTTTTTCCTTTTTGTTTTGCTTTATTTTTTTAAAATCTGAAATCAAAAGCTATACCATAGTCATTGTAGAAAATTTGAAAAATACAGAAACCACAAATAATATGTTAAAAGTACCTGCAATCTCCTACGTTCACACTGTGGTATGAATGTGTATATCTATCCATATATTTTTTAAAATATTGAATTACACTAGAGATACTATTTTGTAATCTACTTTTAACTTATTACTATAATATGAGCATTTTCCTTCGACATTAAATATTCTTTCACAATTTTAATATTAATAGATGTACATAATTCTATCACATAAATATACAGAAATATCCTTCATCCTTGCACCTTACAAAACTGGGTATAATAATTTTTAAAATCTTTGATAGCCCTGACTAGTGTGGCTCAGTGGTTTGGGTGTCATCTCACAAAGCAAAAGGTTGAGGGTTCGATTCCCAGTGAGGGCACATTGCCCAGGTTGCAGGCCAGGTCCCTGGTTGTAGAGCATGTGAGAGGCAACTGATTGGTGTTTATCCCATACATCAATGTGTCACTCCCTCTCCTTCTCCCTCCCTTCCCCCTCTCTGAAAATAAATAAATAAATAAGCAGTGTGTGGGGTCTGAACAGCCATGGGCCACATGGCTGCCAAGGCCACATGGCTATGGAGAGAGGATGCAGAGTGCATGGTGTGAGTGCATGTCATAAGCGAGAGAGGGAGCTTCTTTGTTTCCCTGGGATTATGTTAGCTTGAATTTCAGAAGGACCAGAAGTTTTCTCAAAATGACCAACCAACTTCCCAAGCTTTCACAGGCTTTGGATGGGTGTACACCCCCTAGTTAGACTGACAGGCCTCCATGGTCCAGCACCTCCCCTTGCTTCCCCAACAATCCAGTATGGGAGGGGGAAGGGAGGAGTATTAATCCCCTTGGTGGAGCAATACTGTAATTTCCTGGGGTGTTAATCTGTAGCTTCCTGGCTAAACAAGCAGGCTCATGCTCCCCATTTTATTAAGCTCAATGTCTAAATCCCTTTGCTCTCCCCTTTTTAAAAAGTCAATAATTAATTAAATACTAACAGTAACAGAGGTACCATGACCTTGTCAAGGAAGAAAAACTTTCCCTCTCCCCTCATGTTCAAAGTTTTGGGGGCCTGTGAATTAAACTGACAAGGTAGATTATCAAGAGAAAAGATGGGTTTTAATCAGGTATGTATGGGAGTTCGCAAAGCAATGTGATTCAAAGGGGTGGTTAGAATTCGTGGCTTATATCCAATGGTAAGAAATGAAGGGCAGAGGGAGAAGGACTTGGTATGGGAAAGATAAGTGGGCCCTTAAGAGAGTGAATGAGAGATATGATAATTTTGTGACAATGTCTGGCTGTAGTATTGACTTCTCTCCAAAGATTAGGGTTGCACCTGGGAAGGGGATTTATGGCAATTGAGTTCTTTTAAGTTATTTTTTGAGGCTCTATTTTTAGGCAGACAAGGGATTTCAGGAAATCAAAATATTTCCATTCCAACTAAAAATATTTTTATACCATAGTCACAAAGGCTTAAAAGAGGACCCCTTCAATCTTATCATTGTCAAAGCCTCCAAAGTTCTTATAATCATGAGTAGGCTGTCAGTGATAGGGTGTTACAGAGATAAATTACTGGAGAACTTGAGAATGAAGGAACAAAGATTGCTCCAGATGATGAACTGTAAACCCTGTGACTAATGGATCTGAGAACAGATAGGCAAAGTCTCTGAAAAAAGGCTCAGCTGGCCAACAGGACTGGACTACACCCTGATTTAATATGTTAACACATCTAAAGCAGGAATGTGACACTTGGAAGGAGGGCTGAGTTTTCCTCTCCCAAGTAATTATTTTGCCTTTAAAGCACAGGTCCCACAAATGTTTATGAGTTGGAATTGAAATAGAAATGAACAAAACTTCCATTTATTGACCACCAGATGCCATACCTTGTGCTAAAGGTCTTTAGGAACTTCCGGCCAAGATGGAGGCGTAGCTGGACACGCTGTGCCTCCTCTCAGAACCAAGATCAAGGACAACAAAAATATAGAACCAAAACAAAAAGAAAACCCAACCAGGACAGAGAGAAAATTGAATTGTGTGGGAGTCCGACAACAACAATTCACCCAGACCGGTAAGAGGGGCAGAGTTCATGGCTGGCGGAGTCCGTGGCGGGCGGGTTCGGATCACTGTGGGATAAGCCGGTGGTGGTCCCAGGGACACAGTCACTCCAGGCTCGCAGGCAGAGGTGTTGCTGAACTCGAGGAGGCCAAGCAGAGCGCGCAAGGCGGTGGACCACAGACACACATTCACGCACAGATAAACCAGGCGAAAACGGGGAGCAAGACAGACTGTGCAACGCAGGGCCCCAGCACCGGGAAGTGAAGCCTAAAAGCACCCATTGAAAATACATGTAGGGGCTGAGGTGCCGGGAGGGAGTCCCATCCTCATAGGAGAGTTTGTTGGAGAGACCCACAGGGTCCTAGAACGTACACAAGCCCACCCACCTGGGAATCAGCACCAGAAGGGCCCAGTTTGCTTAGGGGAAGTGGCTGAAGGGACTAAAATCCCCCAGAGAGCAGAGCAAGCACCATTGTTCCCTCTTGGACCCCGCCCCCACATACAGCATCAAAACCCAACGACTGGGCTGCCCCGCCCTGGTGAGCACCTAAGGCTCCACCCCTCACTATGTAATAGCTGCAACCAGACAAAAACAAACAAACAAACAAAAAAACGAAACCAAGGATGGCTCAAATGAGAAAATAGACTGGGGCCCCGGAGCTAATTCATATGAGCAACGAGGAGGTAGTCAACCTATCAGATGCAGAGCTCGTAGCACTGGTAGCCAACATATCAGAAGCACAGTTCAAAGCTCTGGTGATTAGGAAGCTCACAGAATTGGTTGATTTTGGTCACAAATTAGAGGGACAAATGGAGGCTACAATAAGTGAAATGAAGAAAAATGCACAGGGAACCAATAGTGATGGGAGGAAAACTGGGACTCAGATCAATGGAGTGGACCAGAAGGAAGAAAGAAACAACCAAACAGAAGAGAATGAAGAAACAAGAATCCAAAAAAATGAGGAGAGGCTTAGGAACCTCCAGGACATCTTGAAACATCCCAACATCCTAATTATAGGAGTACCAGAAGGGGAAGAGGAAGAGCAACAAGTGGAAAACTTATTGGAACAAATAATAAAAGAGAACTTCCCCAATCTGGCAAAGGAAGACTACCAGGAAGCTCAGGAAGCTCAGAGAGTCCCAAAGAAGGTGGACCCAAGGAGGAACACACCAAGGCACATCATAATTCCATTAGCAAACATTAAAATGAAGGAGAGAATTCTAGAAGCAGCAAGGGATAAAGGCAGAGTCACCTACAAAGGAGTTCCCATCAGACTATCAGCTGATTTCTCAAAAGAGACCTCACAGGCAAGAAGGGGCTGGAAAGAAGTATTCCAAGTCATGAAAGTCAAGGACCTACATCCAAGATTGCTCTATCCAGCAAAGCTGTCATTTAGAATGGAAGGGAAGATAAAGCGCTTCTAAGATAAGGTCAAGTTAAAGGAGTTCATCATCACCAAACCCTTATTATATGAAATGTTAAAGGGACTTATCTAAGAAAAAGAAGATAAAAAATAGGACAGTAAAATCACAGCAAACTCACAGATATTAACAAACACACCTAAAACAAAAGCAAACTAAGCAAACAGCTAGACCAGGAGCAGGAACACAGAAATGGAGATCACATGGAGGGTTTGCAACAGGGAAGTGGGAGGAGGAGAAAGGGAGAAAAGGTACAGAGAATAAGTAGCATAGACAGTGGGTAGAAAATAGACAGGGGGAGGGCAAGAATAGTGTGGGAAATGTAGAAGCTAAAGAACTTATGAAACATGAACATGAACTAAAGGGGGGAATGTCGGTGGGGGGTTGTGAAGGGTGGAGGGGAATGATGGGGGAGAAATGGGACAGCTGTAATAGCATAATCAATAAAATATAATTTAAAAATTTTTTTGAATAAAGGTCTTTAGCACATTATTTCATCTGAGTCTCACAAGAGCTTGAAGCTGGGCTTATTAACTCGGTTAACAAATGTTTAGGGACACAAGTACGTTGTTCAAGTGACAGCCCCAGCAATCAGATGGCAGGGCTGAGACCACTCCCAGAATCCAAACTCCTGTCCCTCACACTGTAGGAGGCCATTCTCCATTCTAGGCGTCCTTCACCTGGATCTTGAGAGGTTTTACTCAGATACTCCTACCCAAACTTTTGGCAGAGAACCACAGGATTGGAAAATAAACCCAGCTCTCCTCCCTCCCACTAAGATGGCCCATAAGAACATAAACCTTTCAGGTCTTCAGCCTCTAAGATGCCTAACACCCAGGTGATGTCAGACCCCAGCATTACTGTGGAGGAGAAGCAGAAAGTCCCTGTCTGAGCCCTGATTCTGCAGACACTACCTGGGTGATGTGGAAGAAGTCTCTATGCCTCTCTGGTCCTAATTTTCATTTTAAAATGAAAGCAGTAAACCCGGTCACAGGTCAGCACTATCATCCTAGGATTACGTACGTGAACAAAAACGGTAAAAGGCTCCATAAGGGTAAAGGCTGCAAGCAGAGAGACTGGGTTCTCACTGAAGTGCTTCCAATTCCAGTGATGGATCTATTTTTAGATTCGATCTGGTTCTCTCATGCATGTTGCATGTTGCAGGATGGTTTTCTGGGTCAACCTTTCTCGAATAAACTGTCATTTAATCCATGATCAGGACAGTTGCCACGATAGGGTAACCACTTTGCCCACACTAGCATTAGTTATTTTGAGATTACTTTGCCCCAGTTACACAACTAACCTTCAAAGACTTGTGATGTGCAGGCTCCACACATCCCTGGTTTCAAAGAAGCATCCTGCATGGAGTGGTGCTAGTCTGTCATGTGTGCAGTTTCTCCTCTACCTTTTATTCAGACGTTGATTCACTCCTTTTTCTTCAGTGCCTACTTTGTGCTAAGAACTTAGAATACAATGGTGAGCAAAAACAGAACCCCTACCAGCAAGAAGTTTATACTGGGGGAGGACATCAATCAAATAATCATACAAATTTTCATTGCAACTATAACAAATGCTACAAAGGAAAATTGCAGGGTGCCTTGAAAGCCTAAAATTGGGAGGTCAAAGAAGGCTTTCTTTGGGAGGTGCTGTTTGAAAATCAGTAATAGTTAATGGGTCTCAAGGAAAGGGAAAAGTATTCTGGGAAAAGAAAAAGTTCATGGGCAGAGGTCTATGGAAGGAGCAATTATGAGACTAAAATGGAGCCAGTGTAGGGGAGCATAAAGATCATGAGGGGGTCGGAGAGGAAGCACTTGTCCTCTACCCTCTCAGGTTCAGTGCTGGAGGCCTGTGAATTAAGCTAACAGGAGAAAAAAATATTCATATACATGAATGCATATTGAGCTACAAAAGAAGTAGCTCAATAAATGGTTAAAGTTAGAGGCTTACATACTTAATTTAATAGTAAACAGGGATGGGGGGTAGGGAAAGGGCCACTATGGGCAGAACAAGCGGGCTTTTTTAGAAAAGACAAAGGGGTTTCTAAAAGAACAGTGGAGATAAGAAAATTTGTGATAATGCTTGTTCATGCAGGTTCATGGTCTTTCCGACTTCTTCATGGTTATAAAACTCTCTAGAGAGGGGTTTTGGTTGGTTTACTCTTGGTCTCCTTCCCAGGAGTAACAGCCGCCCTGAAGAGGGGATTTGTGGCATCCTCATTTCCCAGAAGATTCTTCTTTTAGTCAGATAAGGAAAGTTCCAAAGAGGCTTTTTTTCTGCATCTGTTAAATCCCACATGTCTTCATCTTAAAATAATCTGCATGCTAACTCTGGGGTCCTAAATGGGTCCCCACAGGGGCTGGTGCAAGGTGATTCGAGAGAGGTGGCAGGGGCTGGATGACACACAACCCAGGAGGCTGTTAGTGTACCCATTGTTGCAGAACAATGGGAAGAATTGTGGGGTTTTAAGCAGAACTACAGGATTGGATTTGTATTTGTTGAATTTGTGGTGCATTTGAGAACTTCAAGAGTTGATGATGAATAGGCAACTAGCTGGATGTACCAGTTTGGAACTCAGAGGAAAGCTCTAAAGATCTTTGTATGAGTCATCTATGTATAGATGGTAATTATAGACCAATGTGGGGATGAGATTGCCTAAGGAGAGTATGTATAGGAACATAATGTTTCTTCCCACCCACCTGTAAGGAAGGAAGGAAGGAAGGAAGGAAGGAAGGAAGGAAGGAAGGAAGGAAGGAAGGAAGGAAAGAAAGAAAGAAAGAAAGAAAGAAAGAAAGAAAGAAAGAAAGAAAGAAAGAAAGAAAGAAAGAAAGAAAGAAAGAAAGAACCCTGGCTGGTGTGTCTCAGTGGATTGAGCACCCGACTGTAAACCAAAGATTCACCTGTTCGACTCCTAACTAGGGCACAGGCCTGGGTTGTGGGCTCCAGGCCAGGTTCCCAGCTGGGGGCATGCAAGAGGCAACCAATCTATGTTTCTCTCACACATCCATGTTTCTCTCCCTCTTTCTCCTTTTCTTTCCCTCTCTCTGAAAATAAAGTCTTAAAAAAAAAGAGAAAGAGAAATTGTAGGGAAGGAAGGCTGGTTTACAGGAAAACAACCCATTTTTAGATTTGTAGATAGGACCTCTGTGAAACTCTAACCGTGTTATTTCTTTTACCTCAGTGCAACTCTGACCTTGGAGTTGTCTCCTCATCTGACAAGTGGGATTAAAAACCCCTTCTTCAGCTACTTCACAGGGACTGATGAAACTCAAATGAATATGAAAAATACAAAGTATTATAATATTATTATCTTGTATTATTACTAATATTATCATATCATTGTTGGCTGAGAAAGTGAAGCAGAGAAAATAACATTTATTGTAAGCTTATCAAAATACCACACTGTGCCAGCCAATTTGCATTATTAATCCTCACTACCACTGTAACAAGGTGGGTACGAGATCCCAATTTCCCCGCCCCCGCCCCCAACACACACACAGAGCCTTTTCAGCACAAACAGTGCAATACACTCGGAAGGAATATCAAATATCACAGGGTCTTGGAGGTGTGCCTGGGCCACTCCTCCAGGCAGATAACACCAGGAAAATGAAGAAGGATGTCAGCCTGGGTCCCTGCTGCTTTGCTGCTTGGCGTGCACACAGTTTGGCAAACAGTGTTACACTATTTATTTACTCATATATGTCATCACAGGGTTTTTGCATAAAGAATCGGTAGCTGTTTATCTAATTGAATGTGCTGGAAATTTACGTAATTCCCATCATAGGCGATGCACATCAAATCCTATCACATCGAAGTTTTCACAGGCCTCAGCCAACCAAATTTTCTACCTTGTAACAATTTTTCTTTTAGTATAGGGACAACCCTTGATGGAACAGTAAGGAAAAACCAGACAATGTAGATGAGTGGTTACTCAACTGTGTACAGAGAGCCTTAAGCACTACAGAGGATATACAGGTATACAGAGTAAGCTCCAGTTCTGCCCTCGATGAGCTTACACTCCAGATACCATGTAATCGCCATTCTACCAGGCATTGCAAGGAAGAAATAGCTTCCCTAGCTTCAGAGGAAGGTCACAGAGGTAACCATGACTAGGGTAGTTGAAAACAGATTTACAGGAGAGGAGCTGCTTGAGTTTTGAATAAAAGGCAGAGTTCTGATAGGTGTGTAGGAGAATATTCCAAACAGAGGGAACCACGTGAACAAAGGCACAGAGGTCAGAACTGAGTAAGGCAAGTTTAGCCCTGTCTGGTGTGGATTAGTGAATTGAGCAACAACCTCCAAACCAGGAGGTTGGCAGTTCAATTCCCAATGATGGACATGCCCGGGTTGTGGGCCAGGTCTCCAGTTAGGTACTTGTGAGAAGCAACCATGATGTTTCTCTCCCCCTCATTCTCCCTCCCTTCCTCTCTTCCTATAAATAAACAAAACCTTTAAAAAAAATTTTTTTTAAAGGCAGATTTAGGAGTAGGGGGGACAGGACTTGTCTGGTAGGAGCAGCAGTGCATGCTGGGGAGCAATAGTTGGACATGTGGGTTAGGAGCATACAGTAGAGGGCATTGATTGCTGACTCAACTTAACCCAGGGTCCTCAACCTGGATACTATTGATATTTTGAACCAGATTGTTCTTTCTGCATGTTTGGTGGGTGTGGCGGGATGGAAACTTCCCATGCATTGTGGGATGGTTAGCAGCATTCATGGTTTTTAACCCACTGGATACTAGCAGAACCCTCACCCCTAGTTGTCCCCTTCACTCAGTTGTGACACAAAAAATATGTCTTTCAAGCATGGCTGGGTGGCTCAGTTGGTTAGAGTGTTGTTCCGATACACCAAGGTTGTGGGTTCAATACCAGTCAGGGCACATACAAGAATCAACTGATGAATGCACAAATACAATGAGTGGAACAACAAATTGATCTCTCCTTCTCTCCCCTAAAATCAATTCTAAAAATTAATATTCTAAAAAATGTCTTTGCACATTGCCAAATGCCCCCCCACCCCAGGGGACAAAACTGCTCATTGGGTTGTGAACTACTGGGTCAAGGCATTGTGATAGCATGCGTTATTTGTGTGTGATTTTTCTGAGGGTCTACAGGTTATCTACATGCTATCAGGGCTCCCATGCTCATGGCCCTGTGATGGGGACCTGCAGGCAATAGAGAATTCAGCACTCTCTTGGACTCCAGAGTCCAACTTGTGTGGTGTCCTTCTTTACCAGCCAGCCCTACTTCAACATGCCTGGAGAATGCCACTAAGAAAGGAAGAGCAGGTAAAATGCAGCAAGCCAAGAATTAACAAGGGTGGCCTGGCATCTAAGTGGAGATGAAACACCTAAAACAAAGATATTAAACAAAAACACATGGGAAGCTCTGAAGCAATTTAATTTTAACATCAAACTTCATACCCATTAGGGTGGTTATTATCTCTTTTCAAAAAAACAGAAAACAAATGTTTGCAAGAATGCATAGAAATGAAAACCCTTGTGCTGCTGTGGAAAACAGTATGGAGGCCCACCAAAATTAAAACTATAACTCCAGATGATCCAGAAACTTTGCATCTGGGTATATACTCAAAAGAGTTGAAAGAACGGCTTCAAAGACATGTCTGTACACCATGTTTACAGCGGCATTTTGCAATAGCTAAAACATGGAAGGAACCCAAGTGTCCATTAACCAATGAATGAATAGCAAAATGTTATACACGATAAAATGTTATCCAGCTTTAAAAAGGAAGGAAATTCTGCCATATTGCTACAACATGGATGAATCTGAAGTGAAATAAGCCAATCACAAACAACAACAACAACAAACAAATGCTGTATGATTCCACTAATGTGAGGTACTTAGAGTAGTAAAACTCGTGGAGACGGTAGAATGGTGATTGCGGGGGGCTCGGGGCAGATGGAATGGAGAGGTTTTTTAATGGGCACAAAGTTTCAGGTCTACAAGATGAACAGCGTTCTGGAGGTGGATGGTGGTGATGGTTGCACAACAATGTAAATGTACTGACTGCCACTTGAACTGTACGCTTAAAAATGGTTGAAAATGGTAAGTAAATGTTATATTGTATATATTTTACCACAGGTTTTTTTAATTGAAAAAAATTAACATCAAGAATGATGAGAAAATATTCTATCTCCCTCTGAACCTTGAGCCCACGAACAATAAAATGACATGGTGATTGTCCCAGAGCTGGGCAGTGAAACGCTGGCCAAGGAGACCTGGCATTGAGCCAAACAGATCCCCTGGTTGACACCACCTGGGATGTTTAGGCAGTTTGTTGATCTAAGATCTCTATGGATATGTTTACCACTGTCCAGATTTTCCTAATTCGAGTTTTTAGAACCACAGGCTTTCCTCAGAAACTCTGATGTGGGGAATGGAATGCCACGGTCAGTGCTGGACCGGCGTTTGTGTGCAGCTGAGTGATCTCCTGGAGCCGAGCTTTCCCTCTCTTTGCTGGCCTTTCTGCAACCTGTTCCCTTACAGTTTGATCTGCTGGAGCCTAAGAAATATTAAAAATTTGTATTCTATTTCTGTAAGAATGAGTGTTTGAAAAGCTAAATCTCCATTATAATGATAGCAAACATTTACCCAGTATTTATTACCCTTAAAGGTATCACCAGCGTGGCAGGAGAAAGCTGAGGCTTGGAGATGTAGAAGGCTTGCCAAGGACACACAGAGGGCAACCTGTGCACTGAGAATTTGAACCCAGTTCTGTGCATCTCCTGAATCCCTTTCATACTAAATCAGTAGCCAGCAGTCAGGCCTGCCTCTGTGGGCTACCGCTGGACTGTCTAGCCTTCACAAAAAGAAACTCTCTCCACCAAGATTTGCTTTACACTAAGCCTGGCTATTGGCAGCATCTTGTCTGAGTCTCATCCCCCACCTGCTTCCACCTAGTAGCAGCTGAGAACCTACCACTGCTCCCTTCTTGCTCTTAAAAAAAAAAAAAAAAAAAGGTTCTTTTGGTTATTTATTCACTGTGGAAAATCAAAAAAGCCCTGAAAAGCACAGGAGGAAGAAAAAAATTGTGCATAAGTACAAAACCTTGAGATAATCTTTTTTTTTTTGAAGAGAGACAATCTTTTATAACAGCTTGACATAGTTCCTTTACATACAGCAGGCTTTGCAGAGGCCTGTTGGTCCCAGCCTGTCTACCAGCTCCTGACTCACTGGCACTGGTGGGCAGTGTTCACAGGCAGGCACACCTGGCGGTTACTGACAAAAGGCCCAAGGAACAATGACCTAGAGCCCCTACATCCTAGAAGTTCCTCCCTTCACTCTCACGGGTAGGGACTTCCCCAAAGTGGACTTATGCCCTGTGTTCTACCATCTTCCAGTCTCAATTCAAAGTTAGAAATTTGGAGCCAATTTTTGGAGAAATTTGGAGTCTTGATACACAAAAAAATTACATACTCTTTCCTTCCTGAACTTCTTATCCTGAGCATAATGCTGATTGGGTTTAAACTTGAGCCTGGCTGTTTAAGAAGACAGGCACCCCACCCAGGTTTACAGGGGGTACGGAGTTACAGCCCTAGTAATTATCAGGGTCATAAACCACCCAACCCCTATTCCTCTAGAATGTCCAGTAAATTTTAAATTTTCTAGTAACCACACAAAAGAAAAAGGAACAAGTGAAATTAACTTTAATAATATTTTATTTAATGCAATATATCCAAATTATTGTTGTATCAGCATATAACAATATTAAAAACATTATTCATCTTTCCTAGGCTTAGTCTTTGACAGCTGGTGTGTACTTTACCCTTACAGCACATCTCAGTTTAGAGCAGCCACGGTTCAAGTGCTCAATAGCCACAAGTGCCCAGTGGCTGCCATACTGAGCAACAGTTTCACACCAATTTTAGCTCTATTCAGTGACCTGCAGCAGACTCCCAGCCATATCCCCTTCTCAAGTCCTGAATGCTCCAAGGGTCATATGTACACAAAAGTAGCTCTATAATAAATCTGACAAGTATAGTGACCAAAATAACTTCACAGGGTGATCTGATCATAAATTACTAACTGAGCAGGTCTCGGCGAGTAGTCACGCCTCAGGCCTGTAACTTCCCTAGCAAAAAGCTCTCCCTGCCTTAAGCAAGGCTTGTCCATCGTTTCTGTGCACTTAGGTTAACACTTTGAAATGCCTCTGTTTCAGACCCCTCAGAAGCATGGCCACTCTCAAGAGAGCACATAATTGTGTTAACTGTCCTGTAACCTAGTCCTGCCTTGCTTTCTTCCACCTTCCTGTAATCTTCCTTATGTTCCTGTCTTAATCCCAAATGCGTAAAAGAAACTGCAAAACTGTCACTTTCCGGATCATTTGAGGCCTTGCTTCCAGGCAATGTTGTCAGTATGGCTCAGGTAAACTCATAAAAATCCTCTACAGGGGTGGATGTTTCTTATGTCAACGGTGGGAGAAGTGGAGAAAGGATCTCTTGCACACTGGACAGGCATTCCCCCACCCTGAAGACTGGTCTGCAGGAAGACAAAGCCAATGACAGTCTCTGTAGACTCGGTGACGGTAAGATCAGCGTCACTTCAGTATTTGAACACAGATCACCCTCAGGGAAGGCAGGGGAAGCAGATCCCAATTCCTCTTCACCCTCCTCCCATTGACTGTCTGTTGCACACACAATAAAGTTCAAACTCCACAGTCTGCTGCCTGGCACTGATTTACCAAATCTCCACCTTTATTTCTCATGATTCCCCTACTGGACTTTAGCTGAGGCCAAGCCAAAGCAACGTGGCACCCCACAAGCATGCCTGGCATCTCCCTGCCTCCATATCCTTGTATGTGCCATTTGTTCCTGGCTAGAATGTCCTCACTTGCTAAATTCTGACCTAGTTCCGAAGGCCCTGTCCTTCATCTCTCCCCTAAAGGCTTCTTTAATGACTCCTGCTTGGAGTGTCATTGTCGTCCTCTGATATCTATGGCACACTCATCAGCAATAACTGGGTTCAGCTGTGTCATGTTTTAAGACATGTCTATTGACTTTTCACTTTAGGTTATAAATGCTGGAAGGGCAAGGGTCACAGTCTTAGATAACAATAGTAATAAATAATGATTAATGTCTCTTCAGCACTTACTGTGCCAAGTGCTTTACACTTAATCCTCGTAACAATGCTGAAACATTATTTTCATTTTCTAGGTGAGAAAATGGAGGCCGAGAGGGGTGATTTGCCAAGTCACACATCCAAGCGTGGCTTCAAACCCAGGCAGTCTGAATGCAGAGCCCAACTACTTTTCCTCTTACCCCACACACTACGGTGTTGCTATGGTTGTTTGTTCTCTAATGCAGTACTGTGAACTTAGTCGATAGGACATACTCATTTAACTATATGACAACTACTTGGGGTCTTTTCCAGAGCATCTAACAGAGTATTAGGCACATTACAGCAATTTAATAGAGATTTAAAAATTAATGCCCTGGGCCCAGCCACCATAGGACCGGACGTTCCCTGCCTGGCAGGACAGAGAGTGGCTCGTGTCAGTGCCCCTCCCTGTCCTGCAGCACTGGGCTGCGCCATCAAATGCTGCTCCATAACCCGGCGTCAGCGTTCCTCTCAGTCTTGGTCCGCACCTTATGCAACGAAAGACACGGATCTAGATAGTGGGGAGCAAAGAACATCTCCACGGGACACAATTCTCCTCCCATTTCTATGGCCAGGACCCAGGTCAGGCCACCCCAAGATATCCCACAATGGCTCATTGATTTATTTAGAATTAAAGTTACTTAAGAAACTGCCTATGTGCAGAAAGAAAACCCTGACCTGGCTGTCCCCACAAAAGCAGACGATAAATCTCCCATGTGACAGGTGCCCTCTCTGCCCTTGAGGGCTGAGAGGCAACCTCACCACAAGAGCTAAAAGGACCCAGAGTTGAAACTTGTGTAAACAGCCTTGTACCGCCGTTACTAATTTACTGCTTAGGCCCAGGCTTTCCTTAGATTCATTGCTTACGAACACCCAAGTCTTGTTTAAGTTCCTTTCTGATGAGCACTCACTTTCTTTGTCCAGTCAATTTTTCATGACTTCATTGTTTCTTTGTCTAAAAAGTATAAAAAGGTGCCCAGACTGATTGTTTCTTTGAGCCTGATTTTTTGAGCTGAGCATCATAGTGTGATTCTCCCATGTGCATGTTATTAACTTGGTTTTTCTCCTGTTAATCTAGTTTTGTGCCTATTTTATTATCAGTCCAGCCGGAAGCACTACAGTACTAAAGAATTTCACCCCTTCCCAACACTATCAACCTTAGCTGCTTATTTGGGACTCTTATCGCTAAGAAGCAATTTAATCTCACCACCTGGAACCCAAAAGTCACATACCCATTCCCTCAGGAGCCGAGGTAATAAGACAAACCAAAGTTTAGGGTTACTCTTTGATAAGAGTCTTGTTTAAACAAGATCGCGAATAAAAGCTGGTGTGATCCCCACACCCTTCTTCCTCTGCTCGCCTCTCTCCTTTCTTCCTCCCTTGCTTGGGAGATTGTAAGATTTTGCAGTCCACCCCACAGACTCAGCCTCCCACACACCTACTGCTCTGGAGCACACGAGTCTGTTCCCAGCCCTCTTTGTGAGACCCCTCCCTCCTGGGGACTTGACCCTGGGGACTGCCCTGGGAGCTCACTGCTCAGACTCTGTCCTGGGCACTTCCACTGGCATTCGCTCATTTACATTTTGAAACTAGAGCAAAGTTCAACACTGGTTGACGGCAGCACCCTAAGAAGTGCCTGATTCTACTTAGAAAAATGCAGACAATAGCAACCTGGGCACACGGCCCTCCTGAAATAGCACAGCCCTGAGGCACTTTGATGTCAGGTTTCTCTGTGGTGAGTCGCTGGCTCTGCAGCAGTGGACACACCCAAGGATGTCAACAGCAAAGAGAAAAGGCCTCTGGTGCCACTATTAGGTTTTGGTGGTGGTAGGTTTATTTTAATCCCACACCAAAGTGTTGGTTGTCATTTTTTGTTTTGTTTAAACTTGACATAAAATCCTGACCACCACCGGTTGAGGCCCTGTTCTGCTCTGGAGCTGGAAGTTTCTTCCTTCACTGCCGTGCTCCTCTGTCTCAGCACTGTCCCCCGACTCATCCTCCCTTCTAAGGTGAGTCATCTCAGCTGCAAATGGGGTAACACCACTGCAGCCCCAAGAGTTGGGAGGGTTGAATGAAGCAGAAAAGCCCTGCCTGGCCCCATGACTACCAGCAAGAGGCCTACAGCATCTTGGCCACAGTTAGGGTGGCATATTGCCAGTGTACGCAGTGGCACAGGGAGGAGGCAGTGCAGGGCCCTCTTCACACTAGCCCTCCGTGCAGTCCATACAGATACGTGGCAGGCTGCTGGGCAGGTGGAAGCTTCAGGTGGAAGTGGCCAGCTCCTCTCACTGACCCCTGTGTGCAGATTCCAGGCCAGGGCCAGACAGCCCCTGGGCACGGACCTCTGTGTACATTCCACAGCAGCTAAAAGGGCTTTTGTCCCCACACAGGAAGAACAAACAACAAAGGCAATTGTGTGTTTCCTCACAGGCCCCACAGCAGGCTTAGAAAGAGAAGCTTCTTTCCCCAAGAGGCCAGCTTCCCTGAGCGGCTGCAGCCACGGATGTGGTCACCCAGCCGCACAGCTCTGGAGCAGGGTGGCGTCTGGGTTTCCACGTGTGTGGCAGGGCGCTCATCAGAGGCACAATCCATACACTCACATGCACACCCACACCCACACACAAACCCCAACAAACTCCGCCTGCCCAGACCAGCAGGCCCTGAGTCACAGAGGCCAGCACTGCACAGGGGCCCAGGGAGGGCACCCAGCCGTCCCCCCCAGAGGAATTATGAATTCCTCTTGTCTAGGTGGGGCCATAGAGGCCCAGAGGGTCCTATGACTTGTCACAAGTCACACCATTTTTTTCAGGCCTCACATCCCATTCCAGTGAAGAACGTTAGGCAGCATCAGAAAATAAGTTTTCAAGAAGTGGATCCTGGGCTCCCTTCAAACACATAGTTATTCATGGTCTATTCAGAGAACTCCAGGCTGCCCACAGGAGCTCAGTTACAGGGATGTGCTCATTCCGACTAAGAGAGGGTGGATCTCTCCTTTTGTCATTTTCTCCCTCCTTATTTTCCCCTTTCTCCTGTCATTGCCCTAATAGGATACTGAACCTTTGGAAGGTTATAAAATTTGTTTGTTAAAGGTAAAAGCTGTTCTTATCAAGTGAAATTATTATCATTTTATTGCACCCTGTGAATGGAATAATCCGACCCATTTCCCCTGCAGACTTGGCTGCCAGAGCACTCAGTGCTGCATTTGGAGATCAGGCATAGTAACTAATTCATTCCAGGCACATCTGGTGCTCTAAGCAGGTGTCTGCCTGGGGTTCATTTTTATATTTTGTGTCTTATTGGATCACGAATTTAAACATCGTAACAGTCTTTCATCAACCTGCAGGAGTTGGGAAATCTAAGTATTATTTCTGGCTCTACCTAACTGACCAGTTCTACCTTGAGCAAGCCATCCCCCTCTCTAGGCCTCGACTTCCTCATTTGTGAACCACGAGGATCGATGGGCCTGTCCGTGTCTCCCAAGCTTGCCTGTTCCAGCAGCGCCTGCAATGGGGACGGGGTCGGGAAGCTGTATCTTTAAACCCCAGCAGATTCTTATTTTTTGGCAAATTTGGAAAACACTAACACCAGATGGTTGCTAAGGTTTTGTTCTATGCTACAATCTGTAATTTATATAAATAATTCTTTAGAAAGAAGATGCAGTATGATGATGATTTTGCAATTATGTGTCTTGTATTTACTGAATATTGTTTATTATGATCCTCAGTTTTCATTTATAAGCACATGCAGGCACACTTTGTACAATATTTCCCTTTGCAAAACAAAATCCCCACCCAGGTGCTCCTTCCTCAGGCAGCTTCCCCTTGGATTGTTAGGGGCTGGGGCCCTCCCTGCTCCTGCCAACAGAGACAGAACTCAACAAACGATTCCCCAGACACTTCTGTGACTCCCTCCCTCACCGGCCTTCCTTGGGTGTTAACTCAAGTGTCACTTACCGGTGAGGCCTTCCCCAGGGCTAATACTGGGGCTCCCTCCCCCACCTTTTCTCCTCAACACTCATCCCTCTCTCACCTACTTCACATTTTGCCTGTTTGTCACCTGTCTCTCCCACTAGAACACAGCTCCTTAAGGATAGGGGTTTGTGCCTGTTTTGTTCCCTGCAGCTCAGTGCCCAAGCTGGCACACGGTAGGAGCTTAATCAATATTTTTGAAATCAATTAATGAAATGCTTGCTAGATAAATAAATGGATAAATGAACTTCCAGGAAAGGTCCCAATGTTTGAAACCGAGAAACAGCCCCTTCAACCCGGTGCCAGGCTCTAGGCTTCTAGTGACCGTGTTCCTATCCCATTTGCCCATGCACACACCAGTTGCATAGAAGCCCCACGGTTGAGCTGCCTCCCGGGTGCCTGGACAATATTCCGTCCGGCCTTGCTACTACGGAGTTGGACGCTGGGCACACCAGGCTCCACAGGCCCCTGTGCACCCGGCTCACAGCTCACATGTTGGTGCCTGACCTTGACTGTGTCAGCATTGTTTGGCATAGCTGCTCCTCCTCCCTGCCTTTCCCTCCCTTTCTGCCAGGACCCAGTGAGACCTTGGTCATTTTTGCTCCAGTCTGGGGTTGTCCAACTCCCAGCCATAGTCCTGAGCCTTTTCCTAAAAACAAAATTTTCATATTAAAAAGAGGGTAAACAACAAATTCTGGGATTCATCTCTCAGGGATGGATCAGATGGAGTCACAGGACCCTCCAGGAGGTGAGATTCATCAGGGGCCTGCAGCATGGGTCTCTTGTGGGGGGCCCGAGACACGGGTCCCCGTGCTTGTGGTTATTCTATCGTAACTGGACTCGGCGATGTTTGACAGAAGTAAGTGTTTGAATGAGGGGGAAATAGTCACGCATGCTCACTACAGAAAGTTTAGAATGAACAGGTAAAGAAGAAGTAGCTGTAGTGAACACATAGAATGTTTAATAGTGCCAGGTATTGTTCCAAGTGCTTTTGTACTTACTAATTTACTGAATTTCACACCAACCTGTAGAAGCAAAACTTCACTGTGTTTCCAAAACCAGGAAACATTTCTTCCATTACAGGCAGGCAAAACAAGACAACCACAGAAAACAAAATATTTTGTATCCTGAAATACACCAGGCTCCACCCTGACCAGTTGTGGTATCCAGAATAATAAAATCTTGATTATTTCCCCTGAACCTGGGCTTCCCAAGAAAAACGTTTCTACCCCTGGTTTTCTCCGTGCTGATGTTTGAAGATGGCCCGACCTTTGTGAGCATGATCGTTGTGCAAGAAGCCTGTTATTTCTCCGTGATGAGCAGACCGATGTCAACATGGTAGCTGTAATGTTTTCCTACTAGCCTTCGTAAATGACCACAAACTTGGTGGCTTGAAACAACAGAAATTTATTCTCCTGCAGTCCTGGAGGCCAGAAGTCAAAATCAAGGTGTCGGCAGGGCCGTGTCCATCCCAAGACTCCAGGAGAGAATCAGTCCTTGCTTCTTGCAGCTCCTGGTGGCCCAGGCATTCCTGGCTGTGGCTGCACGGCTCCAGTCTTCGCCTTGACGTTCACATGGCCTTCCCCTCTCTCTCCCTCATCTTATTTTCTGTCTCTTAAAGGACACTTGCCATTGGATTGAGGGCCCACCAGAATAATACAGAATGGTCTAGTCTCGAGATCCTTAAATTAATTACATCTTCAAAGATCCTTTTTCCCAGTAAGGTCTCATTCGAAGGGTCTAGGAGTGAGAACACTGTTGTGTCTCTGGGAGGAGGGGAGTCACCATTTGACCTATTCAGGCAGTCTTGGTGATTTCGCGTGTTTGCTGTTTCTCTACATAAACACTGTTGTTATATTTTCCTGTTTGAAGAGCCATTCCTGAAGTCCGACTCTCTTGCGCTCTTTGCAGGTAAATTTTCTGTTTCTTAAAGCTTTTGTCTCAGAGTTTTCCTTTGACACAGGCTATGATATGGGTTTGCCCCTTTATAACCCCTGTTTTGGAGGTGAGGGCACTGACACATGAAGAGGCTGAATGATGTGTGAATTACACGGATCCACACAGGCAGCTAACTCCCATAACTTAGCCACTCAGGAGATAGCCCTTTTGATGTTTAAACTTCCAGTCCCTTTCCCTTACATGTGTATTGATTTTAATTTTGCAGAATAAGAATGAACCTGCTTCCACTTCGCTACATATTCTTCTTCCCAGCTCTTAGTGGCTGCTGTCATCCATCACGTGGCTGCCCATCACTGCATGCTGTGGATCTCACGCCTTTCAGTTCGGCACGCTCGCATGTGCATAGTGCCTTCCCGTGTGCAAAGTGCTGCTGTGTCAGCGGGGAGAGGTGAGAAGGCCGGGTTTCTCTCCTTCAGAGGCTCGCTGGCTACTGCGTGCTTCTCAACCCTGGCTGTCCACTAGAGTCATCTGGGAGCTTTCAAAATAGACCACCGCACCCAGACCAACGATTTCTGATTCTCTGGAGCAGGGGCCTGGGCAGCTGCATTTTTAAAGCTCCTGAGTGAAGAGGGCATGTGTGAGGTGATTTCCATGTCCCATCAGGGTTGAGATCTCAGGACTGGGGGCACAAGCTCCCACCAGATCCCTAACACCAGCTCTCTCGGAGGCTCCTCTCCAGCCTCCTGAGCCTAGAGACCAGTGACACGGAACTCTTTGGATGGTGCATTAACCCTTTAGGTTGTGCACTTATGCTCCGCTGACTTCAGCAGCAACGGCCACAGCCTCTTGCCCATGCGGCAGCCCTGTTCTCCCAGCTCTTCTGTATCTGTAGGTGGAGGAAAGGAGAAGGACAATAGTAAATGGTTCAGGAGAGATATCACAAGTCTGGGAATCAGAAGGCCTGAGCTCTAGCTCTCCCTTGGAGCCCATATGACCCTGGCCCATCACTTGGCTTTTCTAGAAGATGACAAAACAATGAACAACTAGCTTGCTCCATTCAATACCTGTAATCAGATGGTCAGTTTTGAGTTTCAGGGAAATTCATAAATGTATGAAGTGACCACAGATGCCACCATTCTACACCATGCCTTTGCACAAATCCACCATCCTGGATTTCACATCCTGCACAAATCCTGGATTTCAGCAGTCACTAATTTCTTATGCAATGAACAACGTGAACAAATATACATGACCTGAAAGGAACTCACCTTAAATGTAATTTAACTGACAAAGAAAACACTGGACTTGGCTGCTCACCAGAGATGAAATGAAGGGACTGCAAATGGGAAACAATAGAGGAGGGAGAGGAGGCTCCAAAAGCTGCTGCAGAAACTCATGCAGCTTCCAGTGACTCCTGTGCAAGGCTGGGAAAGTCACGCCCAGGTCCCTCAGCACGCCCACTCCCGGTGATCCGCCGGACCTGAGAGCTGGTTTGTACACCTACCAATGCACGAGTACTTGCCCACATGCACGGCTTTGCAAAGAGAGGCCATAATACATTAAAAAAAAAAAATTAAACAGAATCACTGCAGCTCTAGATATTAACCTTCAATAAATGCAGATTCTACCATTTTTCTATCTGAAAAGGCTTTGCATTCATTTATTTAAGTCCTAGCATAAATTTGAATCATATATTCCTTTTCCAATGCTCCTGGTATTAACACTTTTTATTATTAAAAATAATCTTTTTACTACAAAAGTAGCATGTGTTAATTCGCTAAAAACCCAGAGAAGCAAAAAGAAACATAAAAAACACCACAGCCGCACCATCTGCACATTTACAGCAACAACCACTTGTCGAGCAGTATTATTAGTTAGGCAGGGTGCTAAGCCCACTATGTGCATTTTTAACTTAATCTTCACAATTCTATAAAGTAGGTAATTATTTACTTTAAGGATTTTACTTATTTATTTTCAGAGAGAGGGGAAGGGAAGGAAAGAGAGGGAGAGAAACATCAGTGTGAGAGTGAAACATTAGTTGGTTTGCCTCTTGCGTGCCCCCTGCTGGGGACCTGGCCCAGAACCCAGACACATGCCTTGACTGGGAATCAAACCAGTGATCTTTCAGTTCTCAGGCCATGCCCAGTCCACTGAGCCACACCAGCCAGGGCTAAAATAGGTAATTATTTAACTCTCCATCTAACAGTTGTTTAAACAGTGTCAAAGAGGCTAGGTGCGCTGCACAAGTCTACAAAAACAACAAGAGGCGGGTCTGGAATTTGCACCCAGGTCTCTCAACTTGGACTGCTGTGTTTTACTACTTCATTAAGAATTTCAGGCAATAAAGAAGGTATCTGGGGGCTGGGGAGTTCTTTCCAGGGCCCAGAAAGCTCAGTCTTTCAGCAGCCTAGCATTCTGGGGCTCCCTGCCTGGCTGGCCATCCCTGGCCACACCCACCTGCCCACAGGTGCGGGCTTCTGTATTTGCTCCATCTTTACCAGCTACAGTAGCAATATATTTGCATGTGGCCCCATGGGGACTACTACAGAGCATGGACAGAACTCTCACTGGCATGGCTGCTGACACAAGAGCCAGAGGTCCTGCCCCAACCCTGTATTGTAGAATGACTTTGGTCAAGTCATTTAGAGTCCCCATCTCTCGTAGGAACAACAGCAATCAGTTTTTCCTGTGGTTCTAAAGGAGTGGTATACAAGACCACCAGGCAGTTCAAATGCCACGTGACAGATAGGTACTGAGATGACTAAAGGCAAGAATAATTTGTGCGGAATGTGTCTACAATGTTCGAAGGACATTTGATGACTTGAGATTATGAGAACTCGCACAGGTAGACCAATCAATACTAAAGGTGTCTTAGTCGTGAAACAGGAATAGGCAAATGCGTATGGATCAGAGAATTTGCCTGACATGCAAATCCAGAGGAGGTAGGTCGACCTGACATTGGATGGGAGTAGGTAGCTGGTACCCTGAAGGTGAGACTGAGACTGGGCTGCAGCCAGGAGGGCCTGAGAGCAGAATCCCCGCTTCTCATCTGAATGGTGGGACCCTCTCTAGAAGAGGCTGTGTTCCATGATCCTGGTCTGTATGTAATCTGGGAGATACACCTTAAGTTTTGTCCTTTAAACTTCAGAATAAGAAGAATGTAGGGAAAATGAAGGCAGTAAGGCTCCCTCACCGGATGTCCTGGCAACTACAACTTAGCAGTGTTCATATAACCTTGGGTATGGGCTCGCATGCGCACAGTCAAGCTCTGTTATATAATAGTTTGGCATCCTGCCGGCTTTGTGTGCATTTAATATATAACGGAGTTGGGACTTCCCCCGGTGCAACTTGTGGCTTGCAGGGCGTTTGGATAGCCCCACCTGGAATAAAGGCATGTCAGTCATCCTGACAGCTCCACAAATTTTCTTCTGTCTGCCCAAATCCAGGGTGAACCTGCCTGACCTAGACCAGCTGCAGAACAGAGATAAACTAAGAAATAGGAAGAAAGGGTAGGCCAAGACTTAAGTGCTCAAAACCCAAGGTGTGAGTCCTGCCAACTTCTGCACTTGAACCTGGTCAGCCCAACCAGCCCAGAGTGCTCAAATCAAGCCACTCACTCACTGGTCAGCCTCATGGCTGTCTTGGTCTAGTGCCCTTGGTTGTAAACTGCCAGCTTCTGCGTCAGGAAGAAGAAAGTACTGTATTTCTTCTGGGTTTCAACAGACTCCTGAAATAATGCTGTTTCTGTGTCAGGTGATGATACCCTGAAATGACCTACCTATCCCTGCAGCTTCTCATCGCCCAAGTCAATAATTAATTGACCAACTAACCTTCTTGGAGACACCACTGAAGACCCAGTGCTGTGTTGAGCCAATGAGGATACCCAGGGGTTCACAACCTTCTCCCTGTCCCCAAGGAATTTAGCATCCAGGTGGTATTTGAATAACCTTGAGCTCACCATAGGCACAGGAGAAAAACAGTACAGGAAATGCCTTCCTCTGTGTTAGCTCGAACAAAATATCACCCCTGATGGCGTTTGCCAGTGTCTGGAAATGTTTACACGGGGAAAATTTGCCTTTGCAGGTTATATTGTCCTTGCACATTTCCAAGGGCTGAGATAGGGAAGGTGAGAAACATACATGAGTTCCTACTGTGGGTGAGCACTGTGCCAGCAGCTTTACAGGGCTAATTTCATCCTCAAAACCACCTGGTGGGAAGTAGCCTTATTCCGGAGTTTGCAGCTCTGAGGGGCGTTAAAGTGCGGTGGCTGAGGGGCCTGGAGCTGACAGCGCGGCTTTGTGAGAGTGTGGGAGGAGGCAGGGTTCAGCTCCTGAAGGACTTTGGGTGGCTGGCTAAAGGTCCGAACTTTCTCCTGGAAGCCACAGGTGGCCACTGAAAGACAGCAGTGAAAGTCACGTGATCAAATCTGCAGAAAAGCTCTCTGGCAGCTGTTTCAGGGCTGGTGGGGATGAAGGAGGAGGATTGCAGATTGAGACTAGAAAAGAGGGCTCTGGAAGGGCCAAACTGTCATCATTCTCCTGCTCGCCCACCCTACCCCACCCCACAATAATGGTCTCTGTATTCAAATAAATTATTTTAATAACCCAATTTAAAATTTTAGCCATGTCCTAGCTGGTGTGGCTCAGTGGGTTGAGCACCAGCCTGTGAACTGAAAGGTCACTGGTTAGATTCCCGATCAGAGCACATGCCTGGGCCCCCAGCTAGGGGCATATGAGAGGCAACCAATCCATGTTTCTCCTTCACACGGATGTTTCTCTCCCCTTCTCTCCTTCCCTTCCCCTCTCTCCAAAAATAAAAAATAAAACAAAATCTTAATTAATTAATTAATTAATTTTAGCCACAAGTCAGTGGACCCTGTATTAGCTGGGATCATCAAAACTGGCTGAGTCCTCTGGGAGCAGGTTGTGCCGTGGCCCACAGTCCAGGCAGGTGGCTGTGACACTTCAGATCATCATTCACTCTCTCTGATCCTCTTTACCTCATCTGTAAAATAGATTGCATCATCCCTCTCTTATGTGATTATGGAATTAGAATATTCAAAGTACCTAGCACATCACTGTCATTCAGAAAGTGCCAGGAAATGTCATCCCTTGCACCTGGTTGCTTCGCTGTGATGTCTGCCTCTCGCCTGGCTCTTCCCATGTGGAACAACAGTGTCCTCTAGTGGCTAAATGGGAAATGACAAGTATGCCAGGGGAGTCTCTAGCCCCACCCCTCATCCTGCAGGGTGGAAGCCGCCTCCCTCCTGCACAATCAGAGCTAACAGTGATCCAGACCCACCCACAACTCATCTCTCAGGAGAGCCCAAACCCCACTCGGGTCAGTCGGCAACAGGCTGCATCGTCCCCCATACTGGAGTCCTAACTCAGTGGGCTCTGAACCTTCAGCTAAGAAGAAAACAATCTTAAGGCCTGGGGACAGTTTGCTAGACATGGTCATGACCTTCAGCTTCTCCCAACTCACCCCCAAGAATAGTGTGAGTTGAAAAAAAATGCCACTGAGCAAGGCAAGGAAGGAAGCCATTCAACAAACATGTGCTGGCCACCACCCAGGCCCCTGGCCCCAGGATAGGGGTAGATACCCTGGCCAGCAAAAACAAAGCCCTGCCCTCAGGTAGCTGGCTATTTAGTGGAAAAGGACATTAACCAATCACCGGATACACAATTTCAGACTATGACAAAGATATGAAGGAAAGGTTGAGGGTACGGAAGCCACCCAGGACAAGACAACATGCGCTCTTGGGTGTTCCCATGAGCCTTAAGAGCACTTTGCTGGTTCAAGTGCTGCCCCTGGGCTCTGTGCACATAGGACCCATTTAAATGCTCCCTGCTTTTGGAGGTGGACCAGTGCGCCTCCGGGCTGTCTTCCCCTCCGGCAGGTAGACAGCATTCAAGGAAGTCGCCCAAGGATGGGGGTCAGGGAAGTCACAAAAGAATGAATAGGCATTAATAAATACTGTTTTTGTGTTTTGTTTTAAAAAAAAAAAAGCATTTCTGGAAGCAGAAACAGAGTGTTTGAAGGTTCTGAGGTGGGATCCCATGCGGAATCTTTGCCTCACAGAACTTGAACCTGATGGAGGTAATATGAGACCAGTAGGCAGCAGCCAGGCTGCTAAGTGAGGCACTGGGAGCCATACTCAGGAGTGCGGCCTTGATCCTAAGAACAGTGGGAGGCTTCATTACTGAAAGCTCCTGCCTCCTTGCCACTCCCCCACCCCTCCCCAGACACATAATCTTCTTGTTGCTTCCCTCCTCCCCTCTCTTCCCAGGGTGCCTCCCTCAAGTCTTTTCTGGATTCTGACCACTTTTTCCCTGCTCCCAGTAGCGTCCTATCAAATTGTGTCTGAGATTTATTCCACTTCCTTCTCTCCACCCACAGTAAAATCCTGTTCAATAAAATCTGCCATTCAGCCCTGGCTGGTGTAGCTCAGTGGATTGAGCATGGGCTGTGAACCAAAGGGTCACAGTTCGATTCCTGGTCAAGGCATATGCCTGGGTTGCAGGCCAGGTCCCCAGTGGGGGCCATGTGAGAGACAACCACACATTGATGTTTCTCTTCTTCTCTTTCTCCTTCCCTTCCCCTTTCTCTAAAAATAAAGAAATATTTAAAAAACACGAAAGCATTAAAAAAAAAAAAAAAAAAAGATATTGGTTCTGCCCTGGCTGGTGTAGCTCAGTGGATTGAGCGCAGGCCTGCAAACCAAAAGGTTGCTGGTTCGATTCCCAGTCAGGGCACATGCCCGGGTTGTGGGTCAGGTCCCCGGTAAGGGATGTGCGAGACACAACTACCATCACCATTGGTGTTCCTCTCCCTTTCTCCTTTCTTTCCCCTCTCTATAAAAAAACAAATAAAATAAAAAATAAAATCTGCTTTTCAAAGCCATACTCCCACTTCCAAGCTGCAAGGATTTCTTGCCAGCCCTATGTGCCCAGCCCTGTGCCAGCCTGGGCCTGAGGACAGAAGAGAAAATGGGATCCTTTCTTACTCCTGAGGGGCTTTTCAACCCATCCTGAAGCCAGAGACTGGCTCTCAGCTGGATGAACTATTCCATTCTGAGCCCTATCAGTGGAAATACAAAAATGCTCCCTCTCTTTCTGAACATTCAGGTCCTCACATAGGAATTAGTCCAATTGTCAGTCAAACCACCAGACCAGGAGTCCAAAACCCTGGGTTGGTAACATGGCCCTGCAGTGTCTAAAACTATGTGTCCTTAAACAAATTTCTGGACGTCTCTGGGTTTGGTTTTTTGACTAACAAACTGAGTTAACAGGATTTTCTCTGCCTACCTTGCAGAGGGTTTATGAGGATCAACAGAGGCCCTGCAGTGGTCAGTGGTCCCAGATAAGGGTCCTGAGACAGGTGCCACCCATGGAGACGTTTTCATCAGCCCACAGTGAAATGAGGAAAGTAAGAACAATAAAAGGAGACTTTTACAAAGGCAGATTTATTCAACTTAAAGGACTGGCCTTTATTCTGAGATTGTGTCCTTCTTTGCATTGATGTTACATTTACTTTTTTACTTATTTATTTTATAAAATGATGTTGAGAAGATTTATTTTTTAATGGGTTTTTTTTAGAATATTTTTTTTAATGTTTTTACTTGACAAAGTGAAAAGCTACGTATTCAATTTGGGGGAGCCTTACTGCTTGGGGAAACCCAAAGCCTCCTAAGTGAACCAGGAGGCCCTCAGCCAACCCCTGCTCCTACTGTTCTCCTCCACAGCCTCTCCTGCTGGACTCCCGGCCACATCCAGTGTCTTCGGGGATGGGCTTTTCACTGGCATTAAAAGCGCAGATTCTGGAATCAAACTGTAGGACTTACATACCAGCTATGCCACTTTCTAGATGCATATGAGCTTATGCTCTCTTGTGCTTGAGTTTCTGTGTTGAAAATACGCATGTATTAATGTTAATAGTGAAGATTAAATGTAAGGCACATAGAGCAGCACGTGGCACATACGGACACTCAACGAATGAGAGCCACGATCATTGCCCCGATCATCACGTTATCGCTCCTCCCAGCCGGTTCCCTGGGTCACAGCTGCCCATGCTCAGTCTTAAGCCTTATGCCCTCTGCTTCTCTTTCTCCAAACCTCAAGTCTTTTCCAGAGCTGCCTTTAGGGTACAAGAAGCCAGTGGTTTCTCCTGGAAAGTTCTTGGAACGGAAAATACATAGGGCTGTTCCTAAACAGGAAGGAGAAGGGTTTTAACTGTGCTTTTCTTTTTCCTCTAAAAATCTGCCTGCCGAACCCACGCAAACGTGCCTGGGATGAGAGGCAGGGAGTTTATGATTGTGGTCATCGCTAGGGAGAAAGGGAAGGGCATGAAAATGGGAGAGTTCAGAAAGATCTTCAGGTGTGTCTGATGCTCTTTAATGAAGATGTTTGCCTCGAGTTCAGAAATCTTTCACCATTGAAAGATGTTGTACCCTAAATGTAACGAGGTGCCCTGGATTGGACCCTGGAACACAAAAAGGACATCAGTGGAAAAACTGGTGAAATCCAAATAGAGTCTGGAATTAAGTAAATAGTAAAATAATTAAATGAATAAATATCCACCTCCTAAATTATAAATTTTATTATTATGTATCATTACAGTTTATATCAGAGTTGGTGATGTAAAATGAATTGTACAAATAAAAAATATTATTTTGTCAAAAAATATAAAAATCTGCCCACTGACTTGCAAATGAGGAATTGCTTCCAGGTCTTTGACAAAAAGAGCAGAGACAGAATCATGGATACAGAGAGTGTTTTGATGGTTGCCAGATGGGATGGGGGAAATGGGTGAAGAGATGAGGGGATTAAGAAGTACAAATAGCCCTGGCTGGTGTAGCTCAGTGGATTGAGCACAGGCTGCAAACCACAGGGTCACCAGTTCAATTCCCAGTCAGGGCACATGCCTGGGTTATGAGCCAGATCCCCAGTGGGAGCCACCTGAGAGGCAACCACATACTGATGTTCTTCTCTTTCTCCCTCCCTCCTCCTCTCTCTAAAAATAAAATTTAAAAAAAAGAAGAAGTACAAATAGGTAGTTACAGAGTAGCCATGGGGATGTAAAGTACAGTATAGGAAATGGAGTTGCCAAAGAACTTACACCCATGACCTGTGGACATGAACAAAGGTGTGGAGATTGCCTGAGGGAGTGGGGTTGCTGGGTGGGGGGCACAAAGGGGAGAAATTGAGACAACTATAATAGCATAATAATAAAATACAATTTTTTTAAAAAAGTAGGGGCAAAGTGCCATCAAAGGCACTAAAATATGAAACTTTTTCCTTTGTTCCATGGTCTCTCTCCCCCTGTCATGGTGCTGTTTATCTGCTATTTAATGTTCTGTTGCCTTGGGCCCAGGGATATTTGTGAGATGAGTGCAGACCCTCACAGGCACTAGGGTGGGGGGGTGGACTGCCCACTGCCCACATATGCACACACTGACGTGCCATGTGCCAGTGTAACAGGGTGCAGCCAAGAGGGGCGCCCCAAAAGGGAGTTGGAATGGGGCCCAGAACTCACGGTGTCCAGGAAATAATTAGAGGGACATATAAGATGTCCTCACCCCTCCCCCACAGGTATGAGTTGGGGGAAGGGACACATGGAGCAGGGACATGAAGAGCTGCTAATCCACGGCATGGTCCTTTAACATATCTATAGCCTTTGGCTGGTAGCTTAGATGTGTTAAATAGCTGTGACCATGCTCTGAGCCAGAGGGATGGAAAGGACTTCCCCA